>JALMQS010000117.1:7324738-7715947 GCA_024734495.1 Forficula auricularia
TTGAATACTACAATTTGTGACTTTAATTGAGTCCATGGGTTCCGTAGCCTTTACCTGAGGACCCTTTGAAGTCGCGCTTGCCGCGAGACCGATTACAATACTTTCCCCATGCTTCGCATTGGATAAAGTAAAAAGATAGTTAATTAATGTAGAAATAAGAACTTTATTTTTTATCTCATAGTGAGCTTCTAATTTTACTTTTCGTATATGTAAATACATACCTAAATATTTACAAAAAGTAATATTATGTATTAATATTTGTTCATATTTTTTCCTGGCCAGATAATTAATATAAAATTCTAACAAAGAATCAATATTATATTTTTCTTTTTGATTGGAATCTAATTGTTGTTCTAGAACATTCAATCAGAAAATTTGATAGTAGAAATTTATTTCTAATGAAAATGGAGTCGAAAATAGAGCAAAATGATGATTATTTTTTCGGAAATCTTGAAATCTAGTTCCAAAATTTAAAATTAGCATTTTTTTTTTCAAAAACTTCACAGTAGATTTTCAGATTTCTTATTTTAGAGAAAAAAAAATTATCAGACCAAATTGTTGTGTTTTTTCCAGTATCTACATAATATAAATCTCAATATTTTAAGAAATTTTATGACTTCATATTGGGCCACGGGTTGGTCAGCCCTGGTTTAAATCGAATGGGATTAAATAAGGATGTGAGGAATGATAATTTATTTTTTTAAAAGGGTCACAGTTATAATAATCCCTGAATATCCATTATCTATTGACATGTAAGAACATGCAAAGATCTAAAAGCCAAGTTCTGATAAGTTTTAGTCCAGAAGAGAAATTATCAATTAATTGTAATTAATTGTTCTAGAAAACCCCAATTCCTTGTCTCCTTGTACTAGAATAATAACTATAGACTTGGTTAGTGTTGTAGCATATAAATTAATGAAATAATAAATATTTTAGAAAATGAAAATATGAGAAGAACAAGAATTTTTAAATATTGGAAACTTCGTTATTTTTTTATCACATATAGTAGAGCTTATAATTTTGCTTTTAGTGAATTTTATTCTTGAAAAAAACTTCACGTTTTGTACAAATGTACATTCATATTTCGAAAAAGGGAATAAATATATCTCTACATATAAATCTCAATGTTTAAGGAAGTTTATGATTTTATGTTGGACCACACTAATTGCAGTGCTGGGCCGCATGCGGCCCGCGGACCACGAGTTGGACAATGGACAGCCCTGGCTTAGCTGATCAAACCAGAATTCACGAATAATGTGTGTATATGTTTACACTGTACAGGACCTTACAGGGGGGGAAGGGGGCAAACCGGACTGGTAGACACTTGTTTTGAAAGAATTATCTTGCCAAAAGCAGCATAGTTAGTGATTTCAAATACTATTCATCCTCAGTGCTATCCTCTTAAAAATTCTTGTTATGTATTTATTTTGAAATCATTTTCTGATTGTTTTTTTATTGTTTGTTTTTTCATAGTAAATAAATACATTTCTTTTATGAAAACATATGAGGTCAGGTGGGGTAACTGGCCCAGCTTCTTTTGTTTTCCCAAGGATAGTACTCCATATTTTTGGCTATAACTAAGCTTCCTCACAATTTATAGATCTCGTGAACATATTAATTGAAAGATGAAATTTTCTTCAAATAATCATGATACTTTCAACTTTTGATTATTCAAAATTTTAGAATTATCTTAAGTTGAATGTAAAGTTTTGCGGTTGGCCCAGTTAAACGCGTTGTGGAGTAATTGGACCAGCCCAGCCTATTTGCTGTTTTTTTTTTTAATTTTTAACATCTTTTGAGCATTTGGTCATGTTCCCCTATCCCTCAAGGCCCTGGCCGTAGGTAGAATTAGTCTCATTTGTATATGGATTAAAAATAATCAAAGATGTAAGCGATTCGGGGTAATTGGGCCCTGACTAGGCTGGCCCAGTTGCATCAAGACCCCTATTTTTTTTATTCTATTGAATTTTTTAAGGTAGATAAGTTTAAACGCCAAGTATAATTTTTAAAATCGATTTTTATTACAGAAAATTCAAAAAAGTATCATAAATCAAACAACTAAACAAAATAATTTCATTTTACCCATTGAAATAAAGTTAAATAAGTTCCTTATGCTTAAGAAAGCCTTAATTAAGTACTTACTCAAGTCTCAATATTTTCAAGGAACTGGGTAAGGCAACTAGGTAAGAAGTAAGCACATAACTAGGTAAATAAGTAAATAACTAATTAACTTAACTAAGTACTTAAATATAAAATAAACTTAAAAAAATTTCTCTAATTCAGGAACACTGAAAATTTCCCACCAATATGAAAAAGTGAATTGGGCTAAAAAAATGCGGTAAAATTAAAAAGCTCTGGGGTTACAGGACCTCTGGCCTAGTCGCCCCCGCCCCCAGTTACCCCACCTGACCTTATCTCAAAACGTTTATTAAATATCCAAACGTTACGGGAGATATAATTATTTTCTTAAAACAACTATTTTTCCAAATTTCTATTAATAAAGGGAGAATTCTCGCAAAACATTTTGAAATTTAATAAATGTTTTCAGATTGTTTTCATAAAAAACTATATTAAGTTATAAATATTTATTTATAATAATATAAATAAGACTTGTTTTTCTTGTGGGTGAGATAATAAATAATAAGAAAAAGAAATTAAGTTGTTTTTCAGTTATTCATTTTCAAAATTAGATTTGTTTAGTAAAAATATATTGAATTCCTAAACATTTGGCTTAGGAAATTCAAAAAACCATTTTCCCTTTATAGTTATAGTGACCTAATGTTAATGAAATAAATTTGTAATTTTATATATGTTAAGTTATAAAATTTTCCAAATAAGGATAGATGGAGGCAGGATCGGAATTCCAGATTCTAAAAGACAGAAATAAGCAAGTAGATAACTATTTTTTACTTTACCATATTTATTTTAACTGTAAAACGATGTTGGGTGTTTGCGAATCTCTAAATATGTGTAAAAGATATTTCTGAAATACACTCAAGATTGAAAAAGAGTTTAGAGTATTCATAATAAACGCTCTAAGTTGTTCTTTTCGATGTTTTTGATGCCCTGAATATTGGTCCCCATGGTTTTTCAAATATTTTTCTGAATTAAAAAATCAGAAAAATTGACTTGAATCGACAAAAGCATTTCATTTCAATGGTTTCTTTAATATATGTAGTATTGCAGATAAATACAATATTACTTTCTTATAATTTAATATTTTTTTTAGGTAAAATAAAAAAATATTTATATTGTTTTGTCTAACTTGTTTAATATTATAATATAATAAATAAATTTCAACAGAAGCAACAAGAACTTAAAGAAATATTTCATGGCATATGTCACCATATGGTGTGTGTCAAGAGTTCCTATGGTGAAGGGGTTATTGGGGAAGTTAAAGGGAGAGGTGGCAAAGGAAAGGAAACTCAGAACAACTCGAATCGCATTCAAGTTCAAAATGTTTAAGAAGTTAACAATTAAGCATCTTCAAGAGGTTATTAAAAAGTTTCTAACTGAAAACCCACTTAGTACAACAACAACAACAACAAACAGAAGCCTATTCTCAATCTCATTATCATTAATTAAAATTAAATTTAAACTTTTCGATCTTAACTCTTTAATAATCACTTTATTAAATAGCCAATCAAACATAAATTTATAACCAGGTCTCCAATATATTTTTAATTAAACTATCAATTAGATATTTATCAGGCTCTGTTTGAGAGTATAATTAAGTATCGTATAATTGCGTGGGGGGGGGAGCATATGATAATGCAATGAAACCACTTATCACTATACTGACTAGACTTATTAAAAAAATTAAGGTACAACCTGTCCTGGCTATTGATGAATCATGAATCATTTATTGTTAACTCAGTTGTTTATTATTATGATGTGTGTAAGATTATGTATAATGAACATAGTGGCAGAACTAGACATAGATCAATTGTCCTACCAAAGATAAATAAGTCAATTGCCCAAAATGCCTATTTTGTGGCAATTAAATATTTTAACAAACTCCCAAATGATCAAAAAATCTGTCGTGTGACAAAAAATTATTGAGAAAAAAATTGGTTAATTGGATGGATCATTGTGATTTCACCCTTTGATATGTATGTAATTAACTAATGTGAACTAATGTTGAACAATCTACACCATATTTCAACTATAGTAATTCTTTGTAAAATTAAATAATTGTTATATATAAGATAGATATATAAGATATATAATATAAGATAGATATAAGATTTTAATCCGGTCCTATGTACAGTTGACTTGTCAACTTATAGACATGACATAATGAATGTTGTGTATTTTTCTGGATAAATAAATAAATAAATAAATATTCAATGAAAAGATTTAGTCTGGCGAAATTAGCAAAATTGATTATTCATAAGGAAAAATTCACTGAGGTTGTCCTTTGCTTGTTTCAAATAGACATATACAAATATATATGGTAATGTTTGAAGATTGACCTTCATCATCAGTCTTTATAATTAAAAAAATTTCTCAGTACGTAAAAATTTTAGCGATTTGAAGAGTTGATTCATAAAGAGAATTAAATGAAGTGGAAGGATTCAAATAATTCTTTTTTGGGGTGATCGCAGTATACTATTACTTCAAAACGAATTTACCTACATCCAATCGGGTATTTGAACTAATGGGAAAAAAACAGAGAAAATATTTCTAATTAAAAATACTGATTATGATTATCAAACATTTGAAAATATAGCGAAAATTTAGCCTCTCTCTCTCTCTCTCTATATATATATATATATATATATATATATATATATATATATATATATATATATATATATATATATATATATATATATATATATATATAAGTGGCGATTGGTAAATTTTAAGCCAGGGGATGCTGTCCAAAAAAGTACCCTTCATTTTTTGAGATTTTATTTTAGTCTTCGCATTTTTTGCAAATTTCATCAAATACGGCATCATTTTCGTTATTTTTAAAATTTAACATTAGATTTTTAAAAAACATATTTTGGGACCTTCGCCCTAAACGGATACTGCTTTGTATGAGTGAGGGTAGGAGTCAGAATTAAATCTTGTGAGTTAAACTCCACAGTCGCTGAGATGGAAATCGACCATCTTCCACAACGCATCAGCCTGTCTTTAAAGAAAATTTCAATTTTCTCCTAATTATATTGCTATAAGCAAGTTATGACTTGTCTATAGCACTCTTAGTTATTTCCGATCTTATATATTGAGAGTTCTTAGAAATCATCATCTTTATTTATTCCTTTTTTGTATTATTACTATTTTAATAATTCCTCAGAGAGAACAATTTTTATTTGACTAAAACTCGTCTGTACTTGTCTTTGACTTGTCTTTAACTGGAAAATATTCTAGGCGAGAGACTTGAATCCTTCTATTCGCACCCTTTTCGGAAAAACATTCATTGCCCCTTGAAACTATGCAACTACTTTATTTCCTTTCGAGAACCAATATACCTTCTTTTCAAAGGAAAAAATGTTTTAAATAACGGATAATAATTTGAAAATTTAAAGATTTTCCTGAATTTATTAAAATACTCTATTTGAAATTTTATGAATGCGGCGCATCCACAGTATCCATAGACCGCATATATATATTATACAAGTTCATTTAAATCAATCGGAGGACAACCTCATTGATTTCTGTTTATGAATTAGATATTAGTTAATACATATTAAAATTTGTCAATAAATATTTTATGGACTTCTATTTAATTCAGCCTTAAACAGTCAGTGGATAATGAAAGTGAGTTTACATGTGTCGTTTGAGAGTCGATTACTATATGTCCTAGATAAATTTTTCAATCCATCAAGAATCATTCTATTTTTTTTATGGGGGTGGGGGGAAATTGCTTCTAATATCTAAACAAAATTCGATCACGCGGAAATGCAATAAAGAACGGCGTTGTTGTACCAAATCAATCAGTTTGTCACATTTGAATTCACAAGTGAGCTCCAACATCCACTGCTAAAAAAAATCACTGCGATCTTTTTTTAACGTATGTGTGCGTGACCACGCTTGAGTAAAGATTACGCATCCCATGCCATCGACAATCACGTCTTTGTAATGTCGCTGGAAATTGCAACATGTCGCAATTTTGGTTGTAGCCTCCTCTTTTTAGTCGACAAAAAAACTATGCAAATAATAATTATACAGGCACTATAATAAAGTGTGTACAACGACATACTCTCTGTGAGTTAATAAAAACAATGCAGAAATATAAACAATAGTAGCTCGTTAAATTAAAAGATTCAAAAAGGGCGTATCAAAGATTTAATTAGAAATGTTTGTTTATATGCTAAAAGGAACCTTTACCCTTTTAATGCTGTCTGCGATTACAAAAGTCTGTGATATTTTGAATATTGAAAGCCATGCCATCGAAAAAATGTCTTTTTTGTAATTTAACAAGTGACTAAATTCCGAGCGGTTATTTAGCGAGGAAGTAATTTATTATTCTTTGGATATATATAAATAGAGTTCCCCCAATAATTTCTGCTATAGATATCAGTTGGGGCAGATTGGCTATTAAATTACAAGGGATTATTTATTTTTTCACAAAGAGGTTTCACGCCTATCGTGATTTTCTCCATTCTCTTGATTGTTAATATTGAAATGTGCTTAGAACATAAGAGTGTTATCACAACATCTGGTTTGTGTTTGCAACCTTTCTTGAACAGAGAAAGGTTGACGATTTGTAGGTTTTTATCTCGAAGAGTTATAGCTCGGAGAAAATCGAGGGGTGAACCGCCACCTAATATCCTGTACACCTACTTCCACTTCCACTTTCATTTTCAAGCAGAAGACAATAGATTAAGGGTAATTATCTCATGAATTCCAAAATAATTCCACATAATTCCAAAGAGGGTGTACACCTAATTCCAATCGCGGTTCACCCCTCGGAGAAAATGGTCTGGTAACGTGTCCTGTGATCTGACCTGTTAGATTTGATCCTAATTGAAGGAGGAGATGTTTTGTTTAAATAAGAGAATATTTAATTAATATTGGTTTTTTTTTATTACTGGCTTAAAAACATACATTTCTCTTCTCTGATGGCTAGAGAGCTTAAAATTCGTATTTGTTGTTTCTCAATTCATTCTCATCTTTTTGCTTGCTTGTATATTGAAAATTGCCTGACTTTGAGTGGAAATTCCCCAAAAACATACTCAGAAAGAGAAAGTCTAAAGGATGAAAATTGTGAAATAGATTCAGAATACCTCAAATGGAATAAAATTTTTCCACTTACCATATTTAAGTGAAACTAAAAATATTAAAGAAATAACACATTCCGTTTGACCTTTGAAAAGGTTATAATTTAAATAAATTTGATTCAGTGCAAATTATTATTATTTTTTTTTATAAGTGTTTTTAAACTTGTATTTATATTTACAACCACTTACTCCTTTAAAGCATATGCAATTTTTTTTCTAAGCTATAAGCTTAAACCTCGGAATGTATATTATTAAATATTTAATAAGTTTATCTTTTATAAAGCTAAATAAAAAATATCATCATCACACAAAAGAAGATTTCCACCCTTCATACCCTTTCCATTTTTTTGATTTAATTCTTATATTTAAATTTTAAAATCTAAGTAAAGCTTTTTTGAAATGTTTTTATTATTATTATTATTTTTTTTTGTCATCTCCAAAGAAAAGAGAAATAGAATAGAAAAACACAAATGGTTGACGGTTAGGGCAGAGAAGTTTGCTTCTTTTTTGGTTAAAGTTTCCATTTCTTTAATGTTAACTTAAACATAAACTCTATGTCATAAAAGAAGGGCGAATTTAAGGTTATCAAAAAGCATAAAAGACGAAAAGTATGATTGGGGGAGAGAAGTTAAAACTTTTAGGTGTCATTATTTTAAATTGAGATATATCAATAGAATTTAAAAAATATCTTAAAAATAATGTTGGAATAGAATGCCTAGATTGACGACTTTATAAAGTTTTAAATTTATTATAAATAAACAGATGTAATAGCCATCCACATGACTTTAACTTACACCCTCTTCTTTTAGATTTAATATTTTAATATTTAATAAAATAATTTATAATTATTTACAAAAGAACCCTCCCCCCTTTTAATTTTGGGCCTATTAACAATTAATAATATCTCTTTTTAATTATGAAACTATTCTATTAGAAATATCAGCTTACTTTGATTTTTGTTTGAAAATATTTTTACCCCCGCCGCCAGTTTTTGGTCACTATCAATATCACATAGTGAGTCATTTTCATAAGGTCACGTATAAGAGTGCGTATGCGAAATTTCGTACAAATAGATAAAAGGGTTTAGGATTTATATTGATATTTTTTGAACCCTCCATTTTCGGCCCCCGATAAAAATAATAACTCTTTTTTTTATTATAGATTTACAGTAAATTTTATTTTTCTTGTTTTATTTTGTTTTAGTTTGAAAATTTTATAATTTTAATTTTTTAACCCTCGCCCACCTTAATTTCTAGTTCGATTTCAACCAAAATCTAATCGCTTTTTAATCTCAATACACTAAAACTACATATGAAATTTCGTTTTGATATTCACACTAGTTTTTGAGCTAGAGCATACACAAAATTTTCTAACGTATTAACGAACCAACATTTTGACAAAATAATTAATATCTCATAAAACATAATTTTTTGTAAACCAAAACGTTTTGCTCAATTTTTTCTATCAAAATAGTTTCAATTGAAATATTTCTAAAAAACGAAGCAAAGAAAAAAACACTTTTTTCATGCACGATTACTATACTTGACCATACCCTGTATGGTAAATTAAAATATTAAGTAAAAGAATATATATATATATATAAATGTGGGATTTCACAGGAATAAAATTACAACGGTTTAAAAATATTTATATATTCTTTTATTTACTATTTTTCACTTACAACCAACACCGCTTTCCTTAGAATTAATAAAATATTAAGCTTTAATGAATATGAAAAGAAACAGATATGATCCCTTATTATATCAAAAATTTATTAATTAACCACACAAGTATATTAGGATAGATATTATTAATCGAAGATGTAAGTCTTATTTGCGCGAAACTCACATTTAACATTCAAAAGTCCTTCACAATTAAATTAGATACAAATCGAACAGACATATTCGATGACTCGTTTATCCTTATGACTTCTTTGGACTGGCGCTCTCTTTCCGCCTCAGTCTTCACTGCGAACTACAACCTTCAGTCTTTCAAGACTCATATCCACAAACAAGCTCACCTCCGATATAACTCCTGAAATTTTTTCTTCTTCTTCTTTTCACGATTCAGCGATCTATCCTGGTCTATAGGGATTGATTCTATTTGGTGTAGCACCTATTTACAACAATATAAAAAAAAACATGTGGTCAATGTCGAACTCTAGGCGTGTCTGCTTTCCGAAAAATAACCAACAACAGACTAAACATCAGAGTTCCAATCAGTAACTTTCAAGATTATCAAACTAATCACCATATCGAGTCGATCGAATGAATTGACCTGAGATAAAGAAAACAGAAACTGCATTTCTCTGGAGAATGACTGACTGGTCAAAATAATCTGAAACAAAATTCCAATGGGAACCAAAATCAGAAGAACCCAATTTTGCATTTCAATAAGAACAGGCTAAAAGCCTTATAATAAAATGGAGAAAAATAGGTTTAATTAATAATTCAAGTAGGTATATCAAGAAAAATCGTTTCGACACAAAGACCAAAACTATATTTCAGATAATAATAATTAGTCAAGCCATAAAATCTAATAAAGAAATAAAATAAGATCTTTTCCAAAGATCTTTCTAAATCATCAATTTTACCATTAATTAAAATATTTTTTCTATTTTGAATTTATAATATGTTCATTACAAAATTGATTTCACTTGTTATAACTGACAAAATTTTACCATTGTTTTTAGTGTTTTTTCATGAAGAATAAATTGTTGTCAATCTTTCACATTGAGATCTTGTGAGACAAAAATCAATATAAGTGTGCTTTGCTCAATTTAAGATGTTAAGATAGATCCATTTGATTACATATCAGAAGAGTTTTCATCATTTTGAGAATCGAACCCAATTGTCAAAAGAGGGGATAATAAAATTAAATTAATCCATAACATTGTAGATTAAAGAAAGGAATATCTAATAATTTACTTTTTTACTTTCATACTATATATTTTTCTTAAATCAACTCAGCGGCTATTGGGAATTAGAACTTTTAAAAATCAACGAAAATAAAAATAATAATAATAGCAAAATAAAATAATAATCAAAACGAAATAGTTTATGAAAAGACATGTGCTATGAAACATAGCATTATAAATTTTATATTTTAAAATACTCTTGTGTAATGCATTAGGGATCACATTCAGTATTCTTTATAATTTATTAAAATATATAATTATATTTTTGCTAGATTTCAATACTTTCTTTTTAAAACAGTTGCTGAATATCGAAAAAATACCCCATCTTGTATTAAATGCTCTGTTTTATTCATAGATATGCTAATCTAAGACTATGTATTTTACGCCAAACTTTGATGAGAAAGAATCAGCGCCATCTGGCCTATAATAGATATGCATTACAATGAAACGCTCAGAATTGTGGGTTGCATCATCAGGCGTAGATTATTAACATTAAAAATTTTATTTTTGAGATTTAATTAAATTTTTCAATTTTAAAATAATTTTAATCTTATCATTTCACAATTGAATTAATTATTAATAACTTTTATGTATAAAAAAATTACTTGAATGAGAGTCACTGTTTAAGAAAACTTGGTGCCAAGTGCGAGTGTGACTCATATATGGAATATTTTTTAATCTTTTATTCAATCTAATTATTATATAGAAATCAAGATCATTTTCACCGTAACACGAACTAACTTCTTTCATGAATTTATTTAGATTTTTAAATCCCACATCTAAATAAAAATTCAAAGAAAATATGTTTAAAAATTATAATGGCTGGCAAAATGGGTGTGTGCCCGATGCCAATAAATAATATAAAAAAAAAAAAAAAAAAAAAAAATGTTTAAAAATGTCGTGTGCTATTATAAGTTATTCAAGTTTATAGTTATATGTAGTTTATATCTGCTCTTTCCCTGTACTACAGATACTATCATGGTGTCTGTTCAGTCGAACTGAAATCAATCCCCCCCCCCCCCCCCCCTCTAAAGCCTCTTTGGGAGAGTTTCGAACGCTCAGCAACGCTGTCAAATTGGATAAAAATAGAACCAGCGCTTTCACCAACTCTTTTATCCCTATGACCTCCAGAGACTGGAACTCGCTTCCAGCCACCGTCTTCTCCTCGAATTAGAACATTCAGCAGTTTAAGACCTGCATCCACAGGCTTCGACCCCTACCCAGCCCATAAAATCCCCTCTTCTTCTTCTTCTTCTTTTCACGATGGAGGAGCCAATCCAGGCCTTTTGATATGCACCTTTTTGGTGTAACTCCTTCTCACATCCATCTCATAAAAAAAATAGTGCAAAGAGTAGTTGAATAAACAGAAATATTTAATCGATGTTTAAAATTTGGTCATGTCTATTCACCATCTAATACCTACGATCAAAATTAATTTTCGACAAATATTTATTTACTATCTACAAGCAAAATTATATGAAATCGTTAAATTCAGAAATTTTTTTAATTTTTACAATTAATTAACCCCAAAGATTTCAATAGGAAAAATTAAAGTCACTAAAGATTTTAGATTGTTATTACTCTGACAGTGTATTTATTTTATTATAAATGATTAAATTCCCACTGGGCGTGCGCAAGCCGTCCTTTGTGAAGCTAAAATACATTTCAATAATTATACTCAGTAGATGATCTATTAAACCGTAGCCCAAGAAGAAGAAATGAGAGAAATTTTCCCCTTCATCACTTTTTTGATTCAAAATGTTTGAAAATTGTATAATTTTTATTTTTTAAACCCCCTCCCCCTTAATTTTTTGTTTGATTTCAACTAAAATCTAATCAGCTCTTAATTTCGCGTGGAATTTCGTTTTGATATTCTCACTAGTTTTTGAGCTACTAATAGACATTTTGACAAAATAATTAATATCTCGTATAATATAATTTTTTTCTATCTTCACTCATTAGGAATTTTTTGTAGACCAAAATACCATGGTTCCGTTGCATTTTTTTTTTTTTTTTTTTTTTTTTTTGTTTTTATCATCATAGTGTCAGCTGTTTTTGAGATATTTTGAAAAAAAGAAGCAAAAAAAAACTTTTTTATTCATTACTACAATACTTGGTGATGGGTATGGTAATGTAAAAATGTAGATATTTGAAGAGTGGAAATTCAAAACCGTGTAAATGTCAAAATTGATAGTTTTTAAGGAATTTGGCGTTGGTACTTGGTGAAACATTTTCTAAATTATTGAATAAAAAAAAATACTTGGTAGTTTTCACATTATTCACAATATCACACAAATTAATGTAAAACCTGCCAAGTATTTTTTTATTCAATAATTTAATGTCAAAATTGTTATGTCGAAATATTAAAAGAAAACATTATGGAAATGATCCAGGGAGTATAGTAGAGCGTGATCTTTTTTTTTCTTATAATAAACTTACTATATATATTTATATCTTAGCTCGAGAACTGTTTGTTACTGCA
The DNA here is from genome assembly GCA_024734495.1 of Forficula auricularia. NCBI lineage: Eukaryota > Metazoa > Arthropoda > Insecta > Dermaptera > Forficulidae > Forficula > Forficula auricularia. Next base: position 7,337,370 of record JALMQS010000117.1, read on the forward strand.
TTTGTCTTGGCAAATAAACTGTCAAATCATTAAAATACAGAATTGCAACTATAAGGTTCTTAGACGTTTTTGAATTTCCACTCAACATTTATAAATAAAAAATATTAAAATTCAAGTTCTTTGATATTAGATTTTTGAAAATTTACATTTATATTTAATATCAAATCTACGATTTACGGAGATGAGGAGCACATGTCTCCCCACCTCTGGTAGGTTCTTATCCCGCAGCTCTGACCGTTGGACGGCTTTAAGCTAGGAGTAAAAACTAAATTCTAATGGTCTGTTTTAAAGTACTGATTTCGATGAAGTAAAAAAACTTTTAGTACAGTAAGATGGGCCTTTAATAATTATAAATAATAGTATAATCAATATTCGGACAAAGAGAGAGGCAGTGGAAAATGATTTGTTTATCTCACTATTTGATTTTTTTAATTACTAAACGATAATTAAGAGAAACGAATCATCTACCCTTTAATTTCACTTTTAATTGTGTTATGTCATTAGCAATAGAACAAGGGTTGGTGGTCCAAAACTCCACCTATACCAAAACCATCTATCACAATTAATTCTATATTATCATTCCATTTGTTTTGAAATATAAATTAAAAAATTATAATTAAAAAAGAGTATTAATAATAATTAAATTATGAATTTTATTTTTTAAATTTATTATTAAAAAAAAATGTTTGTTAAACAAATGTTCCCAAATTAATTAAAATTCGTGGACTTTCATGTTTTTTACGTCTTAATTTTATATACATAGATAGATTTTTTTGGACTAAATTTTAAAATATTTTTATTTTATTTTAGGTAAGAATGAATGTGCAACACTCTCTCTACACAAAATGTGTTTAATAAGAAAATGTCAATTAATATTCTATCTATCTGCATTGTAATAGTAAAAAGCAAAAACAAAAAATATTTAAGCCCTCTCGATTCTGTGACGGATTTTTGAAAGGGTTTGCAATCTACTTTTTATAGATATTACCTTAGTCCATTTTCTAATGAATTCTTATTATTAATCACCTCTAAAGTTTGATTTCCATATAATTTCCGATTCCACATCACTTAGCAGCATTTGGATGTCAAGGAATGAATGAGTGATTAGGTTGATAAACTAAATAATGATTTAGGGCTGAAATATCTATGGTGAAATTAAAAAAATTGTTAAATGTTGTTGTTTTTTGGGGAGGGGGGGGCGGGAGATTATGAAGACTATTTCAAATTAAAATAGATAATAAAGATCGATTCAACTCACCCATATTAATAATCTGATAACGTCATTGTTTTTTATATGAGTGAAATTTGTGAATAGGCCTATTTAGTGAAATGATGCTGATCTCAACAACGACGATTTTAACAAATCAATATGGTTGAAAAGACAATAGGTAAATAGATTCCCAAGGGTGGTGAGAAAAATAAGCATCGTTTCTAATCTTTTTTCTTTTTGGATTTTTTGCATACAATTCTTCTAGCTGTATTTGATAACAGTTGGCAAGCTATCACATTATTTCGGTTTCATACTGGACTCTACAAAGAAAGCATTATTGGGATGGTTTTTTCTCATCAACGGCATCATCAAAAAAGAAAGAAGAAAATTGATTGGGTGCACTCGAAAAAGATAAAAAGAGATAGGAGAACTAAAAAAAGCTATTAATATGAACATTTACCCTTGTTAACCTCCTCAATCAATTATTTATCGTGGAAAGTTTTCTGTCTTTTCATTTTTATAGGCTATCAAAGTTGATTTTACAAATAAAAAAAAAATTCTTTAAAGTCTCAATGAACTAATCAAAGAACACCTACGCAATAAAATCGAACCAATAAATTTTCCAATTCATTTATCTCTATGACTTTACAAGCATAACTCAGGGATGGAAGAATTTTACACAGTCCACATCTCGACTTTTTCACAATGTTTTAGAACCTAATAAGATCAATCGGAAATCAATGTTTTAATTAGGGTGTTGGTCTCAACTTTAAGAACCGCGAACCACTTTTTCGATAATCGAATAGAACACGGACTCCCCGTCCCCATCCATCAACTAAATAATCACTTTCCTATAATGACGATAGGCATCTTAGAAAAAATACATTTTGCTTTATATGGCACATTTTATTATTTTAATTAAATTGACGAATTATCACAATCATTTTTCCACATCAAATATTGAAAAGATTTAGTTTTTCCGGAAGTAGCAGAGTTGATGATTCATAAGCAGAAATCAATGAGGTTGCCCTCTGATAATGCAAATAAAAATGTACCTAAATACAATATAAGTTTCAGTGGGTATAATGATAGTCTGGTGGTTGGAGGGGTATGTATTCCCAGCGAAACCTCCACCATTCAGTGGGTATAATGATATTCTGGTTGTGGTTTTTGGATTTTATTTAGTTGGTGGGTGTAATCTCAGGGTAAACTCTCTTGATGCTTAAAATCTGATTATATTGACTGAATTTACTATGATTTTATTACTATTTTTACTGTGAAATTAAATAAAAATGGATTAAGGAAATTGATAAAAAAAATTAAAAAAAACAAAGGGAATTGAATGGACGAACAGGATTTAGAAATTTTCAATAATAATAGAGATAATATTTAGAATCATTTAATATTTATAATGTAAATTTATTTGATCGCCGCTTGATACCAACAGATAGAGAAATTTGTTAACGAGAAAATACAATATGGTGGTTACGCTCTTTGTGGTGAAGGCTGTATGATCGTGTCTTAAAATCTGCTGGATTTCAGGAATTCCTCTCCTGGTAACCAGTCCCGTTGATAGCAATCTCTCGGTGTCTTGTCGAATGAGATAGGCGCCTCGATAAATGTCTGTATCGACGAGTCACTATGAATACTCCCTGAGTTATATATTCTTAAACTGAGTAGTATTCATGAATATCTGTGAAGATGTGTGTTGTCAACGAAAGCTTAAAAAGAGAATTCTTCTGTTCTCCTTCAATGCGTAATGAGATGTATTATGAATGTGTACGGCGAGGTGTGCCTCAATGACCGCCTATTGAGATCTCTTATGAACGTGTATATAAAGAGGTGTGTGCTCAATGACCATCTAGAGAGATCTCTTCTGTTCGAGCGTTATGCGTAGTCCTATGTGTATATAGTGAGGTATCATCAAGGACTCTCTTAGTTGTGTCGTTCTCTATCGATGCTTAAAGGAGAGTAATCGCTCCCCTCTTCTCTCTCTGATTTCTCCTGTTTTCTTCAAACAACGAATTTTAAACGATTTACATTATTATTTGTTTTTATTTTAAAAAGAAAATACATTTAAATAATTCCTTTGAGGTTCATCCCCCGTCCGTACTGCACTCCCCTCTCTGCTCGAATTCAAATCTCAATTCTATTATTTATTATTAAACTTGCTAAGATTTAATTTTAACCTAATCCATTAAAAAATCATATTAATTTATATTTTTCTTTTACAATTTATTTTTAAATGAAATTTATACTTAACCATAATTAATAAAATACTAATTTTATCCTTCTTTTCTCCAATCTGCCTCTCTTTGCAATTTCTTAGTGCAATGTACCATTGGATACATTGTAAAGTGTATATATAATATATCGCATTGCTATATCTAAAGCGTATTAAGTCAAAAAAAACACTTTTTTCACAATTGACGAAAAACTAATTCCCATGTTCCTATTTGAAATAATACCTTAAGGCTTAAGTACAACCAAAAATAGTGCGGTTTAAATGCACTATGTCACATTCTTTTTGCTACAAGCTTTTGGATAACAACTCGAAATGAAAATTGACCGATAAGTACGACTTAGTTTTTCAAGGGAACACCTCACTTGTTTGGTCATTCGAGCAATAGTAGACCACTTCTCGGAAGAATGTAAAATTGATCTTCATCGCAATGAGGGACACAGAAGTCTGCATCGAAGAAAGGGTAGTATTTGACGACGGCTCGTGCACTGTCTGGAACAGCATTTCCCAAACAAAAATACTGGTATTGTGTTCGTTTCTGTGTCGAAGACTCGGCATCTTAACTACAACTTTTTAAATCGAAGGGGTGCTGGAAGGTCGCGTGATATCTTACGCTGCCTTTGTTGGTGAGAGTTTCATGTTGATGCATGACAATGGCCAGCCTCACATCATAACATCGGTTTCCACGTACCTGCACACATAGGGTATTTGAGCTCAAAACGTGGCCAAAAGTCGATTTGGCAAAATCGCTAATATCAAAAAACTCTTTACTACCTGAAACACTTGAATAGTTGCCAGATAACGAGTCAGCCATTTTTTGTCCTCCAGTGCCACCTGGGAGTAGTTATCTCAGTCGGAATTTCAATATTTTTTCCTAAGCACATGCATTAATTTGGCGTCCAAATTCGTGTGAACCAATATTCCGGTCATGGACTGGCCAGTGCAGAGTTCAGACTTTAATCCAATCGAACACCTTTTGGACGAACTCAAGAGAAGGATCTGTGCTAGGTCTCCTGTAGTTAAGTCACTTCAGGAACTTAGAATGGCCAAGTAGCCATTGAGGAAGAATAGCACATCATTCTTCAGGACTTCATCGTGTCGTTAATAAGATCGATGAAAAAACGTATGGAAGCATTCAAGGTCAGAGGGGCTAACGAAATACATTCTTATTTATTATTTTATCACTGTTTTTCTTTTTATAACTCAAGCTTGAGTTGTTTACCAAAAAATAATTTAGTCTTTTTGATTTTTAGTCGATTCATCCACGTTATCAGTAGAGGTTGCCATTAGTAGTCAAAACATCAAAAATGGAATGCAATAAGGCTATTCCGCTAGTATTAGATAAGAATCGATCGTTATTTTTTATTTTAAGCCGATTCCTCCATGTCTTCAGCAATGGTTAGTAATAATAACCGAAACGTCAAAATTCCAATGTAGAATGGTTATTCCTCGACTATTAAATGAGAATCGATCATTATTTTTGACTTAAAGTCAAACAGATATCAAATAATTTTAATTTTAATTTGTAATTTTAAATATTATTAGATATTGAATATAAAAACAATTATTATTTTGAACATTTACTTTAATTGAATAAAAATATTTTAATAAATTAAATTAGTTTTCATGTTAAATTCTACCCTTTAGTCAATTACGAATTGTGTTTTGAAATTAGTTTCTTTCGCATAAAAATGCAAATATTAGTTTCTGTTTTTTAAAAAAGTGGAATGTTTTATACCATTTTGAAATCTTGATTAAATGCGTCAATTTTTTAGATAATTTGCCATTATTGTTTGATACATTTTTTTTTAAGATATCAAGAGTCAAAGTTAGCTGATTAAAATTTTTTGACACATGAATCTGACAAAAATATTTTTTTTCTCAAAAAGTAAAATACCTACTCTTAGTTATTTTCTGTTTTGTGATCGATAGCAGTATTATTCAGGATTCCGTAACAAAAATTAGAATTATAAAATATGAAAATTCGTAGCCACAGCATTCAACTATTTAGAGCAGGGTAGCGATTTTCACGGTTTTCAAAAAAATTTCCATAACTCGAAAACTAAGAGAGTTTTATTAAAAATTTTTTTTTATTTTGGACAATCCTGAACTCACCTATCTCGTGTTCATGTTTGATCCTTGACTTTTGGGACACCCTGTATATGTGTGTATATTTATTTGCATCAAGCAGGGGACAACCTCTTTGTTTCTCTTTATGATTCAACAACTCTGCTACTCTCGACAAAATAAAAACTATTCAATTACCACCTCATTGATTTCTCTTTTTTGAATATCTAATTGATATTTTTGCAATTATAAACAATTAATTAAAACTTCATAAAAAGTGAATTTTCGGAAATGCTATTCAATCAGTGCTGGATTTCCGCCTAGGCCCACAAGGCCCGGGCCTAGGGGCCCAGCCGGCCTGGGGGCCCCGGTTGCGGAATCTTTTTTTTTTCAACCTAAAAAGATCACAAGGGATCTACAACAGGCATTACAAATATCATACAAGTATACAATCACAATCTCTGGCTAAACAAATATCGCTTAACATTCTCATTAAAATTACTAAGAGTTTTTACATTGGATTGCTGTTCCATTTACATAAGCTCAAAAGCTCTCTTACTTGATCTGTTTGTATCATATTGTTTATTTTCTTTGTAATTAAATTGACCTAATATTGTACATTAAAAAGGCTAGATGCCCCTACAAATACAATGTTCTTGAATAAAAAAAAAATATTACTAGTGCATTTAATTTGCTAAATTTCCAAAATAGCTTAGAGATGGGGGGGGGGGCAAATGTCAAGTGCCTAGGGGCCCTGGGTCTCTTAAATCCGCCCCTGTATTCAATACCCCTATTTAGTTTAGGTTAATGAAAATAATTAAAGATGTGATATTGCTATTTTTTTAAAGAATTAATAATATTTTTATGATTATATCTTATTTTATGATAAAAAAAACTAAGAAATTAATTTTGTCTCTCTAATGTGCAATCGGATTGGCTTTTATAGCCAGTAAATGAAATTCTTGTCAAAGTCGGAAAAATATATACTATATATATACAACATAATATAAAAAGAACTAAAGAACATTTTTAGTATAGATGTGAGACAGAGAGAGAAATGATTATATATGAATTATTAATTTAGATAAAAGGTTTTTAAATAAGAACATCCATCCTGTTTTAGACTCAGGAGATTTTAGATTTCAAAAAGAAATAGAAATCAAACATTCTAAATTAGAATATTAAAAGTTAGATAAAATACGTATGTACGTTTTCTTTGGAATAGAAAGAGAAAGAGATTTTATCCGTTTTAGAACAATGTCAACATTTTTCTGTCCAAATAGGAGCAATAATAAAGCTTTAAAATATTATTTACACAATAATATTCATTAACTTTTCAGAGGAATGACGGGACGAGGAATAGGAATAATGGAATTGAAATAATTATTGGAAATGAGTTTTTTTTTTATTTAATTAATTTTTTCCTCTTATTAAAACAAGAACTAAAAGATGATCAAGGTCATTCGATGGTGGAGAAGTAATCTCCGGAGTCGAAGCTCAAAAACAATGTATGCATAAATTCATGTAAAAAAAAATAAAAATTAACTTCTCAAAAAGACGCAAGGAAGAAATTAATTCAGATTCTCGGACAAAGCCAATTTCAAATGTTTTTTCAAAGGCATTTGTGTATTATTATCATTATTATTTTGATTACTTGCGCATCGACTGCTAAACTCATTTGCGCTACCAGGTTTATTTACTTTTCTATTTAACAACGCTTGATGGCCTGAAACTCCGTCAGAACAAGCTAAATCCGTCTTCGCCGGGGCACTGTCCGGCAAGCATAGATGCATCCTGGCCGATTCTATTTTGCAGGAATCCAGGCTGCCCCTGAAAGGTCTCTAGCGACAGAATTTATTATTAGGCTCTTATCTTTATTTGCCAGTATGGCTTGATCATATTGGAATAACAACCATAAGAAATAGAAATGACAATTGGGGGGAGGCATTAAAAATATATAATTTGTAATTAATTTAATGGTAACTCCCCTTGTGTATTGAGTGGTACCAACTCGTTCCAATGCTGCATGGGTTAAGGTAGCTAAGATTCTGCATGGAGAATTTAAACTTTTGCTAGGAGAAGCGTCCATGTATAACATACGAAGAGGGGCAGCTGTATGGTAGTCATGTAGATGGCCAAATCGATTTATTTATTTTTATTAAGATAGTTTCGGATTCTATTTCTTTCGTACTATATTTGTAAGCCAAGAATGTAAAATAACCTGGTTAGGGTGATCAATGATCATATAAAAATACTATATTATGCTGTAGTGATTTAATGTTGTCATGTTTGCATTGCACTAAAGCGAAATTCTTGGGGAATTCCATCTCCAATAAAACCACAAAGGCTATATTCATTAAGGAATAATAGCGTTGTCTATAAAAGGCAAATTTCGTTATTATGATTTGATAGAAAATTATTATACAATTATAGCATTGGATAAATGGGTTGAGGTAATTTTATTACTATACTACGAATAAATAGAGAGAGATGTCCCATTTATCCGTTTACAACTAATACAGTTTTAAAATAATCGGAAATATCAAAGTGCTGACATTATTTACATCGAGGCATACATAAATCGTAAAATGTCCTGAAAATTGAAAAAAATCTTTCCAAAGCTTAAGCGAGCTAAAACAATTAAATTAGGGGTATAGAGGGTATATAGAGGTACGTCTGTAAGGCAGGTTAAGACTGCCTTACAGATAGGTGTTACTAGTATTAAATTTAAACAAAAAAAATATTTGCTAATTGTACTTAAATATGTATGTTTGAAACGTGAAGAAAAAATATTATCTCCATGATTTGTTTTCTGTATGTATGTAAGTCTCATATCTTGCCCCGTATAGTAAAGTAAAATCCCTATCCAATATTTTTAATCTTTCATCGTATCCTTAGTAAGCTTACCAAACCAAATTAGCTCTTATCAAATTTATTCTAGGTGTAAACGATTCATATTGGCTTAGTAAGGTGCTCTCGAAGTAAAAGAAAATAGTACATTTATAAAAGACAAATGCCGTTAAGGAGTAGCGTTAAAATTTCTATAAAAAAGTAATAGATATCATCAATTACTAAATCCGAGGTGATATGTATTATTTTTATTATATCAGAAGGGTTGTTTCACTTCTTTGGAAACTAACCTGAATGCCAAAAAATGCACTCCGGGCACTTGGCTTGCCCACCTAGGTATAACCACATTTGACATGAAGCAAGCGTACATTTTTTGCACTGAAAGAATTGATCTTCATCTTTATCGTTAAATTGCCATTTTATTTTTGTAAATTTTCAAAAACTGAAACCCTCAAAATATATGATTTGACTGAATGTTAAGATTTAGAATAAAGTGAACGCGAAATTTTTTAATGCGCATGCTATTACGTATATCAGATGTGATAGTTAGAGTTTTCTGTAATAATAAAAGTAATCCATAACAGCTCGGATTTAGTAGTTGACCAATTGACCATCTCTCTTGAATTTCTTTTGAAAATACTAAGTTTACCACTCAAACCATGTAAACGTATAAGTATTAAACTTTGCCAACGGGTCAATCCATTTCAAATCACCCAGGTAATGTTGCTCAACGTTTTATATTTTCCTGATTTTTTTATCATGAGTTCCCTATAGATAGACAGTCACAAAACAGTACTTGAAAAAAATTTATATGTCATAGTTTTTTGTTGGGAGCCATTTTTAAAATGATTTTATGTGCATACTTTAATAAAAAAACGTGGTTTGCGGAAAGTTTAATTGCCAAGCTATTTTTAAGGATAGCAGAATAATTCAAAAACCAGTGTGTTCAGCATGAAATGAGATTCAGGTATACATTATTTTAATTTTTCTATCATGCAAGACAATCAGTCAAACTCTTTCTGTAAAAACTCGGAAAAAATGTATAAATTGTTACTTTTTAAATCCATAAATTTTTATGAAGAAAAAGAGATTCACGAATAATAAGTTATTTCTGTGTTGTATACTTATATAACTACCTGCAGTATAAGTTGTAGTCCTGAGAATGCAGTGGGTTTTTTTTCTAGAGCTTTTCAAAAATGACCGAAACCCTTTAAATGTCAATTTTCACAGGTCAATATCTGAAAAGGGAGTTAATGAAAAAAATTGAAAATTTTACAAAATGTTCTTTATACAAATATGAATATCTCACAAACAAATTATGACCCAGACTCAACTACATTTAGAGTAATAGTGCAGTGAATTTCAGTAAAAACGCTATCCTTCTACACGCTCATGCAGTGCCAAGTTAGCAAATAAGGGCTTGCAATTATTACAAGTGACAATTTTGTACAAATTTAAATTAAGAAATATATGTACATTTATTGTATGTAATGATTTAATCATCATTCGACCAATGTCATTTGTAATAATTTCAAGACCTTATTTGTTAACTTGGCACTGCATGAGCGTGTAGTAGGATAGCATTTTTATTGAAATTCACTGAACTATTACTCTGAATTTAGTTGAGTCTCGGTCATAATTTTTTTGTGAGATATAAAGAACATTTTGTAAAATTTTCAATTTTTTTCATTAACTTCCTTTTGAGATATTGACCTGTTAAAATTGAAATTTAAAGGGTTTCGGTCATTTTTGAAAAGCTCTAGAAAAAAAGGACTGCATTCTCAGGACTACAACTTATACTGCAGGTAGTTATACAAGTATACAACACAGAAATAACTTATTATTAGTGAGTCTCTTTTTCTTCATAAAAATTTATGGATTTAAAAAGTAACGATTTATACATTTTTTCCGAGTTTTTACAGGAAGAGTTTGACTGACTCTCTTGCATGATAGAAAAATTAAAATAATGTATACCTGAAGTTCATTTCATGCTGAACACACTGGTTTTTGAATTATTATGCTATCCTTAAAAATAGCTTGGCAATTAAACTTTCCGCAAACCACGTTTTTTTATTAAAATATGCACAAAAACCATTTTAAAAATGGCTGCCAAAAAAATCTATGACATATAAATTTTTTCAAGTACTGTTTTGTGACTGTCTATCTATAGGGAACTCATGATAAAAAAATCAGGGAAAACATATTCATAAGCAACAAATTTTATTTAAATTGGGTGATTTGAAATGCAGTGACCCCAACCTAATTTTTAAATGCGACGTCAGCATTTAAATAAAGTTCTGAAAAAGACATCTCAACATTGTATTATACGTATCTTAACCTTATTTTCTTATTTAAACTTTCAAAATACACTTTGTTTACAATCAACTCCACCACACCAGACTGGCATTGGGAGTGTAAGCTCTATCGTATTAAATTTAATATGGACTACATATTTTAATATGCGTATACTCTAGGTTTAAAACTAATGTATAGTTATTAGCTTAGTATTTTCTTTTTGAATACACTGAATAAACAATTCTCATTGTATGGAGTTTTTATACACAAGTTTTTTTTTGGAATTTTAAATTATTAAGATGAGAGGGTCTTACCGGAGAGGTCCATTATAACTTAGTCTCCAGACGTTCATCGGTCTTAGGGCCTTGAGATGCAGACCTTCTGCTCCATAAGCGCTTCGATCCTTGTTGTCATCGGGCTCCTCGCGATTTACGTATAGAATGGTGTCGGGAAGACGAGGCGTTCCAAGTAACCCCATCTCCGGATGCTGAGAATTGATCCAATAAGAACATCAGCTACATTAATTAACTTTCCGCTATCTATTTCTAAGGAAATTCGAAAAAAACCTAGCAAAAAATGGTCTCTGCTAAATTTTAACTTAATCGAATAACATGAACTCGAGCACCTGGGTAATTAAAACGTTTTTTAATCTATTTTCCACAAAAATTAACTTTTCTATGTCGTTTGGATTTTTACCTTCAGAAAGTGTTTCTCAAACTTATTGGTCTGCGATCCCTTTTTGCACCTAATAATTTCAAAGGTCCCCCCCAGGCTAGAAAAACACCCCGTAGTGAGGGCTTTAATTTAATTTCCGTAGGAGTTAATTTCTTTTGTTTAATTGCATTGAAAATTTGAAACACTCATAATTTTGATTAATACCTGATTTATTTTAGGTATCAATACAAAATAATACCTTATTTTTGGTACATCTTGGAACAAAATATTCTATGCATATATTGCATATGTATCGACATTAACTTAACAAAATTTATTAAACATAATTTTTTATACTAAATCTAAAGATTTAAGCATCTTTTTTTGAGTACCTTTTTTTTGAAAAAAGATGGAATTTTTCAAAAGTACAACCCAGGTAAAGTGACCACAATTATATTAAAAAGAATTCAATTTTTTAAGGTCGAAAACTAATATTTTAGTAGAAACTATTTTCACATTGCATATCAGAGGGCTTCGTCCCCTCATGGATCGAACCCAAGAGCCAACTTGCTTTCCGGGCAGTAAAAAAAATCAATTTAATGAATTTTATATTTCGATATACCTGGGATTTTCAAAGCCCTAAGCAACAATTTCTAGAATAATCATTTTACCTGAATTCCGATTCGTTTCTAGAAATGTCAAACATTTTTTCATTATCTTTTAACTTTTTATTTATTTTTTTTTACTTAGATAAATCTTTGTTGAATTTAATGGAAATATTTTTTTCTTCACTCAAATTAAATTAAGAAAATACAAGCAATGTAATGTAATATACCTGCTTTTGAGATCGTGTGATAAAAGAATAACAAGCAAAGAAAATGACAATCAGAAAATTCTCTGCGAGTTGATTTCAGTCATTATTGGACAGCCTTTTTCTTTTTGCTCTTATTTTCTATTCATTACTCCCTCTTTGTTGATTTATTTATTTGCATAAATATGCAGTATCGTTTTAGGTCTCATTATATTTGATTTGCATTAGAATTAATTAGTTACTTAATGAATACCATCCATTCAGTCGGAGATAGAACGGAAATCGCAATGAGTTATCATTTATAATATAAATGGTCTTTTCAAATTTTCTTCACTAAGTCTTACAAAATGCTTAAATTATGAATGAAGAGAATTAAAAGCTGGTTGCTAACAAGGGTCGAATTCCTATTACAGAAAGCATTTTGGACGAAGTAACATCTTATTTAATTGAAAAAATTGTATTTTGCCGAGAGTAGTAGAGTTGTTGAATCCTAAAGAGAAACAAAGAGGTTGTCCTCTGCTTGATGCAAATAAATATACACACATATATATTATTTATTTATTTGAGACTATAGTTTTGAAGGTTTTGTCTTCATCATCAGTCTTTTTTAAATTAAAAATATTATTTTTCATGGGTTCAGTATCGCGAGGATATTAAAAAATTTTGTTCTAAACATGTTTAACTGGCTTGTTGGCTAAGTAAGAACAAAAATTGTCAATATCCACGCGATACTGACCCGATAAAAAATAATATTTATAATTACAAAAAGACTGATGATGAAGGCCAAGCCTTCGAAACTATAGTTCCAAACAAATAAATAATATACCATATATACGTATATATATTTGATATGTGTGTATGTTTATTTGCATAAAGCAGAGGACAACCTTTTTGTTTGTCTTTGTGAACATCTTATTTGTTTAATAAAATGTAGAAATCCCTCCCTCATTAGTGACCACATTTTTATTTTAATAGTGGTTGAACAAAAATAATTCAGGTGGTTAAATAAAACTAACACAGAAGTGTTTTATAATAAAATAACGGGCCCCTTACACAGTTTATCTGCCAATTTACCTGAATCCTGATCGGAAGAATAAACTGAACGTGTGTAGCCACAGCTGAAGGAAATGGGGAAAAAACTAATACAATTGAATTTCAATATTAAATATTTAGTAAGTAGAATGATGAAAAAATCTTGATCAACAAAAGCATATTTTGATAGATAGAACCCAAAAATGGAATGAAAAACAAACAAACGAAGCAATTTACAATACAATTATTAAAAAATTTATGTAATCAATTAATTGAATTTCTAAGCAGTTTTCAATAAAACGAAAAACTTTTTTTTTCTTTATCAACGCAAATACAATTCGTGTCTGTTCGTCCAAAGGGTGTCAGCAATTTGAAAACTTTTTTTTCTTATTTTTAAAAAACTTTCTTAAAGTTAAGCGAAGATCAAAAATTTAATTAAGAGAATGTGTTCTAAATTGGTAAATCTACGAAAATTCTTAAAGAAAAAAAAGTTAAAACGGTTTATTAAATATTTATTTTTCATGAGAAAATTAATGATTTTTAATTTTTTGATATGTAACTCTTCAAGTTAGTATTTTTATGAATGAATGAATTGAAGGTTAAATTCTTAGTTTTTTTTTATTACTTACCTTAATATACAAAAACCCATTAACGATTCCTTGAGGTCGGTGTGCAGTTCCAACCACCAAATGATAACCTTTAGAATTGGCTCCATTAAAATATACAGCATCAATAGCCTGTAAAAATAAAATAAACATTTGATAAAGTCATTAGCAGCCTTCTTAATTAGCTATAGAGAAATTTCCTGCTATATATATAAAATCTAAAAATAATAATAATATTAAAAAATATATATAACTAGATTAAGTTTAAGGGTTTAAGCAAGGACTATTATTCTTCCAAACACTTTTCTCCATTAACTGCTTACCATTATTACATGTTTTAATGTAGTTTTATAATCGTTAAATTAATTTTATACTTAATAATTCAAGGCATTGGATTCCGAATATTTTGCGTTTGTAATAAATGGTAAAATAATTTAACATTAATCCTTATATATATATATATATATATATATATATATATATATATAAATTTTCTCAAAGCTCATCTGTCTGATTCTTTGGGGAATCGAAACAGATGAATTTTGTTCAGATATTCAATAATAAATTTTATTTGGAATGTTTAATGTTAACGTTAGATTAACGCAGAAGATGTCGGATCATACCCGGCTGGGTCCTGTATCTTTTTTTCAACTCTTGGTTCAGTATCAAAACGAATCAGGTCCCAATTGCACCAAAATAGGGCAGTGACCTGATAATAAGTTTTAACTTTCGCGTTCATCTAACGTTAACATATATATATCAGTGGCAGTTGGTGACGTTTCAACCAGGGGATCGTGTCCAAAAAAGTATCCTTGATTTTTTGAAATTTTATTTTAATTTTCGCTTTTTTACTTTACCATACAGGGTATGGTCAAGTATTGTAATCGTGAATGAAAAAAGTGTTTTTTTCCTTCTTTTTTTCGAAATATCTCAAAAACGGCTGAAACTATTTTGATTAAAAAAATTGAGCAAAACCATGGAATTTCGGTCTACCCAAAAGTCCTAATAAGTGAACATCGAAAAAATTATATGTTTCGAGATAATAATTGTTTTGTCAAAATGTCTGTTAGTTTGTCTGTTAGTCTGTGCGTTACCAAATTTTGTGGACGAGCTAGCTCAAAAACTAGTGTGAATATCGAAACCAAATTTCACGAGTCGTTTTGGTCCATTGAGATTAAGAGCTGATTAGATTTTGGTGCATATCGACCCAATATTAAGGGGGGTCGAGGGGGGGGGGGGTTAAAAATTAAAAATCTAGGTCGTTTGAGCAAACTCAACCAAATTTTGTATATATAATCAGTGAACCCAGTGTATGGTAAAGTCAAGTGGATGGCCACATCAGAACACGTCAGCTTATTTTCGACATCATTTTGGTTGTAAGAAAATCTTAAATTTCTCTTAATTCTATTTCTATAAGCAATCTATAAGCAATCATGACTGTTCATAGCACTCACAAACTAACAGCCCGAAATGGGGGGGGGGGTCGAAAAATGAAAAATCTAGGCCATTGTACCAAACTCAACCAAATTTTATATACATAATCAGTGGGACCCTAGGAGTCTAGAAATGTGAAAACTAACCCTCTCCCCTACATGATTATAGATAATTTTATTAGCTATAAGTGAAGGGCCGGTTGTATGGTAAAGTCAAGTGGATGGCCACATCAGAACACGTCAGCTTATTTTCGACATCATTTTCGTTGTAAGAAAATCTTAAATTTCTCTTAATTCTATTTCTATAAGCAATCTATGACTTGTCTATAGCACTCTTAGTTATTTCCGATCTTATAATATATTGAGAGTTCTTAGAAATGAATTAGTCCAAAAATTCCCGAATCATCTTTATTTATTCCTTATTTGTATTATTTCTATTTTAAGTTTCTCAACGATAACAATTTTTATTCGACTAAAACTCGTCTGTACTTGTCTTTGACATGCTTGAACTGGAAGATATACCTACCAGGCAGGGACTTCAAACCTTCTATCTACACCCTTTTCGGAAAATCATTCATTTTAATTTCCCCTTGAAACTATGCAGCAATTTTATTTCATTTTGAGAACCAATATAATTTTCAAAACAAAAAATGTTTTTTTTATAGAAATATTTGATAATTTAAAGAAATTTCTGAAATTTTGAAGTCGATATTTACGAAAATACTATAAATATTTGAAATTTTAGGGATGTGCCGCATCCAGAGCATCCATAGACCCCATGCCATTGATGTATATATATTTATTTATTATTATTATTATTCTTAGTTGCCCACCGAAACAAAATAGAAAAATATAGGGGCAACTCCAGATTCTGGTGGAAAATATTGCGGAGCGATTTGGCGTCGGGGCGGGCTCGGTCAGGGTCGAGGCCATCACACTCTCGTGGAAGGGAGTGTGGTGGCATAAAGCGGTGGAGTCCCTCATCGCCCTGGGTATATCCCAAAAAAACAATAATCGATTTGACATATAGGGCGATGAGGGGATCTCTCCTTAATTTGTACACTTTCAGCAGAAGAATAAACATATAGAGCTTGTGGCGTATGATTATTTTTTGTAAATACAAATAAAAAAAAAAAAAATATGAAATGTGAAATGTGAGTCAGGATTAATCCTGGCTCTCTCAGCCACCCGCTCTGAATCTGAATTAATTTATTCTGAAGCTGAAAGTGTGAAGAGTTTGTAAATAAATTTGCATAATGGTCTTTTGTCTTTGTAAGAGGCGGCCCGCTCCTCGGAGGCCCAATAAACAAAATAAAATGATACATTGTGAGATGTCTTTTGAGCTCAGTTTTCGAATAATTTTGGGGACGGGGCAGATACAGTTATTGGGTGGAGGTCCAATGAAGATGGAAGACTGTAAAGTTTCAGAAATATTTGGATTTAATTTAATCACCAATTGAATTAAAAAACTGCTGAGAAAAAATCTTTTATTTTATTTAACATCTGTAGGAATTCTCGGCACCCCCGTGACTTAAGATATCATATTTAAATTTATCATTAGGGATCTCTGCTCCTTAGCTTCGTGCAAAAGTTCATTTCTCCACCTGGGTGCACCGATCTGCAAAATTACGGAGAACGTACCGTGTCTTGAAAATACTTTTTACTTCATTTTTTTTTTTTTTAATTGTTTTGTTTTGCAGTTATTCTTATAAAGGCATCAAGTTTGTAAATTAGAAAAAACTATTTTGTTTCTTAAATAAATAATAACTAGTTTTATTTTTATCCCATCGCAACAGAATGTTTGCGTGGCCATCGTAAATTCCTCTCCCTGTCTCTGGCCATGTTCAATCTATTCTTCTATCTCCCTGGAGACAAAAGACCAAACATCAATTCAAATGGTTTGCAGCCCCTGTGATATAGCCCTAAGACTTTGATCTCAAAATATGGCCTATTGGAATGGGATGAGCAGCCCAGCGAGTTAGATAGAGGGAGAGTGCAGGATTGTGAAACACAATTTTGAGCTTTTTGTATTGGATTACGAGTACACCATAAAAATTTGTTATTTTGAATAATAAAGCCATAAAATGTTGATCCTTTATAAATTGGCTTTTTAGAGTCTCTTCTTCAACCAACAAATTTTACAGAGGATTTAATAATTATATATATATTTAACTCTTTACCTTTGCATATAATTTAACGATTTTTGTTTAACTTAGATACACTTCCTAAGCTTCTTTTTGTTTCAGTTCATATAAAATGCATT
Source organism: Forficula auricularia (assembly GCA_024734495.1). Taxonomy (NCBI): domain Eukaryota; kingdom Metazoa; phylum Arthropoda; class Insecta; order Dermaptera; family Forficulidae; genus Forficula; species Forficula auricularia. Next base: position 7,354,832 of record JALMQS010000117.1, read on the forward strand.
TAAATATTATGGGAATGTCTGAAAATAAATGGTATTCTATTTTGAACTTTTTTTTTTTAATAAAATTGTTTATAAAATAAAAAGTAATAAATATGTTTTATAAAATTGCGAGTTTCTTTATACCTATTTTTAAGTTCATCTTACATGGGAAAAGTGAATAAATTTTTATGATTTAGTACGCTGTCTACAAATTTTGATTAATTTTGCAATTTCTTTGTCAGCAAATAGCATGAGATTAAAAGCTGAAAATTTGCACATGAACCTGAATAGAAAACAAAGCCTTCACGCAGAAGCTTTAGCAGCAGTCGTGATTTGGTCATTTCAAGAGAGGTCAGACCCCAGAGGGATGCTCAACATTGATATCTTATCTGGGGTATTTACCGCACTATTGTGATAGGTAAGAAAGTAAGGAATATACTATCACTTTGCAAAGTCTTCGAAAATAATATAAGATTATACAAAATGGTGTTTTAATAAATAAATTAAAATGGACATTAAGAAAAAATAATTCACAAATCTAAGCTGATTTGTCTATATTATTATTTTCCAACCATGGAGAAGGATTGCAGTGAAATAATAATAATTGAATATTTTTTAACCGACTTCAAAAAAGGAGGAGGTTCTCAATTCGACTGATTTTTTTGTCTATGTTACTCGATTTCTTCGCCAATTGTGAACCGATTTTGATGATTTTTTTTGCATTGGGTTCGGTATACTTTCCGATTTGTACCATATTAATTTGGTCAAGTTCTGATGATATGACAAAATAGCGGAAATCTCCAATTCAAATGAGCAAATAAACTAAATGATAAAAAAATCTATATATATATATATATATATATATATATATATATATATATATATATATATATATATATATATATAAAACAATCTTAAAATGTTAATTTAAAACCAGCTAACGTTTTGAGAGAGTTCCTCTATTTATCGATTGAATTTTATTATCGTTTTGTGATTCATTCACAGGAATCTTTCTCTTAAGAGTTGCATGCAAGGTATTATCTTAAGTCTCACTATTGTCAACATCACTAAAAAGAGAAAAATAAAAATAATTTTTAGAAAATAAATAAAACCGACTTCAAAAAAATTAAATTCAACAAATAAAATAATAAGAACTCAAAAATAAAATAAAATGCACTAAAAGGTATAAAATACTTGTCTAATTTAGTTGCAACTAAACGACGAAATTTTTACATCAAATCACTTTTTGAAATCGGTGCTAAACATATACATTTTATGAATCGCATTCAACGGATCATACCTAGTACGTTTGGCGGGTAATGAAGACAACATCGCGTAAGCTCGCTTATATAGTTTCTTTAGCACCACCTTCAAAAAGTGATTTCATGTAAAAATTTCATCGTTTAGTTGTAACTAAATTAGATAATTATTTTATACCTTTTAGTGCATTTTATTTGATTTCTTATTATTTTATTTGTTGAATTTAATTTTTTTGAAGTCGGTTTTTTTTCAAAATCATTTTTGTATATATATACTTATATATAATTTCCTCTCTTTCCTTCATTTTATTTGCAATGAATGTTAATCATTTCGAATCTCTCCTTTATTAAGGAAATTGTAAACCGCAATAAGACATTTATCAATGCTTCTGTTAATTTCCGAAACCCATTTTCTTAGTTATTTTTTCGCTTCCTAAACCACAAGGCAACTTATATAATTTAGCGTTCCATATAGCTTAGGTAATATCTGCTCTCTTTCCATTTATTACATTGTAAGGGATGATCTTAGATTGGATTCCATTAATAACAAAATATTTATCCATTTACCTGTGGGTGATTAGAGAGAATTTGTGGACGATCCAATTGCCTAGCGAGCTCTTCAATCTTAGCTGGTCGAAGTAATTTACTCAACACCTGGAAAAAAAATAAAATGGAGAATAACAAAACAAAATTGATCTTAGAATATTATACTTTAACGAAAAAGTGTTAATTAAAACGTATTTTTAATTAGTAATCTATATTTATTATTATAAATGATCCTGAATCCAAATATATCGAAGTAGCACTTATGGTATCCATCAGTGGCAAACTTTTATCTCATCAGGCTGAAGAGTACTAATGTTACGACTTTTAAATATTTAGATTCAGATCCATTATAAATTTAAATACTGATTGAAAATAATTTTATTAATATAATCCAATAGTATTGATCAAGCCAATTTGAAAATATTATTCTATGTTTCACTATTAAACTCTTTTCCAGGCTGAATGTGAGTGTTTTGTTTAAATGGTATAGATTAATTAATTAATATTTAAAAAATGCAATAAATTAAGATATTTTTTTATGAAAAAGATTTAAGAACAAGTAATACCTATAATTAAAGAAGTAAGTGTCTTAGAAAGAATTAGAAGTGATATTATTCAGTTATTTCAATTATAAGAGCTTTTTATTACCTTTTGTTGAAGTTATAAGACTTGACCGCTTTATTTTTAGCGTATAGTCCTAAAATACAACAAGTTTCAACCCCTTCCCCTCCCAAAAAAAAATGACTCACTCTGCGACTAAACCCCCGTGGGCACCCCTGACTAATTTTAATTTTAATGTCCATATTCATGAAACTTCGAAATTTACAGCTTCTGAGTAAACGTGATAGCAGTCAGACAAACAGATATATCAATGGATTTTGGGGCTCTCAGAGCGCTTGATATTACAAAGAGAAAGTTTAAAGTTTGATCTGTAAATATAAAAGCTACATAGTCAAATTTTATTTTCAAATTCAAAGTGGAAAAAAGGAGATTATATACCACTACATTACTTATTTTATACTATAAGGCCCAACGTAGGGCCCACGCCCCACAAGGGGGTGATTTGATTGTTAAGGGGGTAATTCGAACATGGACTCGTCCTAGTGGTATGTATTTGTGTTTTATAATTATTTATATAAAAAATTAATAGGTTTTTTTGGACAATTTTATATTTTATTAACGTATTTTATTAATTTTTGCACAACGTTTCGTCCGTTTCCGGACTTTATCAAGTGCTCAATCAGTTAACACATTAAGCATTGAGCACTTGATAAAGTCCGAAACGGACGAAACGTTGTATAAAAATTAATAAAATACGTTAATAAAATATAAAATTGTCCAAAAAACCTATTAATTTTTTATTTAAATAAAAAATGGACATGAAACAACTGAATAATTATTTATTTCAGTTTTATAGCATATTATATCACGTTTTCCAGAAAAAATTTTCAAATTGAAAACATAATGTTATTTTTCTGTGAGGAAAATGTGTCATATTTGTACATTTAAATATGCATTTTTTTAGTCTACTCCTACTCCACTTCATCTTAAATTAATTATAACACATAAATTATTTTTGGTTACGATTTTTTTAGCCCTTTTTATTTTAAAATTAAAAAATTAGTAAATTATCTTAGGATTCACAAAAAAATAATAATAATAATAATAATAACGGAGTGGAAGAAAGAAAGAGAGGCAAAACAGAAAAGCCCAAAGAAACCAATTAAATTTAGTTTTAGTTTAAATAAAAAATTCAGCGGATAACCCGCAAAATAATAAAAAAAGAACACAAATCGACACAAAAATGCTTTTGGAAAATTTTTATTCTTCACCGTAGAAGCAGGTTTAAAAATTTATTATTTTACAAGTTAAACGCATATGTACATAGGTCCCTTTGAATTTTTCGGGGTGGGGGGGGGCTCGAAGAGAAAACATAGAAATAAGGATAAATGATATGTTACATAATGATATGAATATATACATAATACATTTAGTCTAATTTAAATTTATTTATAAATATATAAAATCAAATTTGAACAAAAAAAAAAATAATACATTAATCTTTTCACAATTCACACACAAGACATAGAGAAATTATTTCTACGAAAAGAATTAAAAGAATAGTTTAAATCTAAATTTTCAGTTCAAATTTAATATAGATTAAAAATGTATAGAGTGGCTTTGTCGAAAACGTGTTCTTTCATGGTCAAAGTCGGAAAAAATCGAAGAGAGTGCGAATTTTTGCGGAAACAGAAAAATACGCCAATTTTCAACTAGTGCTTGAGCCCGAACGATTGTTCCGTGAAAAACCTAAATAATGAAATTTGTAGGAAATTTTATGAACTTTCATTTTGAATAGAAAGGTTATTTATAAAAAGTTGATAGTTTTCGAGTTATAAGCAAAAAACCACCAAAAAACGAGAATTTTTATCTTTTTTTGCATTTTTGACAATGTTAATTCACGAAATTTTGTTAGCAAACCTGATATTGGGATTCAGCACACCCAAAAACATAAAAACTACCCCAAAACTTTCCGGGTAAAAACAGAATTTAACTGGTCTATTAGTTTTAATAAAAAAAAAAATTCCCACTAAATATTTTTCTTTCTGGATTGACCCCCCATGAAAATTTTTTGGCTACGCCACTGATCATATCCTAATATTACCATTTACTTAATAATACTTTGTTTACCTGTAACTCTTCCGGTGAGAAAAGTTTCAGTAAACTTAAACTAATAAAAATCCTTTAAGATATTCATTCATGAATCAAGAGAGTGAGTAATTTAAGTATATTCTCTATCGAATATGATGTTTTAACACCATTATTGATGATTTTGGTAATGCAAATGCCCGAAAAGTTAAACTTATTTAATAACTTTGTTTTCAATTTTAATTTTCCTTTTATTTTATTTTATTATACTATAGTAATATTAATAAACATTTGATAATTTGTTAAATAAAAAATGTTTTCCACATATAAATTATTTCACTACAAAGGCTTAGTTACCCCATATTCCCATAATCATAATATTGATATATATTCTTAGCTACATTTTACTGTGTATAGGCGCCGTAACTACCCATATAGCACAGAGACCAAAATAAGACCTAAATGCAACTTTTTTATTGGTTGAATTATAGTCTTTATATAGTTTTAATTAGGTTGAATTACGGTTTCTAAACGGTAGTTATGTCTCGTTTTTTCCGTTTTGGCAACTGTTGTATTATCGTTAAATTATAGTCGCAAAGATTATAATGCAACCGTTTCAAAAAGGTTGTCGCCAACATTTTTGGCACCGATTTGCAACTGTTTATTTATAATTGAATATTTCTTTGATTTGATTAATATAATGAATAATTACACAATTCTTTAATAAAAAACAATAATCAACATCAACAACAATAATCAACATTATATATATAAAATATTGATTATTGTTTTGTATTAAAGAATTGTGTAATTATTCATTATATTAATCAAATCAAAGAAATATTTAATTATAAATAAACAGTTGCAAATCGCTGCCAAAAATGTTGGCGACAACCTTTTTGAAACGGTTGCATTATAATCTTTGCAACTATAATTTATTGATAATACAACAGTTGCAAAACGGAAAAAAAAGAGACATAACTACCGTTTAGAAACCGTAATTCAACCTAATTAAAACTATATAAAGGCTATAATTCAACCAATCAAAAAAGTTGCATTTGGGTTTTATTTTGGTTTCTGTGCTATACGGGTATAGTTGGCCATAGGGGCCAAGTTCGCTAGTTACGCTTCTGGCTCTAGAGGAAGAGTAATCATTCTATTCACTCCCTTTTTAGTAATTTCCTCGATCAGATTCTAATGAAAGAATCGATCACTCGCACATTTATTGAGTAATAAAAAAAATGTATGCCATTATAGAGACGTGGCCCAGGCGGAGGGGTCGAGCAACACTTAAATGAATGTAGAACCACACAAAATATTAGCCTACAAATTTTGTTTTTGTAACTTGGTAGTAAGTACTCAAATTTTAACGCTGATTTTGCTTGCTTTGAGGAGATATATAAATTATAAAAAATCTAATGGCTCATCTGATCATACACAGTGATAGCGTCTGTTGTGGTTGTCTAAATACAGGCGTTGCCATCAGGTGCTGCCATCTGTTAAACTCAAAGCGGTCAAATTTATAGTTATAGAAACAATTATTTCGCGTTAGACGTGTCATATCAAACGTACCTAAAAATTGCCTTCCATGAAAAAATGAATTTGAAAATATATGTTTTTAATATCAAATATATATATTGATACTCTCTTTCCAAGTCCATATTTACAACAACAATGTCTTATAGTATCTTAATCACTTTTAGAATTTATTGTGGGAAAAATTGTGTAAAAACCCACGACTTGCTTTTTTTGTAACTCTATATAATTATATAAATAACAAAAAAATTTGTCTTTTATAAAAATTTTACTTAGGGGGCATAAGAATTTTAGAAAGGCTTAGGTGGGGCATGGGCATGGCACAAAAAAGGTTGGGAAACAGTGATATAAGGTAAAGTAAAAAATTGTAATATAAATGAAATGAAAAATGTTTTGTTCCTATTAAAATATTTTACACTTTATATTTTTAAATTGCTTTTATTTTTTAATGTCTTTACTATCAAGATCTTGTCTATATATCTTATTTATGTGATGCTTATATCGTTAGTTATAATGGGTTTTATTATTTTTTGCGCGCCATTTGATTGGTATCGTAAATTTCAAGAACAAGAAGAGAGGAGTAAAAAAGCGGTAATCGAAAATCCATGAGTGGTTTTTCGATTTCGTTGACCCGGAAAAGACATCAAAGTTATGAGATCCATTTTCTGAGCTTATTAATAGAAATGGGTTACAATCGATCCATCTATTAATAAGAAAAACGAATGAGAAGAAGGCTGGAATGGAGAGGTCAAAGTACTTATGGAATGAAAAACAATACTATTCTAGGGTGCAAGAGAAACTTTTCTTTATTCAAACTTAATTACAGACTAGTGAAAATTTCCAACACCCTAAAATTTCTGGGATCAGATGTATATAGAGGCTGTTTAATTTAATAAATAGTTTAATTCTTACTTTTAGTTATTTTAGTAATTTAATAAAGTTCGAGCATATTGTTTGACCAAAATTAAAATTCTTGTTTTTCTGGAATATACAAGTTTAAAAGTCCTTCCAATCGAATAAGGCGTTTGTTTTAGCTATTAGTCCCCCTATGTGAGTATTTTCCAAAATATTTTACAATGAATTCTTGATTGTTATTGTAAAATGGAGTTGAGAGATCGTTCTTAAATCAAAATAATTTAATTTACAAAAATGCTTAGATTGTGACGGAACATAGATAAGGATTTATTATCTAGAATTTACGAACACAAATAGTCGATCAAAACAGAGAACTCTGACAGTCCATGCTCAGATCCACCGTAAAGCCTAAAGCCGCCTGCGTGAAAATCTATTGCGCCCTTACTAATCCAAAAAACGTGAAAATTCTCCCAAACTGTATATTGTCGATCATAAATAAAACTAAATAAGCTGACGTGTTCTGATGTGGCCATCCACTTGACTTTACCATACAACCTGGCCTCTCACTTAGGTAAATTTAATTTAATAAAATTATTATTATTTTTTTTTTATAATGATATTGATACAAGAAGAAGTTGCACCAAGAAGGTACAACCTCTGAAGTCCGTGGTGGACCCTTGTAACGTGAAGATAAGGGGAGATTTAGGGATTGGGTAGAGGTCGAAGGTATCTGTGGATGCTGGTCTTGAAAGTTTGAAGGTTATAAGTAGCTGGAAAGACGGTCGGGGGAAGAGAGTTCCAGTCTCTAGATGTCATAGGGATAAATGAATTGGCGAATGCGTTTGTTCGATTAGTATCTAGTTTAATCGCGTAGGGGTGTTGAATTTTAGAAAATCGTGTATTTCGCGCAAATGAAGCCTTTGGTGGGATTATCGATTTTATTTCGTCAGAACAAAAAACCGTGGTAAAATCTATAAAAAAGGGAAAGGGCGAAGACAGATCTACGATGGGCTAGGGAGTCGAGAGTGTCAGTTAATGTAGGATCGCCTATCAGTCTGATAGCTCGCCTCTGAATTGCATCTAAGGTATTAAGAGAATACTTGGAGGCTCCTCTCCACAAATGCGAGCAATATTCAAGACAGGGGCGAATTTGAGCCTTGTATAATATAAGGAGTTGAGTGGGGGTGAAAAATCGTTTGGTTCGGAAAAGAAAGCCAAGCTTACATGCTGCAGCTTTTGCTACTGAGATAATATGGTCATTCCAAGAGAGGTCAGAACCTAAGGTGACACCTAACATTTATAATCATGTAGGGGGGGGGGGGGGTTAGTTTTTGCATTTTTTTGCATTTTTAGATTACTGTGTGCCCACTGATTATGTATAAAAAATTTGGCGAGTTTGGAACACGAGGATATATTTTCATTTTTTTGACTTTTTTTTCCCCCCCCCCCCCCCCCCCCACCAATTTTGGGCGGTTAGTTTTTCCATTTTTAGACTTCTGGGGTCGCACTGAATATGTATACAAAATTTGGTTGAGTTTGGTACAAGAGCCTATATTTTCATTTTTTGACCTTACACCCCCTCCCCCAACCAATTTTGGGCCGTTAGTTTTTGCATTTTTAGACTTCTGGGGTCGCACTCATTATGTATACGAAATTTGGTTGAGTTTGCTCATATAGCCTAGATTTTTAATTTTTAACCCCACCCCCCCTTAATTTTGGGTCGATATGGACCAAAATCTAATCAGCTCTTAATCTCAATGGACCAAAACTACATGTGAATTTTGGTTTCGATATTCACACTAGTTCTTGAGCTAGCTCGTCCACAAACATTTGGTAACGCACAGACTAACTAACTGACAACCAGACAGACTAACAGACATTTTGACAAAACAATTATTATGTCAAAAAATATAGCTTTTTCGATGTTCACTTATTAGAGCTTTTTTGTAGAGCGAAATGCCATAGTTTCGCTTAATTTTTTTTTAATCAAAATAGTTTCAGCCGTTTTTGAGATATTTCGAAAAAAAGAAGGAAAAAAACCACTTTTTTCATGCACGATTACAATACTTGACCATACCCTGTATGGTAAAGTAAAATAAGTCACCTAAAGTTATTTTTATTCAAATATTCATGTTAATAAGAAAATAACAAAATAACAAAAAATAAAAGAAACCAACAAATATATTTTTAAAAACTCGAAAAATATTCTTGCTTATAGAATATTTATAAGCATTTTCAAGCAAAGCAATATATACAAAAATAAAATAAACAACTAGAACAAGAAATTTACAATAGGAAAATGGACTTTTTAACTTTTTATCACAGCAAATTCCCTTAGGATATTGTCTGTATTAACAGTGTTAGTGTAAAAGTTCATGTTTAATAGAAAAAATCGCTAGCCCAGATAACCTTTTTTGTAGCATAATAGACCTTAAATAAATTTTAAGTTTCGAAAATGAACGTTCATCTGATGCCATCGATACTTGTAGAGTAAGAAGAATTCTCACAGAAATCGGAAAAGGTTGACAGTAAATTATTTTTAAATATACTACTCCTATATTGTAATTATATCATAGGGATTTTTGCACTCATTTGGCACAGAAAATAAGTTAAAGGTTTTTATTTCATTTAATAAATCATTGCCATCAATGTCAGATTCATTTCTGTTTTCGTTCGTCAATGAGCAATGAGCTAAAAGATTGTCCTAAGGCAAAGTGAAAAAATATCACTAAAGAATCCAAAAATATCATAATATAACTCGACATTAATTCGAAACTATTGTATTTTCCAAGGACATTATTCTGTAAAAAATTTTCGTCATGTTCATAGTCGAACAGTTTCTGTTTAATCCTTATGCTTAGTGGAAAATTAGTTTCTAATTCCAAATTCGATGGTACTACATCTGTAGAATTTTTTAAATGTCTTCAAAATTATTGTCATTACGATAATTTTTAAAATACTTAACTATATTTCCTAAATAATCTAGCGACCTTTTAATGGTAGTAGCTCCACTCTGCAACAGTTTGCTTAAAATGTTGATTTTGAGCAAAACATCGTACCAAATAATAATAGGACAGATCATTTTTTTTTTTTGGCTTTTCGACCTTTCTAACCATAAGCCAATTTATGATACTTATTATTATTATTTTTTTTTTTAATTTGTCCATACCCAGGGATCAGATTTTAGCCCGATGCCTCGAGTAGTATTCGAACCCGGGTCCACTTGGTTAGCAGGCTGGTATGCTAACCCCTAGCCTAACCCGACTCCATAACATAAGTTATAAATTGAATTGTTAACAATGAGCCAGCTTTGAGTGTTGTGTCGCAATTAAAAGTAGATTCTGAAAAAATGGCTATGTAGTATAAAAAAAGACCCGTACAGCGTTCAGTAGTATTTTGTCAGTTGAAATTGCAAATAAAATAAATTTGTCGGTTTTAACAGCGGAGATCAAGAAACCATTTTGTTGTCTCCTGCAGGTGCCGCCCCACGCTTTGTACGTGTGCTTGCGGGGGTCCTGAAAATGCTTATAGCTAAGATATTCAATTAACCTGGGGCATAATTTTGACTGCTCCATTCTCAAAATTTTAAATAAAAAACGAAATTAAGACAAAATAAATGTTGAAAATAATTGAAATTTGAAAAAAAAAATTGCTCATTGTGCTTCAAATGTCTGAAACGTGGAGAGAAATCATTTTTGAGCTTGATTTCTTGTCTCTCTGTGTGTTTGTGTGTTGAAATTCCAATACTCCCGATAACTCAAAAACCATTGGAAAATAAAAAAAAAAAACATATTGAATGATTTTATTGGGATTTAATAGTGATATCAAAATATAGATATAAATGGACAATTTATGTTAAAGTTTTTATTATTAATTCAATGACTTCATAAAGAGAAACAAAGAGGCTGTCCTCTGCTTGATGCAAATAAACATATACATAAAAACTTTGCGATTCAATATGACTTCTCTAAAATTCAGACATAAATGTAAAAAAGGAATTATTTTGTACGGCTCTAGCTATCTAGCGGACTGAGTCTTGAAAAAGTTTTTATTTTTCCTCCATTTGATTTCAAAAATAATTTGATCCAAGATTTAAGCCAGGCCTTTTGTAACAATACTTTCAAATTTGTTGACGAAAATGACATTTTTTCTTCTTTTATCAAATACTAATTATTTTTCCTCATTTGGTGATATTTTTTGTTCATCTAAATTTTTTATTTTTACACTAAATTATTTTACTTTATTTTTGTTTGTGGTAAGTATTGAAATTTGGTTTTGGTTGCATACCATTACATAATACAAAGGTTATCAGATACTTCTGTTTGTATTTTAAAATCAAATTTATAATATTAAGAATTTGAAGGGTTTAAAAAATGCTTGAGATGTCATTATAATACTTCACTTATTCCATATAAATGAAATTAATTGTATGTTTATTAAAAAATTTAAATCAATAAAAACATATAGAACATCATTTTGGAAAATAAACAAAATTAAAATTTACCTAGATAAATATTTTGATGAAATTTGTATTGGCACTTTGTCAAATGCGCATTTATTGGCATACCCCTCTAGTAGGCATTTGCTGGATAACTGAGATTAAAAAAACTGTTATCAGTATAATTTGTTTATTGATTGGAAATTGGATTTCAAATAGTCCGGCAAATAGGCGAGTCCAATCAAATGGCTTCTCTTTTAATCTTTAATCTAATCTAATTAACGTTGGAGCGAGAGAGGATCACATTCGTCAGTCAAATTGAAATCAATTATTTCAATTTCCCCCATCGAATATTATTTTATTTATTTATTGTTAATTGAAATACGAGAAAAGTGGACGGAAATGATATGTGCAAATATTGATAACACTTGTTCATAATTTTATCGATGAAAATATATATAGGTGCCTACATATAACATGGCTTATGGGAATCTATCAATCTATTCATCTATCGATTAAACTATCTCTCTATAAATATATTTCTAGCCATCTATCTATTTATTTATTAATCCATCTTATGGCTATCTGTTTGCCAATCAATTTAGCCACCCCCTCCCCCCCTATCAATCCATCAGTTTTATGTGTTAAAGTATTGGTGACTCATTGATGTCAAAAACAGGACACAACTCATTGATTCTCTGTGCATCCAAAAACACTTCAGAATGTCTCCTAAATTAGGGTTTAAAATATTGTGTACTAATTGACTTATATGTTTTTGTTAAGAAATAAATATAGTAAGGTGTGTGAAAATTTGAAATTAAGAACTAATAATCGATAGTTTAACCTAAAATATTGAAATTATTGGATAAAAAATACTTGGTAGGTTTCACATTAAGATTGTGTTAATGTGAAACCTACTAAGTATTTTTTATCCAATAATTTTAAAAAATGTTTCACCAAGTACCAACACCAAATTCCTTAAAAACTACTAAAATATTGAATGTGAATATTTTTTTAAATATTGAAAAAAAGTTATAGCCGAAACTAAACTGTAATTAAATACATGTCTTCAGATATATCATCTTGGACTATTTTCTCACATTTGAAAATTGTATTGTTTTTCGAATCGGTGACAAATTTAAAAACAGTTTCCTTTCCTTTATCTCCAGCCTAATATAAATAAAATCTCAATTTTTAAAAAATATTTCACATGAATATATGATGGAATTTTAGTCAGAATTGAATTCTAAATATTAATTATAAAAATAATAAATTTAGATGTAAAAATTGGAGGCATTGGAGCACAAATTGATTGCTTTTATAAATAATAGAGGACACTAGCACTTTTGAATGCAAATTATAACTTTAATTCCTAATATTATATTAAAGTGAAGATGAAAAAAATTAGAAAAAAAAATAATTAAATAAAATGATTAAGCAAGAAAAGAATGGGGGTAAATTTAAGGATTTTCTTCAATGAATATAAGATTTGAAAACAGTTTCAAATTGCCTCCCTTTAGCTTTTTCACTCTAATTTAAATATTTCCTAGGAAAATTTGATGTAGTTTCACTTAAAATTGAATTCATATTAATATAATATGAGCCAAGATTTTCAGAACTATAGTCTCAAACAAAGAACTTCTTTGGTCTCAAATAAATGACGCAACAAATAGACATATCATATCAAAGAGGTCCCATTGATACTTACTATATATAATCATACATACATCGCCCAAGGAATGGGATGTAAAATTATTTGCATTAACTTGTGAAACATTTGAGGCGATAATAAACACGTGGCTGTGAGTTTTGCAAAACAACGAAAACAACAGAAATCGGGTTTGAGCTGCTATTCAGAGAAGAGAAGATCAATTTGATGGGAACTTAATTAATAATTAACAAGCAGCAGGCATCCTCGAAAATTGGCCAGATGTCTGTGAAACTTGGGTTACTTAAAGGAGAAATCAATGACCAGTACGAACATCTAACTAGGGCCGTCTTTATGAGATATGAGGCCCTAGGTCCAGGTATCGATGGGGCCTCTAGTAAAACTAGCTCTGCACTAGTCAATTTTATGAGTCACTCGCTGTGTGTGTATGTATGTGTGTGGGGTAGATGGGTTTAGAGTTTATGGTTGGTTGCTAAATTTCATATCACCCTCTCGATGTATATGGGGTTCTGAAGGTTTGGGGGCTTACGGTTTATTGTTGAAAGTTTTTATAGGCAAATCATTAGGTGTGGACTTAGTGGGTTTAGTCCTTTAGTCGATGCCGGGGGCCCCTAACATGCCTGGGGCCCTAGACCCCCGCCTAATAGGCCTTTGCGTAAGTAAAGACGGCCCTGACAATCAAGATTAATACATTTTAAATATGCTATTATGTAATTTTTAAGCTTAGCTATAAGTTTAATCTTTTTCAGTACAACAAATATAACAAATTTAAATTTTGTATAGGTTTAATTTTAAAAGGTATTTTTTCTCTCATCTAATAATACAAAATAGAAGAAAAAAGTAAATATTTTTTAAGAGTCACTTTTAAAATTTTGTAGATTTGGATTTTTGTTAGCGAACGGTTTGAGCTAGAGTTCTGAAATTTGACAAATGTGTTTAGTCTATTAATGTAAACATTTGAACTGAATTGCACTCATAGCTCTCAAATGATATAATTAAATTTTCTGCATTTTTGAATCGGAATTTCTGAAGCTAGAAAGCTCAAAATTTATTTAGTTTTTTATTTTAAAATTACAAACATTTTAGTATTATAATGAACATTCTAAGAAATTCCGTTTTTAGGTTATCACGAGTATTGTAATCGAAATTAGATTTAAACAAAGTTCGTCAGCACTAATATGGTAAATAGGACCTATTGATATCAAGCATCAACTTACTTACTGTGGCGTGTTTACTTTAATGTCAGCGATGAAAATAATTGATGCTAGCATGATTCAAAAAACTATTTACTACTTTACTATTTATTTGCCATCTACAATGATCTGAGCCAGACAAATTCTGTGGCTTGTTTCAAGTCCCAATTGCTTTGATTCTTTGATTCTGGTCCGAATATGTTTTTAATTTTTTTATTTATTATTATAATTTCGGATCTCTAGCTTTAGAACTTTCAAATGAAAAATTCTGAAAAACAGGTAAAACAATCGAATCAATATATTGAGAACTTTTGTTAAGGGAGAATGGTGAAGGTTCTTGGTGAAACATATTAAATAAAGTAAAGAAATTTTTTTTGAAAAATGTTTTTTAAATATAAAATACCAGATAGGTTTCACATAAATAAAAGATCAGATTTTATATTGAGAACTCTTCGTTGTATGTAATTAATGAGTTTAAAAATTTTAAATTTTGATTCAATTTATTTTACGAGCTAAAAAATACTCTAGAAAATGGAAATACAGACAAACAATCACTAAAATTGTACAGTTTTACTTTTTAAACAGAACCCTAAAAACCGGAAACAAACTCCCATGCATAAAAGGAAAAAGGTATTCAAAATTTAGTTTTCTCTTATTTTTAACCGACTTCAAAAAAGGAGGAGGTTCTCTATTCGACTGAATTTTTTTTTTTTTTTGTGCCTATGTTACCTCATATCTCTGCCAATTGTCAACCGATTTTAAAAAAAAATTTTGCATTGGGTCCAGTCTAGCTTCCGATTGGTCCCATTTTTTTCATTTTTTTTCATAGGTATTAGACCTTTTTTATTAGGTTTGCTTAGACCTAACCTCTTTGTTTATGAACCGATTTCGATGGTTCTTTTTTTATCCGAAAGGGGGTGTCTTAGGGATGGTGTCATATTAATTTGGTCAAGTTCTGATGATATGATCACTATTAATAACATCACTAAAAAGAGAAAAATAAAAATAATTTTTAAGAAAAAAATAAAAACCGACTTCAAAAAATTAAATGCAACAAATAAAATACACTAAAAGGTATAAAATAATTATTATCTTATTTAGTTACAACTAAACGACAAAATATTAACATGAAATTACTTTTTGAAGTTGGTGCCAAACATATACCTACCTTTTATGAATCGCACTCGACGGATCTTACTTAGTACGTTTGGCGGGTACGCTCGCTTATAGGTATAGTTTGTTTGGTACCGACTTCAAAAAGTAATTTCATGTTAATATTTTGTCGTTTAGTTGTAACTAAATAAGATAATAATTATTTTATACCTTTTAGTGTATTTTATTTGTTGCATTTAATTTTTTGAAGTCGGTTTTTATTTTTTTCTTAAAAATTATTTGTTTCAATATAGAATGTAGTTTTTTGGTCAAAATAGGTTATATTTATAGTTTCAAAGATATTTTGTTACAAGTCAACAGATTCATGAATTAGTTAATGAATTATTAATATTTTTATTAAATTCAGGAAAAATAATGAAATGGATGGCAAAGAAGAAGTGTACAAATGAGAAACCTCACGTGCAATTTATTATTCTTGGGTTAAAACAACTGACGACGCAGCCACACCTGGCGCTTTTAAAATGACTAAAGTCCTGATGTTGAACTTTAGACGTTTTAAAACAATCCAAACTAAATACATCTCTCCAGTTCGATATATAATCGGCAACGAGATTGTCACAAGACAAAAAATGTAGTTTTTGGGAAATCTCATTTTATTATTTTTTATATCAAAAAATCGCATTTAATATCTACTGGAAGTAAAGATATATGTTATTTAATGAGACTATTCAACGCTCTACTATATTTTCACAGACACAACAATCTACAGATAATGTTTTTTTTTTTTTTTATTATTTTTTTTTTAAGTTCCCCTTATGTGTTTCTTTTTTAGACATAATGAAAGAAATTTCTTATTATTTATAATATTGTCATATCATATAATGTGTCTCTGTTTTTGCAGAAATTGAAGTAAACTCATGAAAATTACTTAGCGTAACAGGTTTATTATTCAGGTTATGACAGAACTACACACACCAGGGGCGCGCCCGCTCCATAGAAACTTTGATATGACACTATATGTGCCGCATACGTTAGACAATTGGCTCCGAAAAAAGGGTATTTTGCAATATCTATCGGCAGGGAACTGCACAATAATTATGACGTTATTTTAGCAGGTAAAGTTCGAGACTGCCGATCTTTTGGAAAACTTATGTCAGTTTCGTATTTTTTTGTGTTGTGACACTATCGTTGCCGATGTGCGATTATGTTAGGCTCAAAGAACGAAAACGATCACTGAGCAAAAAAAACGTCCACAAAGCGTTGTGGCCAGCTCAAAATGACCACATGACTTCAAAGAACTGGAACTCTCTCCCGGCCTCCATCTTTCCCAGCATCTATAATCTTCAAACCTTCAAAATCCTGGTGCACAAACACTTACGCCTCCACTCTCTCACTTGATCAAGGGATACATCTTACTGGTGCGGGGCTCTCTTATATTTGATTGCATTTAAAAAAAAAATTCAAACATTATTTTTATTCCTGTTTGGTTGTCTGTGTGTCTGCCAAACTCCCATACCTATGATAATTCAAGAAGATATAAACTGAAATACAAGTACTGCATGAAATTTTGTATCTATTAATTAGTTGCACTATTACCATATGTCAAGTTGTGTATCGAGCTTTAAAAAAAAAATATTTTTTCTGTCATTTTATTATTCTTTTCGGGTTTTAATTAATTAATTTAATCAATTTATAAAATAAGTGGTTTTCTAATATTTAACTCAACAAAAGTAAAAATACTAAATAAACATTTTTAATATTTTTTTTCTACCCCTTGGCCTCGGGAACTTGATGCCCCATTTTTAATATAGATTTATATAAAAAAAAATTTCCCCCAGAAAAAAAAATCCCCAGGAAAATTACAATGAAGAGGATACTCTCCATAGTAATCGCCGAAGATCGTAATCGAGTATGGCACTATAAAAATATATATATACATTATTATAATATAATAGGTACCTAGAATTATATATACTTATATAATTTTGTAATTTATTATCATTTTTAAGCTGCTTTGAATTTTTAATTTCCCATTTCCCTTTTAAGTTACCAAATAAGATAGACGGAATGGCTTTTGTGGTTACTGAATTAAAATGAAATTCTGAAAATAATATTATCGTACAAGTGCCAGTCATCTGGAAAATTTAAATTAATCTTCTATTTACCATATGACTGGCCTCGGTGACGAATACAGACATTTTTTGAACCTCTTTAATCCCCTCTTGGAAACATGCCCGTGTGGTCTAGTGTGATAAAATTTGAAAAATCATTTGACCTCCAGAGCCCCAATAAAAAAAAAAAAAAAAAAAAAAAAAACACTCCTCTCTTTAACGTCAATTGATAGAATTGATTTTCTTTTTAATATATTTATTTTATTTCTATTTTAGTTGTTTTTTTTTTTTTTTTGTTTTTTTTTTACCTGTTTAAGATGAATTACGATAACAAGAAAAGTCAATTTGAATGTGAACCATTTGCCCTTCCTGGTGTAGACGCCAAAGGCGGGGCCTGAATGCTGCTGTTCAAGCAGTTTATGCAAAAGATGGACGAGAAAAAGACTGACAAGAAAAACTCCCGGAATCCATAGAAACATTTTCAATGTTAAGAATCGGAACGAATAATGAATCAAAATCAATCACCAGGTTATCATATGTATGTAATAAGCATTTCTTATCAAAAATTATTAATCATGATAAGGAAACATTTGTAGACAAGCTATCTAATCACTGTCTCTCACTTCATCATCTGTTCGGGATATGGTAATCGTAACAAATTGGCATTTGGCTTTAATTATAGGAAAGAGACCAAACAATTTAGATCATTAAAATAAATTAGTTAGTTGGTTTCCAACTTCTTTCTAAAGTCAATTAAACTCAATTTTGCGATTCAGCAAAGTCTAGAAAATTTTTCCGTTAATTTACAATAAACTATTTTCTCCGGAGAGAGCTTTACGTGACATATTTTTATATCATAAAAGAAGTCCCGGCTGACATCTCCTAAAATAGAAATCTCAAATAAGATAATCTCATCAAAAAGCACAACATAAATTTTTATATTTTTTCTAATTAATATAACAAAGAATAATTGCTATATCAATGAGAATTGTTTTTGACCGGGCTTATTTGAAAAAGATATTTATCGCGAGACTACTGCGGATTACTCTATTGGAGTCTGCGGAGTCTTAAGTCTGGACCAAAGGAGAAAAAGATGTGATCCACTTAGCTACAATCCAACGCCATCCGAATGTCTAGCGGGCTATACGCGAAATGACGTTGGATTGATTGTAGCTAAGTGGATCACATCTTTTTCTCTCTTGGTCCAGACTTAAGACTCCGCAGACTCCAATAGCGTAATCCGCATTAATCTCTCGATAAATATATTTTTCAAATAAGCGCGGTCAAAAACAATTATCATTGATATAGCAATTATTCTTTGTTATATTAATTAGAAAAATTATAAAAATTTATTTAAGATCATTATTTCAAGTTAGAAATATATAAGTTCAAATATTATTTTCACTCAATATTTGACAAAAATTCCCTACATTTGATTCGCGATTGAATCAAATGTAGAAAACATTCGATTAAAAAGCACAACGTTTCGATACCTAATTATGGAACCATCTTCATGCATTTAATGAAGTCTTTCTAAAGACAGAGAAGATAAGGGCTCATAAGGGATCAAAAAATTTCATTAATGTTTTATTGAAACTGTTTACCCTCTTTTTTCAAATCTCGGAGCGGATTTTTTTTTTTTGGAAGAAGTTATTTGAGGTCAACAATAAATCTTTGAGGAATAAAATAAATGCTACTACCCACATAGGTACAAATGCGAAAAACTTATCATTTATACAAAAACACTTGTCGTAAAGAAAAAAACTCGTAACGTACAAATACTTGTTGTCAGCCATGACACGGGGACGAATGAGAAGGGTGCGTTTATTTTTTGTCAGGTTGTTAAAAACCATTCAGGCCACCTTATGCGGTTGTCAGTTGTGGGCTAGAGTCCATCAAATTCGAATTATACCACTTATGTCATTGTACGTATTTCCCCTAATTACATTTTCCATAAGGGAGACAGACACCTTTATTGTTTTTGTTATTTATTAACGACTTTTACTATATACATAATTGAATTTTGTAATATTTTACTGTTTTTGGATTTTGATGACATAAAATTATTTCTAGAAATTTCGAGGGACCAAGATTGGTTAAAAATTGGTGTGTAACGCGAACTTACTCATCCTCAATATTGAAAAGCGTCTCAAAATCAGTTTTTCTTAACGCGCTAAACATATTGTTTTTGATTAAGTATTTACTCAAAACAAAAACTAGCTGTGGTAGAGTTGACGAGCCGACTCTATTAAAGAACAGTCATTTTCTTTTCGAAAGTTTCATTTAGTGAACACTTAACCTATCTTGTATGTAGAGTTTATCGAAGATAGGTATTTGTGTTTCGCAACACAAAATCATTTTAAAAATCTTAATGTAATTAAATACTTAAATTTGTCACTAACTAAATCTCTAGTAATGTATGGATCAGCAATTTAGAGGCCTATCAGAAAAAATAAGATAGACAGACTAGAGAGAATACAGCACAAAGTTCTAAAACATTTAGCATTCATTTCCGGCAATCCTTTATCGAGGTTTGACCATTACTACACTTCCCCTACTGAAACTTTCTAGCTGCCTTCAGTTTCCTTTTCTATGATTGCTTCTGAAGTTATATTTTTATAAATGAGTAAGTCCAACCAGGTGAAATGTCCTGAACTTCAAAATCTATTTCCTATAGGCATATAGTCCATATTATACATACCTATATTAAGAAAACCCACTTCGATGCAAATTACAGCTATATGATAGGGAAATTTAACAGGTCATGTCATTTACGTACCTTGGTATTGAGATAGCTTCTCATCAAGATCTTGAGACAGAAGTAAAAACACAGTCTATTAAAGCACTAAGGATATCAGGTTGTCTTAATAACGCAATCTAGTCGAATAAGTTCCTAAGAACAGAGGCCAAGTTACGAATATATAAGACTATGATAAGACCAATACTGACCTACGCAGCCGAAACAAGACCAGATACGGCCAAAACTAGGCAGATGTTGGAAACGTCCGAGATGAAGACCCTCAGAAGAATCCTTGATCTATCGCTGTTTGATAAACAAAGAAGTGAAGACATCAGGGAAAAATGTGGAATTCAAAAGATCGATGACTGGATTAAATGTAGAAGAGAAAATTGGTACACACACGTGGAAAGAATGAGCGAAGACTGGATTCTCAAGAAAAGTTTAACGAATAACCCAGCAGGCAAGAGAAGCAGAGGTCGACCTAAAAAACGCTGGCACGACGAGTTAAAATATAAAAATTTTTAAGAAAAAAATAAAAACCGACTTCAAAAAATTAAGTGCAACAAATATAAAAATACACTAAAAGGTATAAAATAATTATTATCTTATTTAGTTACAACTAAACGACGAAATATTAACACGAAATTACTTTTTAAAGTCGGTGCCAAACAAACTATACCTATAAGCGAGCGTACCCGCCAAACGTACTAAGTAAGATCCGTCGAGTGCGATTCATAAAAGGTATATGTTTGGCACCAACTTCAAAAAGTAATTTCGTGTTAATATTTCGTCGTTTAGTTGTAACTAAATAAGATAATAATTATTTTATACCTTTTAGTGTATTTTTATATTTGTTGCACTTAATTTTTTGAAGTCGGTTTTTATTTTTTTCTTAAAAATTATTTTTATTTTTCTCTTTTTAGTGATGTTATTAATAGTGATCATATCATCAGAACTTGACCAAATTAATATGACACCATCCCTAAGACACCCCCTTTCGGATAAAAAAAGAAGCATCGAAATCGGTTCATAAACAAAGAGGTTAGGTCTAAACAAACCTAAACAAACCTAATAAAAAAGGTCTAATACCTATGAAAAAAAATCGAAAAAAAAATGGGACCAATCGGATGCTAGACTGGACCCAATGCAAAAAAAATTTTCAAAATCGGTTGACAATTGGCGGAGATATGAGGTAACATAGGCACAAAAAAAAAAAAAAAAAAAAAAAAAAAATTCAATCGAATAGAGAACCTCCTCCTTTTTTGAAGTCGGTTAAAAATTAAGAATAAGAAAAAGAAGAACATATCAAGAAGCAGATTACCATTTTATCCAGGAGTGCTTTCCAGCCGAGACTCCCCGAAGCAAATCCTGTATTTAGACTAAATCAGTGTTATAATTAATTGTTACAATTGAAAAAGATTCTGGAGTTCTCATTAAATATTGATAAATGAAGATGAGTTACAGTTTTGCTCAAAAAGCTTACACTAGTCTATAGGTGAATATTGTATTGAATAATATTGTATATTAATGCCGTTGAAATAAATAAAATAAAAATTTAAAAAACTAACTCGCATAGATCGCAACAAAAAGTTTTCACTTTTTCCAAATTGTTTTTGAATCGGTAATCAGTTATGACCTTTAGTTTTTTTTTCGATTTTAATTATCTTATTTAGAATTTTCAATCTATTAAAAGTCTTATTTGAGTGGTATGTGTTTCTCTCTCTTTGTTTAACTCTTTAACTTTTAAGAATCTCTGGTCTATAGGGAGACAATAGCGAGGTCTTAAGGGAAATTTCATTAGCTCAGTCTATCATCCTTAATCCCCACCACCTACTTGTGGCAACTTGGCTCTTTCTCTGTCACTGTTTTGCTTTCTTTTATTCTAACTTATTTACCATCTATATCAGTAATTCTTTGAGGAGGAAAATTTCTCTTAGCCGACAAATTGGCTGATATATATAAATAAACAATTCAAATTCAATTTATTTCAACAGAATGACTGTACTCGAAAGACTTTTAATTAATGTAAATTTATAGCTAACGATAAATTTTACACACAGAATGTAAAATTAAAAAAAAACTTTTTTCCTTAGAATACTGTCAGTTGATATTTTTACTGGGGGTAACAAGTGCGAAATTGACCGAAAATGACAAGGTGCATTGGAGACCACTGGCTGTGAACCGGATTTATCCATACGTTACGAGACAACCAAAACGAGTATAAATAATGGACCTAATATAATTGGGCGACGGCCAACCAGTGGAGTAAGAGCTAGCGAGACAGAGGACGAGGGTATTATTAGGTTAATTTAATATTC
This sequence comes from Forficula auricularia, assembly GCA_024734495.1. Lineage (NCBI taxonomy): Eukaryota > Metazoa > Arthropoda > Insecta > Dermaptera > Forficulidae > Forficula > Forficula auricularia. The sequence continues at coordinate 7,377,238 of JALMQS010000117.1, forward strand.
TCCTCTCTCTTTTACTTTAATTTTCTTGCAATTTTTTGATTGAATATTCAAACTGCTAATCTCTTTATTTTCAGTTAATCCGCTTAATTTTCTTTAATTCTATTATTATTTATACAATTTATAAATTTATATAACTTTGAGAGAATATACAATATATAGGAGTATATCAGTGGTGGATGGTAACTTTCAACCAGGGGCTGCTTTGAAATTTTATTTTAATCTTCACTTTTTTTTTATTTGCAAATTTTATCGAATACGGACGGCATCATTTTCGTTATTTTTCAAATTAACATTAGATTTTAAAAAAATATATTTTGGGACGTTCGCCCCAAACGGATACTGCTTTGAGTGAGTGAGGGTAGGAGTCATAAATTAAATCTTGTGACTTAAACTCCACAGTCCCTGAGATGGAAATCGACCATCTTCCACAATGAATCAGCCTGTCCTATAATAAAATCTTCAATTTCTCCTAATTCTACTGCTATAAGCAAGCTATGACTTGTCTATAGCACTCTTATTTATTTCCGATCTTATATATTGAGAGTTCTTAGAAATGGATTAGTCTAAAGATTCTCGAATCACCTTTATTTATTCCTTTTTTGTGTTATTATTATTTTAATAATTCCTCAGAGAGAACAATTTTTGTTCAACTAAAACTCGTCTGGACTTGTCTTTGACATGCTTAAACTGGAAAATATTCTAGTCGAGAGACTTCAAACTTCCTATTTGCAGTCTTTTCAGAAAAATTATTGATTTTAATTGCCCCTTGAAACTATGGAACAATTTTATTTCATTTCGAGAACCAATATTATCTACTTTTCAAAACAAAAAATGTTTTTTATAGAAATATTTGAAATAACGGATAATAATTTGAAAATTTAAAGATCCTCTTGAATTTAAGAAAATACTCTAAATGTTTAAAATTTTAGGGATGCGCCGCATCCACAGCATTCATTAATCGCACCCCACTGGAGTATACATATAAACCTATATACGAGTATATTGTGTGTGTTAATGGCCCAAATAAAAGTTATCTGGGGGTCAAAAATTGTAATTTAAGCCACTCCGCTCCTGCCTTAGTTTTATTTAGTGATTATAATAACAAATAATTTATCATTGGATATTTTTAATTTAAATTGACTTAATTAATAAGGAAATGTTGGTATTATTTTTTGAGATACATTAATCATCAACATTAATGGAATTTGAACGGAAATCTCAAAAAGTGTTTGAATTTGACATGGTTCTATCTAAAGCAGGGGTGGCCAACCCAAATGATCTTACGGACCACTTTGAAAAGGCATAATAACTCCGCGGGCCGCATATAAAATTATATATCTCCATATTAGATTGAGATCCACTAAGTATAGACATTTTTTTGGAGTAAAAAATTGAAACAATGAGTTATTATTAATGTGTTTACTATTATTTTTACATGTAAACATAGACAATATAATAATAATGATACTAAACGTACATTGTAGAGAAATATATAACACTAAAAATGAAATATAAAAAATATATAAATATAAATGAAATAAAAAAAATGAAATCATTAGAAAATATTTATTTTATTAGTTCGATATTTGTTTCTCCACTCTTTCACTTAGCTTTTGCAAATCGATCTCAATTTGGGTATTTGCACTTCGTAATTAGTGTTGCAGATTACCGTCCGTTATGTTTGAGCGTGTTTTATGTTTGGTCAATTTTATTTTCGAAAAAAACGATTCTCAGATGCAATATCTCTCATATATTTCCAAGAATATTATTTTAAAATCAAAGTTAATTTTTTCTCATAATTTCGATAGTTAATTTTTGAATATATGTATGCACAAATAATTAATTTTTTTAATACATTGATTTTCACTACTTTGGCCATTATAAAATAAATATATTTTGTAAAAGTGTGTTGAATCTCGGGGGCCGGAAAAATGTTCAAGGCGGGCCGCGGGTTGGTTGGCCACACCTAATCTAAAGTATGCATGTACTAATTAAACTTACGGAGACAAACTTTAATAATTCGACACGTATTTTCCCATTTTTTTTTTCAAATATCACATTTATTATTAAAGTTTCTATTGATTTTCAAAAGAGAGAGAAAAAAAAAAGAAATAAGTATAAAAGAATACAGACACAGAATATCACGTTCCTTTGATTTATGAAACTCAACTGAATCATCTATCATTGGATTTTGCAGAGATCCCGACACCATCGGATCGCGAGTACCACGCAAGAGCCTGCAATCATCCCAGACGTGAACAGCCTCCAGGACAACGACCAACCTTCCCCGGTGTACCCGCTAGGTGAGTCCACCATTTACTTCACATGTTAGTTTGTGCTGTGACCAGCTCACTTCCAACAAAACGAAAATATCCATTCAGGTAATTGAACCCACAAGAAATAACAGAAAACATTTGTAAATTTAGAAACAATAATAATAATACGAACATGAATTTAGGTCATTTATCAAAGATTTTAATAGATATGTTTATATTGCATGTAGGAGGGTCTTGTCCCCTCGGGAGTCGAACCCAAGCACTAGTACCGGTTACCGGGCAACTAATAATAATACTTTTATCAGTTTTCTCAATAAAAATGTGTACTCTTAGTTTATTTTGATCTAATTTATTTGTATCGAATTATCTCAAAAAAGCTCATTCGCGAGAAATCTCCATTTGCAAACCTTAATTATATTTTCGTAATCAAATTAGAACCAAAATCAATTCAAGTCGGTGGTCATTTTGTTTATTACTATGACTCCTAAATAACGGATTCCCTTCGCTGCCGTCATCATCCCCGAGTCCTACAAGCTTTGGTCCTTCAAAACTCAAGTTCATTATCTATTTCCTACATTATTAAGCCTATTTTAAAAATGACTCAAAAAATTTGGATTAAATACGCTGTGTATATCAGGTACTTAGTTATAATAATATTATATTCCTCTTTAATGAGTATTTTGTCCTGGTTGAAACTCTTTGACGGGAGTTAATTAGGCGTGCTCTAGTTCGCCGTGCTTATCACACATTATATACGATTATTTAATGTGTATAAATTTAATCGGATTTGAAATTTTGTGGATGAATTTTTAATTTAAGTATGTTAGCAAATGTTTAGATACTTAAATGGCTCTACATATTATATGATTTATAGAATTTCCTTTGATTTTTTTCATTGGATCAACTTTTTCTTTGCCCGTCATATTTTATTGTAGAGATATATAATATAGATATGACCAAACTGCACCCCCCTGACCTACAGAAAGTAGGCCACGTTATGTAACAATTTCAAGCCTCATTGTTTTCAAGGAAAACGGAGTAAAAGTTTCAAATCGACAATTATGAATTATTTATGAAAAAATGTCTTGAATTCCAAAATAAACTGCAACGGATCGTTGCTAAACTTTATCCAAATTCATTTGAAATATTATTATGTTTATTCCTTTATTATAAATCAGATATCACTTGCAATTTGCAGTTCATGTTGACGTTAATTCAAAAATAATGATCGATTCTCATTTAACAGTCGAGGAATAACAATTCTACATTGGATTTTTGACATTTCGGTTATTATTGGTAACCATTGCTGAAGACATGGAGGAATCGACTTAAAATCAAAAATAGCGATTGATTCTCATCTATTACTTGAGGAATAATAATTCTACATTAGATTTTTGACGCTTCGATTATTATTGGTAACCATTGCTGAAGACATGGAGGAATCGGCTTAAAATCAAAAATAACGATCTATTCTTATCTAATACTAGAGGAATAACCTTATTCCAGGGAGAAGCCTATCCATTCTTACTTAAGCAAGGTTAAATGAGCTATATAAAACAATCAATTGAATAAGTTTTAAGGAATTTAAAATAAAATTTTTTTAAAAGTACAATCTTACTCTAGAGTAAAGTACTTTAAAATATAATTTTACTAAAAACTTTATTTTACCTTTTTTGTGGTCCCCAAGGTACTTTATTAGGATATTAAATTTCATCAAAATTGGTTAGGTCATTTTCAAGATATTTAGAAAAAACTAAAAAAGTACTGAAATAAAGTACTAATGTTTGTGGTCCGATATGTACCAAAAACTAATCAGCGCTTCATTTTCTTAAACTAATGGTAGGTTTTTAATTTCATTTCAATCGGTGAAACGTGTGGAAAAAATCGTGGGCCAAAAAAACGATAACAGACATCCATACATCCATCCATGCATCCATCCATCCATACATCCGCACGCACTAAATGAAAAAATCGCACTTTTTGGCCTCTCAACGAGACCCCATGTAATTTTTGGCAAAACCGTCACGTGCTAAAATTCAACCTAATTGAATACTACAATTTGTGACTTTAATTGAGACCATGGGTTCCGTAGTCTTTAGTTGAGGACCCTTTGAAGTCGCGCTTGCCGCGAGACCGATTACAATACTTCCCCATGCTTCGCATTGGATAAAGAAAAAATCGCACTTTTTGGCCTCTCGACGAGACCCCATGTAATTTTTCGCAAAACCGTCACGTGCTAAAATTCAATCTAATTGAATACTACAATTTCTTACTTCAATTGAGTCCATGGGTTCCGTAGTCTTAACCTGAGGACCCTTGGAAATCGCGCTTGCCGCGAGACCGATTACAATACTTTCCCCATGCTTCGCACTGGATAAAGAAAAAAATCAAATTTTCGATAGTGTGACCACTGTGACCTAGCAGGCTCTAAGCTTTAAATATTAATTTAACAGTAACAAGAAGGCAATATCTTAGATCTAACAATTAGTTATGTTTACTTGTATGTTGAAGAGCCCATGGGCCTCTCAAGATTCAAATCCGTCAAGCAAATATACCACTTGGGTCAGATTTCCGTGGTGGCGATGGCTCCTCCAACATACAATTAAACGTAATTAATTAGATCCAATATATTCTCTTCTTTATTTCTGTTGTCTTATTTTTTATCAATTTTTTTGAATTGATATTATCAATGTTTTATGTAAACTTCCGAAAATTGGCGAAGAGCACAAATATATTGTGTTTTTCAAACTGTATGTTTATTTTTCAACTGTGAAAAACTACAAAAACATTTAACTTTAATTGACATTATTAAAATGGTTTTGCAATTACTCGAGAAAGAAAGGTTTTTGAAAGTTCATTATAGAGCTAAAATATACATATATGTACCTACTATATTTCTATGTCTGAAAACTGAGTAGTCTCTTCTAATTTTCTAGTAGTTTCCTAGCTTCAAAACTCATTAAAGAAAAATTCAGAAAATAAAAAAAACTTGAGTGATTATAGGGAAGCTGTTGAAAAGTTGAGTTGAAATTTGGAACATTTGTTTGTATTAATAATCTACGGACTTGTGAAGTTTTAGTTTTCTGGTTTAAACCGATTGCTAATGAAAAAACTGTCGAATCTTCAAAATTAATTGCGTCTCACACTAATAGGAAGTTTAACTACCTCTGGTTTATAATATTGAATTTCTCATTTCCGATTTGAAAAGTCAATAAAATGTTGATTTCTAATCAAAGAGATAAGTGAAGTTAGAGTAGTGCCCACACATCAGTTTATGTTATTTTAATTTGAAAGTGGATTTTTAAATTTGTTCTTAATTTGCCATTTAATTAATTACAGTTATAGAAGCATTGGAGTGTCCGAAATTGTGATGATGAGGATGTTTTCTATTTCCCTTTCACGGTATTCGTGTTGAATTTTTTCCAATTAGCTATATTAAGTTGATTTTTAATTGGATTGCCACTCCAACTAATGAAGTAGGGAACCACATTTATATGTGATAGTTATATAATTATGATATATCATATGAACGAAATTTTGTAATATTTGTGAGAAGTTTGTTTGAGTATCTATCCAATGTTTACACATTCATAAACAATTTATAATATTTTCTTAATTTTAAAGGTAAATATTGGCGCAGTAGCTAGCAGAGTGGAATTTCATGTTAAGGCGCGATAACTGACAGCAAAGTGGTTGAGAGAAGAGCTCGGATTCATTCCAGGTCACATAACATAGATTTATATACATCACTAAAAACAATTACCAATATTAGTCATAAACTTTTGGATAAATAAGAAAAGAGAGTTAATTAAAATTATTCCTGAGTTGTAATTTGAATTTATACTATTTATTCATTTACTTTATATCCGTAAAGAGTTTAAGTATATTAATCTTAGAGATACGTGCTTGAGATCATTCTTTAACAAATAAATCACTGTTTGAAATTAATTACCTAATTAATTTTCATATTCCGGAAAATAGTAGAATTTGATTTCATAAGAAAAATAAATGAGCGTGTCCACTGCTTGGTGCAAATAAAAATATACCTATATAATATAGAGAGAGACTATATAAACATAGTTTTGAAGGGTTGATCTTCATTTCTTTAATTATTTTTAATTAGAAATTTGCTATCTGTTAATTCTCATGGGTTCAAATACCCAAATGAATGTAGGTAATTTTTCTTTGTTTTGATGGTAAGCTGGTCACTTCACAAACGTCAATTTCTAACCCCCCCCCCCCCCCTGATTTTTGGTCCGATTTCAACCTAAATTTAATTAGCTCATACCATTGATTTCAAGGGCGAATCCAGGGGGCGGGGGGGGGGGCGGTGCCTTACAGGCCGTGCCTGGCGGGAGTGCTAACGTGCGTCGCACGCAGGGGGCCAAAAAAAAAGGGGGGGGGAAACGGCGGCCAAATCGACAGGGAATTTATAACAATTTTTTTATTTTTTTTTTTATTTTAATGAACTTAAAATATGAGATGTGGTGTAAAAAAAAACGATTTTATTTTTTAAAAAAAATTTTAAAATTGAAAATAAAGTTCTATGTGTGTGTGGGGGGGGGGGAGCTTTTTTTTCATTAAAATTGTTTTAGCTGTTTTTGAGATATTTCGAAAATACGAAGCAAAAAAAAGAAATAATTTTTTCATGCCACGTATGGTAAAGTAAAAAGTTATGGGGGTAATTCATAATTTCGAAATTTCAACATTGAGACGTCGTAGATATGTAAAATGTGATAGGAATTTAAGTTAAAACTTTATTATTGGCTATATAGATACATACCTAAATTCTCGTGGACATTTTTGTAGGGTATCTTTCCTGGCCTGTAAAAGTAACATCATATTGCATCCAATATCAGATAAAACTACTACCCTTTTCCCGTTCGTGGTTTTATTCTGTTGCAGACCCTTGTCTCACGGGCGTTCATTGCGGCAAAGGACGTGAATGTATCGTAAGCCTTGAAGGCTATCCGCTCTGTATCTGCCAGCGCGTATGCAAACACCACGGCAGGGTAGTCTGCGGATCTGATGGAATCCTCTACGATAATCATTGCGAGTTGCATCGAGCTGCTTGTCTACAGCAACGGCCAATTACAGTCGCCCATGCTCTACTCTGCACTCATGAAGCACCGCCATCACAACCTAAAGGTTATAAGCACCCAGCGATTTTTTTTTTTTTATTTATTTATTTATTGTCACCGGGAACAAAGCCCATTTAGACAGAAGCACATAAGTAGAGTTATTTTTTTCTTATTCGGTTTTAGAAAAAAAGGTGGGAAAAAAATGAAAAAAAATATTTTCCACCACATTTCGAATACTTTTATCTCTCTGTCCAGAAGCAGTCTGAATTCCGACATCTACTATTATTATAAATCGTTTTAATTACTGAAATAATAAATATTTTACAAAATGAAAATATGAGATAAGAATAATTTTTAAATATTCGAAACTTGATTATTTTTTTACCTGATTGTTAAGCATATAATTTTGATTTTTGTCAATTTTATTCTTGACAATAGCTTCACGTATATATAAATTCAAAATTCCAAAAAGTGAATAAATATTGTGAAGCCAGGAATATTTGTTTCTGGGCAGATAATTTTTATGAAATTCTAATAAAGAGACATTATTAAATTTTTCTAAAGTATAAAATGAAAAGCTATTTTCATATACCATCTGGGAGCGGAGTGGGATTGGGATTGGAAACAGTGTCTCATTTGGCTAGAGCCTCACGTCTGATACTTGAAAACTCATGTTCGGCTTTGGAATCTCTCTATTTTTTTCTTTTTCTTTTTTGTTTCCTAATGTAATTTATAAAAGTGCCTTGATTTGAATTCCACCTCATTTTCAAAGATACAAATTATTTTCGAAACTTGAGCTGTCATTAATTGAAGAGGTGTGTGTGGCTGTAATAATTTTAGTTAAAAAAAAAAAAAAAAAAAAAACATTTTTCTTTAGGAGTAAAGGAAATTTTGATTTCTTGAATAAAATTCGAAGATGAGATTTTACGGATCTTTTCGTCTCAAGGCTACATGAATTCAAAAATAAGTTTTTAGAAAATGTTTCTCTTTCTCTCTCTTTGAATATTTATATGAACAATATATAAAAAATGAAAATATGTAAAATGTAAAAGATTAGTAGTGCAAATGATCAAAAATAAAGATATTGTCGTAAAATAATGTAAAAATATGAATATCCAAAGAATGACATACGTATATATGTAGGGTATTCAGATTCTGGGGGACCTGGACGACTACGAACTCAAAAGAAGAAACCACATGGAAAATTAACATCTAAAAAATGCATTCTTACATTATCAGGGGCTTTTCATGACCCTAAGGGTCCATACGTAATTAATAATAATAGTAAAATATTGTGTTGTTTTTTATTTTATTTTTATTTATTTTTTATTTTTTTTTTATAAAGTCTTTACATTAATTAAGAAATGTATGAATGAATTCTTGATCAATGAGAAAGAGTTTCAGAGCATTGAAATAAATAATAATTATAATTCTCCCCTTTCTCTGGGATAGACAGAGAGAAATAGAAACAAATTAAGATGATAATATCCAATATGTATTCTGCAATAGAATTCATCCCTTGTTGAGGACATCCTTTTTTTTATTAATTTTATTTCTATTTTTACACTTCTTAGTTTCTTTTAATTTTTTTAAAATTTATAATTTTCATGAGTCAATTAAAAAAATTGTCTCGCAATCCACAGTTTGTGAAAGCCCCTGAGAGTTAGACAACCAATCCAATTGTACTTGTCGTTTTTGGACTTTTATTTACCAACTATCTTGAGACTCATTTTGAAACTACTATTTTTTTATTTTATAATGTTTATTTTTTCGAGGGCAAGGAGAGCAACTGTAATTTAATTAATTTTATAAAGAAACTGAGAAAGATTTAAATGCTCCTCAAGGCAGCCAGAAAATGAAAAGTCAAAGTCTGCACTCAAACGAAGGAGTATGTTTGACTCGGTATGCCACAGAAGAAGACGTAGAATTCACTCCATTTTTCACTTCACCATACGAAATGTTTTTGCTTGGGTTTTTAAAAATTCAAAAAGTGCTCTTTCGATTTTGATTTTAAAAAAATCAGTAAATATATGCAATTAAGATCTAGAAAAATCTTTATATGAATAATAAATTATGTAAAAGTAAAATTTTCGTAGATATTATTTTTTGAAAAAGTCTAGTAGTGTAATAGCCTGTGTTTAAAATTTTAGGTGAACTCTACCTCAAAAACAATTCAAATTTCAAAACGATTTTTTTATTTACCCATTTCATTCTGATCCCAGCCGATTTTGTTTGAAATACTCTTGAATGCTTTGAATTGAAATTTTTTTTGGAAAAGATTTTAAATTATAAGGGGTATTGGTAAAAATGATCAAAGTCACACTTTTGCAAAACTTTTCAGAAATTTAAATTAATAGTTTCAAGATAGGTTATACGTTTGTGGAGGGCAATAATGAAAAAAAAAATTATTAAATTTCAAAATACGTTTATTTAAAGAAATCTATAAAACAATTTTTTTGATAATTAAATTATGAAAATAAATTAAAAAATTAACTTGAAATGGACCTTGATCGTTTTTAGAAGTAACCCTTCAAATGTTATCAGTTCACATCAGGATCAGTGCATTTTTTTAATCCCAATTTAGATCGTTGAGCATGTTTATTGAAGAATTACTTTACCAGAAAAGTAAACAAACAACATTTTGATTTATTTGTTCAAAAGAGTATTCTTACAAATGACCATGGCTTAAGTTTTTTGTGGCCTTTTGCGAAACTCATCATTTAAGTTCTCATATTTATCTTGGTAAAACATTTACTTTGTATGGTAATTTCATGCAGAGTATATTATATTATTCATCAAATATTTTAAAAATATATTAATAGGAGGAAGATTAATTTATGTAATTATATTTTTTAAAGAGATTGAATCTCGTTTGCAAAGATAATAATTATATAGTACATGTGCCGTCAGCACGCAAAGTTCCATATATACCTGATGTTATTTTTAAAATGGTAAATATGCATATAAATTATTGCATGCATGATTTTAAAAATTTAGTTTCTCTTGCGGACTAAGCAACAGATTTTCACTAGCATATATAAAACTGGGTTTGTTTACTTCTAATCAAATAAAACTTAACCCGGTGTAAGTTTATAGTGAAACATTTTTTAAAAATAATAAAAAAAATTTAAAAATTCTCTTGCGAGTTTAATTATTTTATTATTTTATTTTTCCTTATTGTGAAACACCACCAACTCCAACCTATTAAAATTCTAATCAAATGCCGGACCAAGTAACCATCACATATGTCTGGAAATCAATTAAGTTAGAACCAAACCTTTAACTAAAAAATGTAATTCTTCTGTTTCCAATTTGAAAAGTTTGAATTTTGTTTTAAGTAATAAAATAAACTGCAACGGATCGTTGCTAAACTTTATCCAATGTCATTTGAAATATTAATATGTTTATTCTTTTATTATTAATCAATAATCAGATAGTACAGTCTATTTGCAGTCCATGTTAACTTAAATTCAAGAATAGCCATCGATTCTCATCTAATACTTGAGGAATAACCATTCTCAAAGCATTTTTGACATTTCGATTATCAGTGATAGCCATTGCTGAAGACATGTAGGAATCGACTTAAAATCAAAAATAACGATTGATTCTTATCTAATACTAGAGGAATAACCTTATTGCATTCCATTTTTGACGTTTTGACCACTAATGGTAATCTCTACGGAAAACATGGAAGAATCTACTTAAAATCAAAAAGACTAAATTCTTTTTCGGTACTCAACTCAAACACCAGATGCGATCGGAGTATTGAATTCAAATTGAAATAATCGGTAAATTTAAATAACATATAACGATATAATCAGCTGAATATTGGGCCTTCGGCGCAGATGCACTTGACCTCTACGACGAGCTTCCCAAAATATTTTTGGCCTGAGAAGTTTAAATATATCAAAACGCTTGTTGTGCATTCCCGCAAATTTTAGGGCTCTTTCGCCGCGAACTTATACCACGGACAACATAAGCTTCTTCTTATTATAATAGATAATATATTTTATTAAAATATTTCAAATAGTTTTACAATAGCCATACAACATACATTTTTTTTATATCTATCGACTTAAGGCTAACATATAAGGATTTATATAGTATTGGTCTATTTACAAAAATTCTCATCTCACTTGAAAACGATTAGAATCTGAGGTAAAAAGTTTGTGTATTCTGCTGTTCTTAATTTTAGTAGTAACGGAATTCCAGGCATCAAGTTTTTAATTTTTTTATGTATTAGTCAAAAATACGAGATATTTAAATATTTATTTCATTAAAATTGCATTCTATTTAAATAATTTTATTACTAGATTTATATAGTTTTAATGGCAGGGTAAGTAGATAAATAAATTCACTTGAAAATTTTTTGTTTTTTTCTCATAGTGTTTCGAAATGTCTGATCAGTAGATAAAAACCATTTTAAACATGATTTTTTATGTATTTGTGTCTGTATTCCAGTACCTACTATAGCTTAAAAACAAGAGGTCTTAAAAATTTCGTTCTAGTGACAGAATGTTTGTATATCCAATGAAAATAAGTGATTAGATTTGGGGTTCTCTAGTTTAAGAACTTCCGGATGAAAAATGCAAAAAATATTTTTTGAATGATTTTATTGAGATGTGATGATATAGGCATAAATAAACAAACATTTGTTTTTTAAGTAATGAAAAGTACCTAAGTGTTTTTTAAACTTGAATTAATTAAATAATCAAATAATTTATTTTAAAATCCTCTATGTACATAATAGTTTTTATAAATAAATAATTTATACATTAAAGTTGATTACTCGCTATACTTACCGAGTCTTGAAAAAGTTTTCCCTTTTTTCTCCAATTGAAAATTATTTTTGCTAATTTAATTTATCCTGAGTTGATTAAATTAGCAAATAAATTTTAAATAGTTTATTAAAATTTATTTTAATTATACGAATTATCGTAACTAGGCTGACTCTATTCTAACTGGATAGAGTACTCTGAATCTTAAAAAGTTACCACTATTTCCTTCATTTATTTTATTTTTAATTTTATTACTTATTGAACTTTGTTTAAAAGAGAGCTATGCTAAGTGAAACTTGCGTGTTGAATTGTACAATCCCTTGATGTGGGTCTTATCTATAGCAGTCCCCTTTTACATATACATAGTTGAACGTGTTAGGGAGCCGAGACGTCCACGGTCTGTTTAATGTTACCACAACCGCATTTGCGGGAAGCGCCTATCTTGAAGCCCCCCCCGTCATGACCACTACTATAATTGTTATTAAATAATTAACAAATTAACAAATTGAATTTCCTGCTAATTAGGATATTTCTTCAAATTATCTAATTATCTAAATCACTGATTCCCAAATAGTGTTCAGCGGAACACAGGTCTTCCTTAAGCGTTTCAAAAGTGTTCCGCGGATTTAGTTGCAAATCGGAAATGAACGAACAACCAAATATCAAAAAATTAAAATCATACATTTTTCATAAACATAAATTTATTTGAATGTAATGGAAGGCAGCCCAGAGGTAGTGAGGAAAGAAAAAATTAACACATATCAAATAAGGTGTAATTTATTGGAATCCTTCTTCCTTTCCTTTCAAACCGACGTTTCGGAGGATTTTTTCCTCCTTTTTCAGGGTTTCAAAGGGTCAATGAATGAAACAAACAAAATGCTTCCTTCTTCTCTCCACAGTAGTGTTCAAAAACCCTCCCCATTTTTAACAAAGGCATAGAAAAGGAGAAAAAAAATGGTTTTCTATGCCTTTGTTAAAAATGAAGAAAGTTTTTGAACACTACTGTGGAGAGAAGAAGGAAACATTTTATTTGTTTCATTCATTGACCCTTTGAAACTCTGAAGAAGGAGGGAAAAATCCTCCGAAACGTCGGTTTGAAAGGAAAGGAGGAAGGATTCCAATAAATTACACCTTATTTGATGTGTTAATTTTTTCTTTCCTCACTACCTCTGGGCTGCCTTCTATTACATTCAATTAAAATTTCTACCAGTCCGTCTCTCTCCAGAGAAAATTTCGTTGCAAAAAAACATAAATTTATATTTTGAAATTCTTGTCAATTAAATATAGAAGATATGAAATGTATGTAAAGCAACACTAAACAAATAAATATTTTGAAAAGTAGGCATTGATACAAATTGTCTTGGTGATTAAATTACCTTGAATAATTATTTTCCTTAAAAATGTTCATGAATATAAGAAAAAAGTCCATATCAGATATTTTGTTAATCTTTATTGTTTAAAATTTTGATCCTTTCTAAAATTAATCTGTTTTCTAAATTCCAGTTCTTTATCTAAATATTTGGGATTAGAAAAGTCAGAATTGTTGAATAGCTAGCTTTGAGGGGTGAACCGCGACCTAATATGCTGTACACCTACTTCCATTTGTACTTCCAAATATTTCCAAGCACTTCCAAATATTTCCATGTGTGTACTTCCGAATATTTCCATGTACTTCCAAATATTTTCAAGTACTTCCAAATATTTCCAAGTACTTCCAAATATTTCCAAGTACTTCCAAATATTTCCAAGTACTTCTAAATATTTCCAAGTACTTCCAAAATACTTCCAAAGATGTGTACACCTATTTCCAATCGCGGATCACCCCTCGGCTAGTTACTAGCATGGTACATTCGGAATTTTTGTTCTAAATGAATATTTATGCTTGTAAATTCTAAATTTTAAATATTGCCTGTACACGAAACGTTTAAAATTCTAATAAACGTTTGAAGATTGTTTTTAATAAAAGGTTTGTATTTACATATTTAAATAGTTATATTATATTTATTTGCATCAAGCAGATGGAAGCCTCAATTTTATAAATAAAATTCAAAAAATTTTAAGTGTAATATTCACCTTGAATAATTGCAACAGGCCATACTGAAGACCTAGAAGCCATCACTCTGTTCTCGTGTACGCTTGTGTCTGAAAACATCTCGAAAACAGATTAGCATCCCTGACATGGCGTATCCCTCCCACCCTCCTACACCTATTGCTAATTCTATCCCTCTTTTTGAGCTTATAATAAATATTAAAATTTTTATCATGCAATCATTTGTAGTGATTTTGTAGCGGATCCCACGGAGTAAGAGGCGATGAACTTGAAAGCTCTAACGTCTAATAAAACAACATTCAATAATCTTAGACCCAGAAAACTACCAATTCTCAGGAGATTGGCTTAATTTGTGAAGATAAATTCGTCCTCTGAAGATCTATCCTCTTTTGATCCTTTGGACCAGTTGATCCATCCAATAACGGTTGAAGGGAATGCTGTAAATCTATCGTTTGCTATCCTATCTAAATTTAATTCCTAATAAAAATCTCAATTTGAAAAATAGTCAAAAAAAATCATTGACTGAATTCTATGCAAAAATTTAGAACAGTCTATTAAATTAAAAGTTTTAATGATGAATTGATGAAAAGGCCAAATGAATACCAGAAATTTCGAATAAAACAATTTATTAGGCCGTCATTTTAATCCTTCTTAAAAATTACTAATTTAATAATTTTAATGTAAAAAAAGAAATATTTATTTATTTTTACTACAAATTTATCAAATGAAAATGAAAAAATTATTCTAAAAATTTATGAAAAGCAATTTTAAATTTAAAAAGTTAAATTTTATTTTATTTATTATGTTTTTATTAATAAAATCTCTAATCTAAAATTAAATGTTGTAGGGTGAAAGCCGAAAGAAAAACATCCTATTCCTAAAATTCCTAATTTTTTAAAGTATTTGATCCCTATATCTAGTCTTATTAAACGAGCAAAAATTGTATATTTATTTATTTATAAATTTATTTATATATATATATTTATTTGTATCTTGGTTCTATTTTGAAAACGGCCCTACCGATTTTGATGAAACAAAATCTATTAACAAGTTTTGAGGATGAAAAAACGATCTGGCTAGGTCTGGACCTCATCAAAATTCATCGTAATTGATTTTTTCTTAATTAAAGTAATTATTGATAGATGAAAATTTCAATAAAAAAAATGATTCGGCGGAAGTCGTATTAGAACCTGGGACCTCTTGCATATGAGGCCGACACTCTACCATTGGACCAAAGAACTATTTTAAAAATCCTTGCTTTTTACTTTTACTAAAATGAATATTTTTGAATTAGACTTTATTGTAAGTGTGGAAATAATTGAATATATTATATATAGCTATGTATTTAATAAATATAATTTATGAGATATATTGCGGCGCGGCAAATTTGAAATATGTATAATTGAATTTTTTTTTTTTTTTTTTTTTTTTTGGCTTTTCGGCCATGGTAGCCATAAGCCATTTACGATACTATTTATTTTTATTTTTAAATTTGTCTCTACCTCGGGGGTCAGATTTTATTTCTAGGCGCGAAAATAAAAATTTCCCTGATATTTATTCACTTCGATTCGAATACCCTGAAAATGTGTGACAGCCTATCCATGTTGGGCGTCTCTGTCGCATCTGACCTGTCTTGGAATGAACACATCTCTTCTGTGGCGAAATCTGCAGCAAGGAAGATTGGCTACTTATTCAGGTCCAAACTTTTTTACAAGCCCCCACATCCTCTCACCATCTACAAGGCCCAAATCCGCCCCTATCTCGAATACGGCTCTCATCTATGGAGAGGTGACTCTAAATAGTCTCTTGCTACCCTGGATGCAATTCAGAAACGAGCCATCACGCTAATTGACGATTCTACCCTCACCGACTCCCTCGACTCGCTAGCTCTTCGAAGAAATGTCTCTGCCCTTTCCCTTTTCTATAGATACTATCACGGCAGGTACTCTGATGAGATAAAATCAATAATTCTCCCCAAAGCATGCTTTGCACGTAGCACGCGTTTTGCCGACTTCCAACACTCTTTCGCGGTCAAATTAGAAAAGTGACGGACCACTTCATTCGCCAATACATATATCCCCATGACTTCAAGGAACTGGAACTCTCTCCCAGCCTCCATCTTTCCCAGAACTTATAATCTTCAAACCTTCAAAACCCGAGTGCATAGACACCTACGTCTACACCCACTCACTTAATCAAATTTCCCTTCTCTTCGGTAATGCAAGGGTCTTTCGAGATCCTTAGGGGCTGCATCTTTACTGGTGCACCCCTTCTTGCATTCAATTGCATTAAAAAAAAAAAAGATATTTTGACAAGCTTCGGGCAAGGAGACCCAAACAGAAATAAAAATCATGCTTGAAAATTATTTTTCTCCACGTTCCAAATATTCTTAAACACAATAATAAAAAAAAAATCAAATAATATAATAGCCACCTGCTTTTTGTGTATGACCATTTTTTTGTTTAGAATGTGACGAAAATAAATCATTATTAAAGATATTTTTCTCTGACTTGTTGATAACTTAAGGAGAGAAGCTCATAGAAAGCTTATTTTGTTACCAAAATATTCTTATTCATTTGCCAAATTACAATAGGTATTTTCTATACAATTTTTTGATGAAACATTTAGGAAATCTAATCGATAGTAGTTAGTTGGTGTACTCTTGAACAGTTGTAAATGATGAGAGAGTTAAATTAAGATGCAACTTTGTAACAAATATTAGCTTTCGATTTCAAATTGATCGCTGACAAAATTTCTAAATAACCAAATTTTGAAAAGCTTTACAATTTTTTCTTCCATTTTTTATTAGATATTAGGTACCTATATATATAATTATATACTACCTGGGAGGCCCGCCTTTGTGTCCCAAATGTTTTTTGGATCCGACAAGAGGTGTGGATATATATACAGGGTGATTCACGGTCGATGGCACGTTAGACGTTTATGGAAAACGGAAAGAAGTATTTTTCTGAAAATTTAGTACCTTACATTTTATTACCTGTTCTATCGATCTGAAATATTTTCAGCATTGCGACGTTTCGGCTTCCATCGAAAAGTCGTAGCAACTTTATTTTTTTTTAGTGGAACACCTCGTATATTAACACGTTTTTAGAACCGCCATTTTATTAAAATACTTTTTTGTTAATATTGTCCTATACCTATCTCTATCGGTTTTCGAGATAAAAAATAATTTGTGTTAAATATGGTCCAAAACATCGCCCTAATTAAACTTAAATAAATTAGTGCTCTCAATTCTTGAAAAGTTGATTTTTGGTGGTAGTTTAGACACACCCGAAGTATTTAATTTACGCCGAAAAATCGACTCCATATTATACAGGGCGTGCTAAGATTACTATTATTTCCGGCATTCATAAAAGGGGTCAAAATCTCGTTTTTTCAAAAGAGACCCCCGTATATTACTCAATAAATTTAAAGACGAAGAAAAATTCTTTAAGACGATATATCATGTCCCTATACCTAAATCATCAAGTTTTCTTAATAAAGCCGCTTTTTCGTGAAAAATTCCATTTTAATGATTTTAATTTTAACTAATCATGGAAATATCAAGCGTATGACAGTTTGTAGATAAGATAAGAAACTTATAAAGAGTTTATTGACAGTGTTCAAAAAAATCTCCCAAATTGACCGCAAATATTGATTATTCAAACGAAGTTCTTATGAAATTATTTATTTTGTACCATAAGTACTTCGTTTGAAATTATTTATTTTGTACTATAAGAAATCGTTTGAATAATCAATATTTGCGATCATTCGGTTGTGTCTAAACTACCACCAAAATTTCAACTTTTCAAGAATTGAGAGCACTAATTTATTTATGTTTAATTAGGGCCATGTTTTGGACCATATTTAATACAAATTATTTTTTATCTCGAAAATGGATAGAGATAGGTATAGGACAATATTAACAAAAAAGTATTTTAATAAAAGGGCGGTTCTAAAAACGTGTTAATATACGGAGTGGTCCATTAAAAAAAATAAAGTTGCTACGACTTTTTGATGGAAGCCGAAACGTCGCAATGCTGAAAATATTTTAGATAGATAGAACAGGTAAGAAAATGTAAGATACTAAATTTTCAGAAAAGTTCTGCTTTCCGTTTTCCATAAACGTCTAACGTGCCATCGACCGTGAATCACCCTGTATATATATATTTATTTCTAAGATAAATTTATTAAAAACAAGTAATACTAATTTGGAAAAATAGGAGAAAACAAAAATTCATGGTGAGTTTAATAACTTGGTTAAGGGCTGAGTATATATTTTCGAAAATAATTAGAAGAATGAGATCGAGATGGAAATTAAAACACATTGGATTATCTTTTCGGAGTGGATTTATAATGAACAAATAAATAATTTTATAATAATGAAAACAAATGGAATTATTTATTATAATGTAATTTTCCCATTTCATACTTTTACCATTTATAAAGAGAATGGTAAAGATAATTATTATTTATAATTAATTTTTCACAATGGTTTAATTAAAAGGCACCATTCTAATAATAATTTAATAATATTTCAAATAAATAATTTTTATTCATGTTGACTAAATCCATAATTAATTAATAAATAATGTCAACATATAAGCATTAAAATTCAATTATTTTATCTTTTCCTTATCAATCACCGCAATTAGTAGTTGTCTAACAACGCAACATTGTTTATTGTACTATATCTATTATCTATATAAGTGTTTCGAAAAGTGGATAATAGCGTCCCTTGGGGGCTGTATGGCCGATCTATGGGGGCGATGATGCCATAGGAAGCGATAGATGGGAGGTGGGGGTGCGTAAAAGAAAAGAAAAGAAAAGGGGGGTGAATTAAAGTATAAAGAAGAAATAATGAAGGAAAAAGTTAAAAAAAATTTAAGACTCGGTACACTGCATTGCCTAAATTCTGCAGGCCCTATCGTGGGATTTTGAAAAGTGGTCATATACATTATACATGTGTGGGATTTCATTTTCCGCTCTTTCGCTGTAAAGTGCTTTTGAAAATAGGGATTCATTTTCGCCTTGAGAAAGACGTTTGCCCGTCAAAATCTTTCGATAAAATGACAGGTGAGCAGCAAGGACACGCCCCTTTTATAAAAGGATCGAGCGCGGGAAAAATTATCCATATGTCACGTAAAACGCGGGAAGAACTAACCAATCAGCTTAATTGCTAATTAGAGCTAATTAGGTTATAAAAGAAGCCAGCTCCTCGAAGCGAATTCAGTTGTTATCATTCTGTTGTCATGTGTGAGTTGTCACTTGTTGAAACTCATTGAATGAGCAGCTCTCCGAGGTGACTGATAACCTTGGAACGATTTGGAACGAAACGGTTTGTGTCGAAGAAGTGATTTGTATACACGTTCTGTAAAGAAGAAGCAATAAATGCGGGCATTGTGCCGTTATTTTGTTAAAAGCATAGTTTCAACCGCCTAGTGCGAATTCTTATTTAAAATAGCATTTTTAACTGGCTCTAAGGCCGCCAATAGAGATTATCATCTCTGAAGATCATCTCCCATCCAAGCCCGGCAAATCTCCTTCCAACTAACCCTTCGAGCCAATCATATTAAAAATCATTCATCATCTCAATCATTTCCTGTACATGTTTACTACTAGTGATTTCCCCCCTACATTTCCATAACTAAACACACGCTATTCAAGTAAAATTCACTAAAGCCGAATAGTAATAAATTGATAGCATCGCAAGATTTATTTTCTGTCAATATCTTTCGATAAAGATACCCATAATATCAAAAACATTACTAAAAGAAAAATTCCTTCGCGTAAAAAAATGTTTGTAATTCAAAATAAAGAGCTGATTATATTTTGTACTTTAAAGTTAATTTCCGGTTCAAAAATTTAAAAAATCAAATTGTTTATGCTGGGAAGCTATCAACAGTTGTTGTTAATGAGCTTAAATTTGATGCACAAGTTTTTATTAATAAACTGCAGTTGATCGGTCGGCATAGTGACACTATGTATGTTTATATAGAATCGGTTTCTTTTTTTTTATGAAATTAATGAGAGAATGAGTTACACCAAAGAGGTGCATCCCTAAAGGACTTTGTTGGCTACTCCATAGTGTAAAGACGAATAAGAGGTGATTTTCTGGGCTGGGTAGGAGTCAAAGTTATCTGTGGATGCGGGTCTTAAACAGCTGAAGGTTATATGTCGCGGGAAAGATGATAACTGGAAGTTAGTTCCAGTCTCTGGAAGTCATATGGATAAAAGTGTTGGCGAAAGCGCTGATTCCATTTTTATCCAATTTGACAGTGAAGGGGTGCTGAGCTTTCGAAAACCGCGTGTTTCTCGCAAAGAAGCTTTAGGGGGGATAATTGGTTTCAGACACCTATATATATAGTATCTATAGTACAGGGAAAGGGCAAAAACTGTTCTTCGATGAGCCAGAGAGTCGAGTGAGTTAGTTAGGGATTACTATTAGTTTAATTGTTCGCTTCTGAATTGCATCCAGTGTGGCAAGAGAATGCTTGGAGACGCCTCTCCACAGATGAGAGCCGTATTCGAGACAGGGACGAAAATGGCTAACGATTTCGATGAAAATTACGGGTTAGATATGGTTTTTGGATCAAGAAATGGAACCTGTTAGGGTCACATTTTCGAGTATAACTTTAATTTAATTGTTTTTTTCTCTTTTAAAGTAATTATTCACAGGTGGGTGTCTCAATAAAAATTTATAATTAGTTTTTTACTAAATAAATTTTCTTTTTAATAATTTTTTTTAATTTTACCACCCACTAATAACATTACAATTAATAATATATATTAAAATTAGGAAATTTAACTGGTTAGATGAAAAATTCTATATCTCGTAACTGATTAGAGGTATTTTCTATCCAAGCCGAAATGGTATAACTCAATGCTGAATTGATGAAAAGGCATGGCCAAAGGTAATGAAAACCACAAATTTCGAATAAACGAATTCATTAAGGGGTCATTTTTCATCCTCTTAAAAAACTCGAAGGTTTAAGTGCTCAACGCAAGAACCTACATGTTTATTAATATTATTTTTAATTGCGTTTAGTATCAAAACGTGGATATCGTTACCCTGATGATGGGTTTTAATTAAACCGAGATACGTATAGAATAGTCTAGAAAAGCTGTCCGCCTGTATCTATGCAACCAATAGACGCCTCTGGATGGAACTAGCCTACCCTACAGGCGTCCTTATTAAATGAGTATTTCTCATAATGTTTATAATTTGACGGCCACTTCCCATGAACTCGTTTCCTATTTTTCTAATTACCAACCCTAATTGTTCTCGCTCAACCTGCTAAATTGAGCATTTAGGCAAAAAATATTGAAGAAATGAGTTGATAGAATATAAAAAAAGTTAAATTATAGACTTTATACAATAAAAATATGATAAGTATTCATTATACCTAAACTATTAGAAAAGAATATCTAAATTATACAAAAATCTGAATTTCCCAAAATAAAGCTCATTTTTGCTGCCCACCTCGGGGCTCACCCACCAAATTTTTCTGCCTGGTATCGCCCAACCGAAAAAAAAGTTGGCGCCGCCACCGAAGGTACGGAACCCTCGATATGCCGTCCTACTCGAACTTCATCCTATGTCCTCGAATTATTGATATATCTATTGTTTTTGTTTTACATTTTCATGTAAATATTAAATTTCTGTCTTCTTTAAATATCATTTTAAATAATGATAAGATAATAAAAGTAACAAATGTGTTTATATATATCAAAAGAAAAATCGATTTTTCGATTTTTCAGATATTTCTTAGAAAAAGCAAGTGGCGAGAAAGAGAAGGCTTTTTTTTAACTTTCACTTTTATCCTCTCACAATGTATTCTATTTATATGTTGCCCACGTATCTTCAGTTTACCAGAGTATCCTTGTTTTCCTCACTCTCTTCTAGACAATAACATTTGTAATTTTTCAATTCAGCACATTTTTTGTTTTTGTTTGCTATCTAAGCGCGAAGATGTTTAAAAAATTTCCACCAATCTCGTATACTAGTCGTTCTTTCTTTCACCGGCGTTGATACGCATTCTTCTCATTATGTATTAAAGTAATGGAAAATATATATATAAATAAATGAATGTAATGATTTCATAAATTTTATTTTTATCAATTCCAAATTAATGTTTTTACGTGTTTTATTAACATCCTCAGATTGTCAGTTTGGATAAAATAAATTATTTTCTAAATTGGTATTCAAATTAAAATTTATAACAATTATTATACATTCTCTTTGTGTATTATACAAGAAAAATGAGAAAAAACTGTATTTTAAAAAATAAGTTTAATAATGAGTTGAAGATTTGGAGCTTAGCTGTTAACTTGGTTACCACTAACGGATTTGCAAAATTAATTGTCCAGAAATCAAGAATTCTTGGAATTTCTTGTCAATAAATCTTAATTCCTTTGATGATAATTTCTTGTCTTGCTTTGAAGAATAAAAAATACTCCTTGTTTTGAACAAATCGTAATATCAAGACAACAATTTGATATTACAATTTTCAGTTTTATTTATCTATTTATTTATTAAATAGATCATTCAATAAAATTAGCATAACGAAAATAATAATAATGACTAGTCAGTCTTTATTCAATCAATCGAGCCTCATAAAGAATTAAGACATTTTAGGAGAGAAGATGACAGAATGTATAAACTATGGTCTGCATTTAGCAGCAGCGAGAACAGAGATTTGCCTTCTGAGACAGCTTTTCCATGGCTCAAAAGTCTGATGCAGTCAAGTCCACATATCTGACAAATTAAACAAGTAATAAAGTAAAAAAAAAGAGATAAGAGGGTTATATTCAGCTTTCGCTTAATCCGTGTTCTCGCCTCCTACTTGTCTTTCTTGTCTAAGATGGATCCTTTTATTTACTATTAGAGAACACCCCATTTTTGCGGTCGGTATTAATAAGATCCTCTCATTTGGAGACGTTCAGTTTACACAGTTTTAGATCGCCTAAATATAAATTATGATAATGTTTTACTCAAACCAGGACAGTTTCGAGAGTTGGCTCGAAATAGAAAAGTAGCTGTTTATACGCGATTTTAGAAAGAAATAACTAACTCTAGCTAGGAACTTTTGATTAAGATTCAAAAAGGCTAGGAAATTGAGGGTTTAACAAAAAACAAGAATTATATAGCAATAATTTTTAATTACTTTTAAATGATCATAACTTATTTTAAAAAGTTATTAACATTTATCACCCTAGAAAAGGAACAGTCTAAAACATTTTAGAACGCCCACACTAGCAGCTGGTTACATAGTGACTCGCCAGGCTAGTCACCTACGAAACGATCTCGTCTGTTCTTTAATCTAGTGACGAGATGAGAACTGCATTGTATACTATGGAACAAACTGTAGTCACTAGGAGACCCACGAGGGCTATGTGGCCACTTGTACCTAGACTCCAAGTAACTGGGTGAGTCACCAAGAGATTCGCCTTGTCACTAGTCTCCTAGCTAGTCACCTCCGGTGGGGCCGTAGCCTAAGTAATTGCGATTTTTCAAACCTGAACTTTGTGACTTCGCTTATATTCGGAACTTTTTAATTTTTTTCACATAACCTCATAAAAATCACAAACTGCCTGGGACGCCGGGACATTCCTTGAAACTAGGTCAAACCGGGATACATGGTAAGCTTACGTAAATATGCATTAATAACATAATCCACAAGGATTATCTCTTTTTTATTACAAAAAAATAGTATCCGATTTTTATAATAATTAGAAACAACAAAGGACATGTGATTTTATAAATACTAAAAATTTAAACAAATTATTTAAGCAATTTGAAGAAAATAACAAATAGGTACTAAAAGGACCAAGAGTAGAGGGGTACATCTGCTTGGTCGATTTGAATGAGAACCTTGCGAGGATATATCAAGTCAATAACTAACTTAATTATTAAATTTCACTGGTACGAGATGAACAATTTTTAAGTTAACGTCTTTAACAACAAATTGATGATTTCTAAGGAGTTTGGGGTTCTAGGTGAAACATATTGAATCAAATTGATTTAATAGTTAAAATACTAGGAGGTCTTTCACTAATAAACAAACTGATGGCTATATGGTATTTTTTGGATCTTTACACTAGACAATAATTTTTTTTTAACTTGTACTCTAAATAAAGAGTAAAATTCTAGGAGTAATATTTAATTTAATAATAGTTTGGAGTTGGTGGTGTTTTCAACTATTATAAATTTAAAAATGTTTCACTATAAACCAACAGCGCGTTCCCTAAGTTTTATCAAATATTTAAGTAAAATTTATATTATAACATTGGAATGAGAAGGCTGGATTCACGAAGTTTTACTGAAGGCGATATTTCGTTACTTCACTTCTTATTCGATATAAAAGAATACCACTCATGACAGAAATTGAATCATATTTAAAATCTTTAAATTGCTTTTGAATTGAACTTGCCAGATTTTTTTCTCTTTTAGGCATTTTTGTAGAAATTCGAGATTTTCCTCAATTTAGATTTCATTAATCCATTTATAGAATGATTGAAAATAAAATGTTTTTTTGTTTTTACTGGTCGTTTAAAAAATCCTTTCCTTTGTGTTTAATTGATTCAATTAGCTGGATGGATTGTTTCAGACAAAGGACTGGTTCTGCCGGAAGAGGAGATCGATTCGACGAACGACCTGCAATCGATAAACGAAGAAGAGAACAAACGAGAAGGTGAACAGATAAAAGAGCAACTGCCCCTAAAAAGTACCACAGGCAGTTGTACTATTCAAGAATATGAAATTATGAAGGTGAGCCATTTAATCTTTATCAAATATACGATATAGTAAATTTTGAAGTATCGTATCAATCTTAGGGTCTCTGACAAATGTAAATCCGGTGCTGAAATTCATAAGAGCTGATTTTTATAAGAAGATGCTCAAAAAACTCTAAAAATTATTACGCGGTAAGCCTGGCTTATTGAATAAAAAAATGTCTGAAACGTGGAGAAAATTGTTCGTTCTTGTGCAAAAATGTTTGAATTTTCAAAGTGGAGAACTGATTATATTTCGACCTCTCTAGCTTTTGAATTTTCAATTCAAAAATGGAGAAAACATCATTTTGGGAATGCTTTTATTGAGATTTTAAGCCGATGTCATAATGGAGGCATAAATAACTTAAACAATAAATAACTATATTTAATAAATTCCTGCAGAAGACACACTCTTTTATTGTCTCCTTCAACTATATTTAAGTTTAATATTAATTATGGATCTAGAGCACCGAGTCTTGAAAAAGTTTTCACTTTTTCCTCCACTTCATAAAAAACTCCGATTCTTATTTAAAAAAATTTTTCCTCCCCCTACCTTGCGAAAAATCTTTCTGAGTATGGGTTTGCAAAAGTTGGTCCTCAACAAAAGACAAATTTCCATTATAGAATGGACTTCTAGATGATTTATCACATTATTTGTCTTATATATAATAAATTTCTTTAAAACATTAAGATAATAAATCATTTAAATTTATTCTGTAATGAAATTGCATTCCCTGCAAGCGACCACCTTTTAAGGATTTCATCTTAATAGCACGAATATGGGCCTTTAAAAATCTCCCTTTTTACTTTACCATACAGGGTATGGTCAAGTATTGTAATCGTGTATGAAAAAAGTTTTTTTTTTCCTTCTTTTTTTCGAAATATCTCAAAAACGACTGAAATTATTTTGATTAAAAAAATTGAGCAAAACCATGGCATTTCGCTCTATAAAAAAGCTCCAATAAGTGAAGATTATTATAGAAAAATTATATTTTTCGAGATAATAATTGTTTTGTCAAAATGTCTGTTAGATAGTTAGTCTGGTTGTCTGTTAGTCTGTGCGTTACCAAATTTTTGTGGACAAGCTAGTTCAAAAACTAGTGGGAATATCGAAACCAAATTTCAAAAGTAGTTTTGGTCTATTGAGATTAAGAGCTGATTAGATTTTAGTGCAGATCGACCAAAAATTAAGGGGGGTGGAG
The DNA here is from genome assembly GCA_024734495.1 of Forficula auricularia. NCBI lineage: Eukaryota > Metazoa > Arthropoda > Insecta > Dermaptera > Forficulidae > Forficula > Forficula auricularia. The sequence continues at coordinate 7,403,398 of JALMQS010000117.1, forward strand.
GGGATGTTAAAATTTGAAAATCTAGGCTCTTTGAGCAAACTCAACCAAATTTTGTATACATAGCCAGTGCGACCCCAGAAGTCTAAAAATTCAAAAAATAACCGCCCAAAACTGGTGGGGGGGGTATAGGGTCAACAAATGAAAATATAGGCTCTTGTTCCAAACTCAACCAAATTTTGTATACATAATCAGTGGGACCCCAGAAGTCTAAAAATGCAAAAACTAACGGCCGAAAATGGGTGTGGGGGGGGGGTCAAAAAATGAAAATATAGGGTCTTGTTCCAAACTCAACCAAATTTTGTATACATAATCAGTGGGCACACAGTAATATAAAAATGCAAAAACTACCCCCCCTCCCTACATGATTATAAATAATTTTATTAAATACATATTAAATATAAGTAAGAGGCCAGGTTGTATGGTAAAGTCAAGTGGATGGCCGCATAAGAACACGTCGGCTTATTTAAATTTATTATAAAGCTTTTAAATTGGCTATCAAATCGAAATATTTAAGGTCTGAAAAGGTATTTTTGGATGATGCTCACTGAATACCTCTCCCCTATCCATCTCCTGGATATAATATAAATATACGCTTGATAGGAACGAAGATCCTTCCATCTGCTCTCCTTTTCACACCCCAAATTCCAAAATGTCGACACCAAAACTTCTTATTAAAGAATTTCTCATATTGTAATTAGGTAATTTTTAAGGTGTCTAAGTAATGTGAAATTATTTCATTCAATATAAATAATTGATAAGAACTTTTGTTGAACCATATTAATATTACTAGTATAATATAACTTATAATTTATTTTTTACTCTTAATAATTATTTCCAAAAGTTGTACCATTATGTTATGAAAAAATTAAATCAGATTTTTTAAATATTTTTAAATAAAAAAACAAAATATTTTAGAAGTAAATAGTGAATACCATTTGAAGAAAATATTAAATAAGCTGACGTGTCTGATGTGGTCACCCACATGACTTTACCATACAACCTGGCCCCTAAAATTATTTATAATCATGTAGGGGGGTTAGTTTTTGAATTTTTATACTTCTGGTGTCCCACTGATTATGTATACAAAATTTGGTTGAGTTTGGTAAATGGCCAAGATTATAATTTTTTGATCCTACACCACCCCCCACCCCCCCCCCCCCCCCCCCACCCCCCCCCCATTTTGGGCGGTTAGTTTTTGCATTTTTAGACTTCTGGGGGTCCACTGATTATGTATACAAAATTTGGTTGAGTTTGCTCAAACGGCCTAGATTTTTAATTTTTAACCGCCCCTCCACCCACCTTAATTTTGGGTCGCACCAAAATCTAATCGGCACTTAATCTCAATGGACCAAAACTACGTGTGAAATTCGGTTTCGATATTCACCCTAGTTTTTGAGCTAGCACGTCCACAAAAATTTGGTAACGCACAAACTAACTGACAGACTAGCTAAAAGACATTTTGATAAAACAATTATTATTTCGAAAAATATAATTTTTTCGATATTTACTTATTAGAGCTTCTTTGTAGAGCGAAATGCCATGGTTTAGCTCAATTTTTTTAATCAAAATAGTTTTAGCCGTTTTTGAGATATTTCAAAAAAAAGAAGGAAAAAATCACTTTTTTTTCATGCACGATCACAATACTTGACAATACGCTGGATGGTAAAGTAAAAAAAAAATCGATTTTATTTTTTTGGCTATGTTGCACCAAAAGGATCAAGTTGAAAATTTTTCAGTGTCAAGAAGAGTAAGAAAGGAGTTTTCCATGAAAATTTCATGACCGACACCCGAAAGAACATATTTAAATATAACGAATAGAAACTTTTTGTTATAAAATTCTTCCAAAACTTTTTTAATTTTAATTTTTTTTTAAGGAATGGATAAAAACTTAGAAAAAAATATTTTTTCAAGTCTCTTCTCGATAATTCTTACCAAAAATATTTTTGTTAAAAAATATTGAATAGAATAGTTACAATAAAACAGTATTTCACAACCTTTTGTACTTAGAGTACTTATATTTATTTCTAAGGAACCCCCTACCACTAAAATATGAGATATTTAATTTTTAGTCAAAATATCAACATCATGCTACTTATATAGCTTCCAAATATAACATAGGGCCGCCGATGACGGTATTGACACATTTTAAAAATTTGCTAGATTTTGGGGAAATTGGGCACAAAAAACGTGCATTTTAAATTACAATACCTAACATTATTATTTTCATGAATAATATTAATATTAAATTTTTTTGAAAATATCATTGGGATACCCTTATGCCCTTTCGGATCGGACAGGTTATTTTTTACATATTCAATGTATACTCATAAATAATATTCTCATCTATTTGAAAAGGAATATTATTTTAAACGTCATTAATAACAAAATAATAATGAAACAATTTAAATGATGTTTTCATTTTGTTACTAATGTAACCTAAGATTTGGCAAAATGGGCATCTAGGTTCACGAGGATAATAAAAATAAATAAAAAAAAACTAAGATCATGTATTATAAGAAAGTTAAAGAACTATAGAGGAACAAAAATGGTATCACTGAGACAATAATAGTGATGTTCATCGCATTCTTAAGTATCAATGGTTTTATTTGACTATAAGGTAATACTTAGACTTTAAATTTAGTATTTTTTGCTTTACTTGACAAATTTTTTGAGGGCTAATTCTACTAAATACTATTTTTGTTTTTCTATTTTTTCTTTTATTGACCTCTAGGCGTGGGGAACCCCAAAGCTCCCTTTGTGGAACCCTGGGGTTCCGCGGAACCCAGATAGAGAAACACTCCAATAAAATAAATACTGAAAAACATTTTTTTCTTAATTATGTCGTAACTCTTTGGGTTTAAAAGCTGAAATTTTAAGAATTTTTTTTACTTTTTTTAATTAGATATCGATCAGCCATATGGATTTTTAAATAACGGGGAGCATGCTTATCCGGATATACCCAAAAAATAAGCCCTCCAAATACAAATTGGGCTTGCATACCTATCGAGGATTCCGTACCTAATGGCTAGAGACCGGATTTTTATGCAGTAAAAACTGCCAAAATATGCCATAAAATGTGCAGTTAAAAATGCTGAAATGTGCAAGTAATATGTAGTCCCAGCGACTACTGACTGTTCGCAGACCTCAAAAAAATGCTCGCCGGTAAGAAATTTCGCACGAATGAACAGGTTATCGCTGAAACTGAGGCCTATTTCGAGACAAAAGATAAATCATTCTATAAAAGTGGTATCGAAATGTTAGAGCGGCGCTGGAATGATTGCGTTGATGAATAAAGCTAATTTTGAACAAAAAAAACATGTTTCTTTGTTAGGCCCGAGACTTTTCAGCCCATGTGTTATGTACTTTTATTGCGTAAAACTTTGGAGAAAATTCTCATTTCATTTAATATATTAATAAATCTTTAAACTCAAAGAAATATTAGGTGCAATTGAATAAAATCAACATAATAAATATAAAAATGTTTCAAAAATGTGATTGAAAAATTACGGTGGGGGGAGGTAGTTTTATTTAACAGACACGATTGTATTGAATTGCTTTTATTTTTTATATTAACAATATTTTCTTATTGACGTACAAATAATAAATTAATAAAATAATGCAAATTTTGACCGGCTATAATCTGATCCCTACAATAATTCACACACAATTCCACACACACACTCGAACACTCAATGGCCAAAATGGGCTATAGTTACCGAAGGGCATTAATAAAAAAATAAAAAATAATGAAATAATTAAATAATTAAAAAAGGATCTCAAAAATAATTAAAATTTGATTGTAATTGTCAATAATTTATATTTACAAGTGTTTTTCTAAATTATCTTCAGGTTATTATGCCTACGGTCACTTAAAATTGATTTATACGGTGAAAAAGATCGCTCCACATCCACAGACCTAATGGGGGTGAATTTAAATTTTTACTTTGGAAGAAAAATATTGCAAACTTTTCGTCATTTTCGTGTAGAATATAGTATCTAGTACAGCTGAATAATAAAATAAACTGCAACGGATCGTTGCTTTTTTGTGGTCCCCAAGGTACTTAATTAGGATATTAAATTTCATCAAAATTGTTTAAGTCATTTTCAAGATATTTAGAAAAAACTAAAAAAGTACTGAAATAAAGTACTAATGTTTGTGGACCGATATGTACCAAAAACTAATCGGCGCTTCATTTTGTTAAACTAATGGTAGGTTTTCAATTTCATTTCAATCAGCGCAAAGGTGTGGAAAAAATCGTGGACGAAAAAAACGATAACACACACACACACATCCATCCATCCATCCCCACGCACTTCCAAAAAAAATGGCACTTTTTGGCCTCTCGACGAGATTCCAGGAAATTTTTGGCAAAACCGTCACGTGTTAAAATTCAATCTCATTGAATACTTCAATTTGTGACCTTAATTGAGTCTATGGGTTCCGTAATCTTTACCTGAGGACCCTTTGTAGTCGCGCTTGCCGCGAGAGCGATTCCAATACTTTCTCCCATGCTTCGCATTGGATAAAGTAACAAAATGAGTGGGTTGTTGTTTTATAGCTTGTTTACATCCTTTGTATTCAACTTTCTACTTCGTAGTCCAACACTGCACTTCGTGTCGTTGAGGCCTCTTCGAATTTAAATTAGTGTCCTCCCCTGTTTTATATTTAATCTTTTTTTTTCATTCTTTCACCGAAAAATTACTTTTAAAACTTCGAAAAATTATTTGATCAAAGCATTGGGTTTTAATTTTTAGACTAAATTTTATCAACTGCAATAACTTTTCACCGGAGAGCTTTGACTCTTATAAACACTTTTGTTTAGAATTGAATTTATTTAAACAAAGGTCATTATACAAAGTTGTGTATTTCAAAGGGTTAGGCAAAAATGTTTAAATATAAATATGATTTTTTTTCAACCTTTTTTTCACCTTATGAAAAATCCCGATAAAAGTCCGATAGGGAAGTATGAGTTAAAAGCTGTGATATGAAAAAATCATCCAGTAAAGTAAAGTATCAGCTATATATGATATAATTTAAATAGATATAAATGATTCACTTTTCTTCTTTCACCATTTTCTTGAATTTTCAATGTTCCTCGTTAACGATCGAATTTGCTGCTTACGTCAGTATCGTTGAATCATTATCAAATGTCCTCCTTTTCTCCCGCCCTCTTCACTTTTCTGCTGACTTAAAACTCTCCACTAACATTGAACTACGCTTCTATAAGGGTTGTTATAAATCTAATCCAGATTTAATCGAGATAACTCAGGTCCTTTTAAACCGCACGCTATTTGAATACATCCTTGATTGGAAATTGAGATTGAGTTATTTCTATAAAGAAGCTTAGATAAAACGATGCACTATAAAATGTTAAAAATCAAATTCTATTATCAGACGCCTGAATTAATATCTACTAGATACTTGAATTCACTTTAAAATTTTTCAATTATTTGTTTCTTAATCATGCATAAAATTTCTGAAAAGTGGGAAAAAGTTATTTTCAGATATCATTTTTTGTCTGTCTGTATAGCTTCCGATACCAATGATAAGAAAAGATGGTTATAAAAAGTTTGTTCTCATGTATTTTCAAAACCAATAGGTTTTGGGCTTCATTCTTGTATGAAATAGTGCGCTTTGAAAAGTACAAAAAATCTGAATCTGCTGAAGCTAATTTTTGACATACAAGTTTTCTTCTTGCAGCTTTATTTCAAGTTTCTCATTTTCATTTTTTTTTTTTTTTTTTTTTAATGATATTGATGAGAGAAGGAGATACTCCAGAAGGTGGATCCCCTCTAAATGTCAGAAGGCTAATTTCAACGTGAAAAGAACAGAGCAGAAGAAAGAAGCCGGTATCAATATTTTCATCTCAGGAATCTAGATGGCAATCTGACATCTAATTGGACAAGGCTTTAGGGCTTTGAAAGAGTAGAATCTTCAAAAGAGTGCCACCTGGTTAAATTTATCTAATTTAGCTGAATGTATGACAAAACTATTCGCAGACATAAATAATATCTGCTAAAATGTTCAGATAATATTATGAAAAATTTTCATCAAGCCTTTGGATTGAGTAATAGTGTTGTCGTTATATGCAGAAAGAAGAAGTGTAGGACGATATTATAGTATAAAACAAATTTTGTCTAGTATTCCAATTTTCTCGTCTTTCTAAGTCAATCAAATAATAATAATATTTATTGAATGCTCGAGTGATGCTCTGGAGCAATAAAGACTATACGTTTTTACGATTCTGTCCAGAAAATGGTTAAAAAATATAAACCTTAACACACTTTATTTGGCATTGGCGGGCTAAGAGTATTTATGAACTTCAATATTGCCTGATTTCGAGCAAGAAAATAAGTTATATTATTAAAAAATATTATTAGAATATTAGCTAAAATCAGAGGCACTCAGTTATCGGGGAAATAAATGTATAATTCTTATGGGAGAAGAGATCTTCTTTCCTGATAACTTTAATCCACTATGTCAATAGGGGTGATTCGTTTGATTTTATACATGTAATTGTTAATTATATATATTTTCGAAATAGAGCAATTACGCTTCATTTGATTTTTGTCAATAATAGATGTTATGTTGATTACTTTAAGTAATTATTAGGTGATAATTCTAAATAAAGCGAGAAACAAGAAATGAATTCGACACGTTACTCGTTAAGATTACAAAGCCGGTCAATATACCTTCAAAATATTTGATAAGGAATCCTTAAATAAATTCTCAAATGCAATTTTATGCGATTCTCTTTTATTATAAAAATTTAATAGAAGCCACTAATCATATTTATGTATATAGAGTATGATTTTTAAAGAGAAACGTTTCTATGATAATTTAATTGATTCTGAGTCATTTTATTACTCTGATTTATATTCTGTCAATGTATCCGTGTGTCTGGATTCAGATAACAAAAAGTTTGAACTAAATGTTGTAGAAAGTCTCTTATGGTGTCAAAATGTGTGTATTTCCAAAGCGGATAATTAATTAAAATTTGGGCTTCCTAGCTTGCTAACTTTCGGTTCGAAATTATAGAAAATATATTTTTTGAATGATTTTGTTGATATTTTAATGTTTTGTTATTTTAAAAGAATGAAGAAATTAGCATTTCATTCAAAAATCAAGTAGAACAGCAAATTGAGTTTTCAATAAATCTAGTAGAATAAAATATTTTGCAATAAATCTAATAAGATAAAATTAAATAAATTTATATGAACTGAATTAAGAGTAGTATACCACTGTTATAAAAAATACAGATATTTCTTCAATTTGTTATTTTAAGTACATATTATTTGTGAACCTCTTCTTTCCTTTTAACAACATATTAGTAGAGTCATTTTTCGAGAAAGCTCATATAGGCCGTAGAAAAATTTCGTTCGTTAATTAAAGGCAAATAAATTTTTCTATTTATTTTTTAGTTTATAATATTTTATAATTTTAATTTTTACCTCCCCCTCCTCATACTTTAAGTTCGATTTCAACAAAATTAATTAGGTCTTAATTCCTAATAATATAAAACTACATATGAAATTTGTTTTGATATTCACATTAGTTTTTGTTATAGCGACAGAACGCATGTAATAATGCATTAACGGAAATTTCAACAAATAATTAAGATATCTTAAAAGATAATTTTTTTGGATAAATATAATGTTCATTTATACAGATCTCTTCTTTTGGGTAGAGAGAATGCCATAGATTCCTTCAACTTTTATCAAAATAGTTTTAGGCGTTTTTGAAATATTGCAAAAAAAACTACTTTTATCCGTAAAATTATAATAATGTGACCATACCCTATTTATGATTTTATACATACTTTCATGAAATCCTCGCTCTATTTCGTCTTTTTGATTTAAACTAAAATTTATTCAGATCTTTATTCGACAAAATTCAAAACTGTATGTGAAATTTCGTTTTGATATTCATACTAGTTTTTGAGCTAGAGCTTACACCAATATGGTATATTACATGATTGTTAAATAATATTTAAAAAGCACTTGTTTATCTATGTATATTTATTCAAGAATCATAGTTATTGTTTGTTGGGATTGGGGAAATTCCAAAATAGAGCTTGCATGGTAGTTTTCAATAATTTTTATTGGGGAAAATATATCAAAAATTTAAAATACCGTTTGATCACACGCATGTTCAGTTACGCTGGGCTTGTTTCTGACCGGTTTTTTTTCAGATTGTATTTCAAATATATAAAATAATTTTTTACGAATAGTATACAGAAATGGCCTAATGTTCCCAGGACAATCTTCTCTTGTATAACCACGCAAAGCTGATGGCTGAAGATAATCGGAATTCAAGAAAAGAATATTTAGTGAGCATCATGTTCAGCCATTATGACCAGAATAACGATGGTGCCCTCGAAAAAGACGAATTGAATCAAGTAAATATTTTTAAAAATTATCCAATCTAAACTCTCTTTAATTTGTTTCACAGCAGTTGCAATCGGTTTGAAAGTCCAAAAAGCTAGAAATCAGTTACTTTTATCATAAGCGCTTGGTGGCTTCAAACCAGTTTTCTGTGAAGGATATTCTTTAATGGTATATTTTTTTATCTTGAGTCAGTTCTATAACTCAAAATCAGTGGATATACGAAAAAAGTTTCAAATCAAAGTTTATTTATATCAGGTGGAACTAAATTCATAATTATTTTAATGACCTAGAACAAGTTTTCAAGGGTATTTCAATTTCCCTCCTGATTTAAATAAACTTTATTTGAAACTTTTTTTTCGAGGAGAATAAAATTGTTTTGTTATATGATCACCAAGATAAAAAAACTCACCCGGTATATAAACACGTCAAAGAATAATTTTTAATTTTTATAAGCGTAAGATCGCCGTTTTGAGAAAAGTTGAGTCAATCTCATAGTATAAAAATTCCCTTTTTGCCATATGCTTAATTTTGATGACACGGACAAGGACGGCAAACTCAATATCAATGAATTCTATATGGCATTTAGCAAATTGTATAGTAAGTATTATTTATCTAATTTAATATATAATAGGTGAAGTAAAGTTCGTTTTTCTCTTTATTTCATTTATGTAATGAATCAAGTTAGATTTTTCCGATTGACTAAATATGCGCCGTTTTGTTCGATAACTTTTGTACTTGTTGAAGGTATACCCGCAATTCCAAATAGAAGAAGTCCTCCACCTTTACGATGGAAATCAATCAGCTCATTTTCACAAGCCTCTTGGTGGCTAGTTTTAGCCTTATTAAGAAAATTTTGCAAATGCTTGAAAAGATGATAATTATTTCAGCGGGTCTAATGTTATGTTGGTGGGTGCGATATAACCTCCCATCCAAGCTCTCGGAGCTTCGCGCCGTTAACAATAAAAGTGCCTGCGTCCACTTGATAGACATAACCTTTACTATTGTTTTGCTCTGCTGCTTCTCGTCTATCGCCTCCTTCAATCTGGTCAGTTGTTGACAGAATTGTCCGAATTGAGTGATTGCCCGGATGGGAGCACCTGGTAATTCCCTTTCCAATCCCACCAAACACACAGTAAAACCATCTTGGCCTTTATCCGGGCTTGGCGATCGACGCTTTTTTGCAAAAAATTGTATACAAATTTTTGGAGGGTATTTTTTTATAATTGCAAAATAACTCGGTATCATTTCATTGTGCGTCATTATGTTAACTAAATTATCAATTATAGAAATGATTTTTACTCTATTTTGAAAAATATTTATAAATTACGGGTAACTACTTTTTGAGTAAAAAAGCTAATTCTACTGAGAGAACGGTTTTTTTTTAATTTTCAAATTTTCAGCCATAAGACAATTTACGGTACTCATTTATTTTTTTTTTTTTAATTTGTTCTCGGAATTCTGGGGTCAGATTTTAGCTGATGTTCTGAGTCGAATTCCGAACCCGGGTCCACTTGGTTAGCAGATGTCATTAGCCCCAGCCTATCAGACCCCCCCCCCCCCCTCACTGCGAACCGGTTGATAACATTTTGGGGAAGACCCCGACTGCAGGGTATTAGCTAACCCACAGCTTACCTAACACGACTACCGCCGACAAAACTCATAGTATAATTGCTTCACGCCGAATTCAAAATAGAAGTTTTAAATAGGCATGCTTCATGCGTGAAAAAATATCGAGTCATAAAAAGAAACTTTTTAAGCTTGATATATATATATATATATATATATATATATATATGTATATATATATATATTAATATTATATATATTATATATATTATATATATATATATATATATATATATTATATATTATATATATTATATATATATATATATATATACTATATTAATTGATATATGTATTAAATTATCACTCTATTATTCATGACTAAAACAAATAAGCCTACAGTAGGGAAATAGCTCAAGCATTAAAATAGAACATCTAGCGAAAACGCTAATTTGATTTATCTCTGTTTCCTTCTTGTTGCAGGTGTCTCGGTAGTTTCCCTGGACAAAGCTCTAGAAGTAAACCACCTTCAGGCAAGGGTTGGCGATAATGTGGAAATTAAATGCGACGTTACGGGGACACCACCTCCGCCAATTGTGTGGCGTCGTAACGAAGCCGATTTGGCCCTTTTGGGAGAGGATGAAGTGCGTGTCTTCACGGATGGGTCACTTTATCTAACGAGAATTCAACTGATCCATGCTGGGAATTACACTTGTCACAATGTAAATAAAGATGTTGTCCAATCACGTTCTCAATGGTTCAGGTAATTTTCTCAATAGAAATTTATAATACAATCAATATATTTTTAAGATAACTCCTTTTAATTTGATTTATCTCATCGTGTTGAAATTTTCAATAGTGATTCTATAAGTATGCTGATATCGAAGTACGAATTGTATTCGATTTAATTATTTTAAATTTCCAAAACTTTTGTTTGTTTATTATAGTTTTTTAGCCGAAGAAACTCGAGTGGAAAATCAGCAACTGCTAAAGACGCACATTAACAACAACATTTCTGCCCATAAGAATATGTTTGTTTATTTGCTTATACGTTAATTATATCTCCTCAAGCGGTTCCCAAAAGATGTTAGAGGTAAATTTGAAGTTAATTTATAAATTATATATATCTTGAATAAATGCCATGCGTGTGGTGATTTTTCCAATAATACAAGTTCTTCTGATTGGTTGATATCAACATGAAAATATAAGCTTATGGAAATAAAGAATTTTTTCGAGTCATGCTGACATTTTAAGATAAAGAGGTTGTGATATAACAATTATATATAAGTGTTTTTGTGATAAATAGTAATATTTTTATATGTAGTATAGATTAAATGTAATAAAAATGCCAGTATGGACATGTATCCAATTTTTATTTTTATTTTTTCAACTCTGGAACGTTCTCATTTGCCTTTGCTTCGGGCTGGTTATTACAATAACAACTGTATCTCTACCAATAAAAAATTTATTATGGTTATATGGCATTTTTTTATTCCAATTCGTCTTTACTCCTACTCAAAATATTTATTGTCTTCCTGAAACACCTCTTTTGCATATATGAAATATTAAATAAGAAACAAGTATTAAGAGATAGACTAATTAATATTACTAATTATAAGTTGGTTAAAAACGAAAGTATTTCTTAAAATCGAACTAACATTATTACTGCAGAAATCCAGTGAATAGTGGTCAAGAACTCACTTAGTTCAATAATAGAGTACAGTCGAATTGCGAAGTACGAGCGAATTTCCTGATTGAATCCTAGTGTCAAGATTTTTTCTTGCTTCTTTAGGTTTTATCCAAGTTTTTTGATAAATTTTTCAAGCTTTGGCAATTAAAAGAAAGACAAGAGAAATAAGATATCCTTTTAGTTGATGTAATAGCTACATGCGTATATCTCGAAGATGATGGCATTCGTATATATATTTTTATTTATTAGGTTTGCGCTTCGAAGACTTGGTCTTCATCATCAGTCTTTCTTCAATTATAGCTGTTTTCATTTTCATTCTTGAGATATGTATATGTTTATTTGCATCAAGAGATAGACAAAATCCTCTTTTGTTTCTCTTTTAGAATCAAATGAAATTTATTATTTCGGCAAAACAAAAACTTTTCAATTAAATTAAAGTAGCATTAAAATTAATTTGATTGAGACATGAAAATTTTTTATTAATTTAATAACTAAACAAAAAATAAAAATAAAATGCACAACTTTTCAATCATAAGCGTAACAAGGATTGATATTGGGATACGTCTCGATTTTGAAATATCTTCGTTAAAAAATTCATGTACATGATTATTTTAGATATAAAAATCAAAGATATTTTCATTGATACCAAAGTTGATTAAAATATTAATCATTTGAATTTTTCTATTTTTTTTTTCTAGCCATTCCAGAAGTTAAAGTTACCCCGAAAATTCAATCAAGACGTCCAAATGACGATGCATCCATGTATTGTCACGTGACAGGAGAACCTTTCCCAAAGGTGAAAAATTATTTGAAAATAAAACACGATTTGTATTTATATTAAAAATAAAAATCATAGGTGGAGTGGCTGAAAAACGACGAGCCTCTACGTCTCGATTTTGAAAATAAATACTCTGTGGTGGGGAACGGCACGGAGCTTCAAGTAAATGATATAAACTATGCAGACACTGGAGCCTACATGTGTCAGGCGACTAACGTCGGCGGTGTCACCCGAGATATATCGTCTCTTATCGTGCAGGAAGATCCAGCACCAGGTGGACACTCATTCCTCCAAAAGAAAAAATAGTTTCAAATCCCAACCTTCATATTTATAAAAATTATACTTGCCCTTAAATCTGGTCATTTCTATTTGAAATTTTTTTTAGGGGTCGGTGAAAACGTAAAAGAGAACTCTATTAGTCTCGCAAAAATGATCGTCTGTCAGAAAGTATTTAATAGACTCCAAATTAATTACAAGTGATATTGTATATTATTTTATGTATATATGACCATGGGAACAAGTCAGATCTTATGTGATTTTTTTATAGGTTTCCTTTCGTTTAAAAAGTTAAGCGGGACCCTATTAGTGTCTCTACAATGACTATATGTCTGCCTGTCCAACTGTTAAAGCATTTTAGCTCGTAAACAAAATAAGAACATACTTGAAATTGACAAGTTATAATAATATGTATTCATTTTCCTCGAAATCAAAAATGGTTTTCAAATTTTAATCGAATAATTATTTTGCGAAGGGTCGAATTTTTTGTGGATTAATTTCTTTTTCTTTTTATTTGTGGGATCCGAAATAAAAATGTAATTTTTTATCACAAGGTGCGAGTATCTTTATTTTTAATTAGAAATAGACTTAATATTTTAAAATTTACTTGGCTTTAAAATAACGGTGGGAGAAAGCCCAGAAGTGAACATTTTTGGGTGATTTTTGTGCCTGTCGGCGTTTAGAAATAGCTTAACCTTAGATTATGAAAAAATTCTACGTATTCTCTCATTCTCCCCTTTTCAATGACAAATAAGAACGAATTTAATCATTCAAGAATTTTGGAAGAATGTTCATTTTTCTCCCAGCCTCTAGACCGGTCGAAGTATTGAATTTATGGAGCGACCATTAAGTTTTTAACATAATTATTTTGGAAACGGTCAAATGTTCATTAGGGTTGAAAATTAATAATATTTTTTTACCAAAATTTACCAAAATAAGACTAAATTTTTTTAATTTAATTCATTTTAAAATAACTATGTGTAATAGGGCCGGTAAAATTGATAATTTTAGATAAATTTTGCACCTGTTATATATCAGACACTATTAAACTTAAAATGGTGAAACAAAAAATACCCGAATTTTAACCGACTTTAAAAAAGGAGAAGGTTATCAATTCAACGGAATGTCTTTTTTGTGTGTGTTTGTTTGTTGATTTCTATCCTACAATGTGGACCGATTTCGATGATTTTTTTATTGACAAAGGGGTACCTTTCGATTGGTCCCATATTAATTTGGTCAAGTTCTGAATATGATCAATGACATATTAACGGATATCTTCAATTCTTTTGAGCAAATAATGGAAAAATCTTTTATAAAAAATAAAAAAAGATCGAAAGACCAGATGTGAGAACAAAAGGCCTACCCATCTACCTGCGATGCATGCATGGTAAACATCACTAAAAAGAGAAATATAAAAATAATTTTTAGAAAAAAAAACAGACTTCAAAAAAATTAAATGCGACAAATAAAGAATAAGAACTCAAAAATCAAATAAAATGCACTAAAAGGTATAAAATAATTATTTAATTTAGTTACAGATAAACGACGAAATTTTTCTATGAAATCACTTTTTGAAGTCGGTGCCAATCATACATTTTATGAATCGCACTTGACGGATCATACCTAGTACGTTTGGCATGTAATGAAGACAACATCTCGTAAGCTCGCCTATATAGTTTGTTTAGTACCGACTTCAAAAAGTGATTTCATGGAAAAATGTTGTAGTTTAGTTGTAACTAAATTAGGTAATTATTTTATACCTTTTAGTGTATTTTATTTTATTTTTGAGTTCTTATTATTTTATTTGTTGGATTTAATTTTTTTGAAGTCGGTTTTTTTTCTAAAAATTATAGTTTATACCTACTCTGCCTATAAACGACAAATATGACCAATTTTGATATATCAATTATTTTGTAAGATATGATCCTTTTCTTGTTAAAAAATAGAAAACGAAAAGCAGAGTCTTATTACTTTTTTTTAAGCTTTCCTTAATAAATACCGAATGGTTTCTGTTTGTGTGTGCGTTTTAAATTTATTTCTGTTTGTATTTCGTTTTTCCAGCAGCACCAAACGAAGAGAGGCGATTCTTTGCTTTCCATGATTGGGGCGTTTCGGTTTACGAGCCAACTGCTTGTCGTCTCTATCATCAAATCCAAGGGACGGATATAATTCCAGGCACGCAGGTGGGTGTCTTTTCTTGGTTCTTGTCCCATCTTTGATTGGACTCTTTCCCAAATGTCTGTTTCCTTTGCAGGAATATGTGTGCGGGGATAAGGGCGTCAATTGCAGTTGGGGACAGGCGATCAATGTCGCCAATCTATATGTATATGTCGCCCAACCAAACAAGGACCGGGTTCTCGTTATCAGCAAAATGCAAATGGTCGTTGTTGACGTAAGTAGAATGATTTATATCTAGTGTTTTTAAAATAATAATAATATTAAAAATTATAAATTATAAATTGTGGTGTTTTTTGAGGCTTTTGAAAACCTTGAAAACAGATGTAATGTCTTCGTTAGGAAAATCTGTTTTCAAGGTTTTCAAGAGCCTCAAAAAACACCACAATTTATAATTTTAAAACATTATAGTACCATATCTAATTAAAAATTATAATTTACAGTAATGTTAGGACGTATGCGTAAGGCTAGATAGAAAAAGAAATAAATTTAACTTTATTTATACATATTGAATTATTTAATTTCGAAAGCGTTGAATAAAATAAATGAAACAACTACATAATTCACCCACAGAGCGACTAGAATAGAGTGATTTCACTCGAAAAATGTATATTTATTTTTTGCTTATACATGTTTTAAAATGTCTGAAACGTGGAGAAAAATTATTTATGAGCATAATTTTTTCTATCAGTGTGTTTGGATTCCATGATAACTTAAGACGAAATAACGTAGAAAGTTTGTTTCAATACCAAAATGTTTGTGTTTTTGTTTTTTCAAAGCGAAGACTGATTAAATTTTAGGCTTTCTGTTTAAGAATTTTCAGTTGGAAAATGTAGGGAAAAAATTATTATATGGGTAGCTCTTTAATGTTTGCTAGTTTGGATTAATTAGCTTCCTTTTTGAGGTGAGTTTTAATTTTCTTACTAAAACCGTCACCGAACAAAAAAATGACAAATTCTAAAGTATTATGTTCGAATGATCATTTTCCTCTCACGTATGGGTAGGTAAGTGGAAAAAGTCGAACGAATTCGAATTTTCCCCATGAATCCAGGTTTTCAGGTCCTATGAATTATAAGCATAGTCATAGTTTCGTTTATCTGTTTGTAATTACGACAATTCAAAAATAGAGAGACTATCCCTTGAAATGGATTTCTGGAGAAGAACTGCAAGAGTCTCTAAAGTGGACCACATCAGAAACGAAAGGATTCGTGAGATCATGAAGGTAGACCAAGATATACTAACGATCATTGAAAAAAAGAGACTAATATGGTATGGTCATCTCCAACGAATGGGAGAAGACAGGTGGCCAAAGAAGGTTCTAAATTGGGTCTCCTCTGAACGACTAAAAAGAGGTAGACCACCAAAAAGCTGGAAGGCCGAAATCCGCCAGACGTTGGAGGATAGAGGACTAAAGGATGGAGACTGCAAGACAGAGAATATTGGCGATTGAGATGCGAAAAGCGGCAAACGCCGTAGAACTTGGCATAGTATATATAAAAATAGAGAGAAATTAAATTTTAAACTTGATGAATTATCGCCTAGATCTAGAGATATTACAGGTATTTTGTTTTTGGTCATTTTCCCAAAAATTTATATCCAATTATTCGTGATACATGGAAAAATTGTCGATGGTCAAAGATGTTTAGGTACCTTTGTATAAATTGATGTTATCGCGTCTGAATTTAGACTTGGAGCAATATCTTTATCTTGAATATAAATGTATACCTCAGGTACATAAGAACAAAAAAAAAAATAAACTGCAACGGATCGTTGCTAAACTTTATCCATATATTATATTAATATTAATATGTTTATTCCTTTATTATTAATAAGATATCATTGGCAATTTGCAGTTCATGTTGACTTTAAGTCAAAAATAATGATCGATTCTCATTTAATAGTCGAGGAATAACCATTCTACATTGGAATTTTGACGTTTCGGTTATTATTAGTAACCATTGCTGAAGGCATGGAGAAATCAACTTAAAATCAAAAATAACCATCGATTCTTATCTAATACTAGCGGAATAACATTATTGCATTCCATTTTTGATGTTTTGACTATTAATGGCAACCTCTACTGATAACGTGGATGAATCGACTTAGAATCAAAAAGACTAAATTCTTTTTTGGTAAACAACTCAAGCTTGAGTTGTTTGCCATAAAAAAATTTAGTCTTTTTATTAGTTGAATAAAAGATTTCACTGTCGATGGTAACAGAATTGTTTTTATTTTAGGTTAAAAATAAAATAAAATGAGAGAGTCTTCTGTTTTTTAAATAAATTAATTTTTAATTATTTCTAGAGACTATAGTTTCGAAGGCATTGCCTTCATCATCAGTCTATCACAAATATTTCAAATTAGTTACAAATTAAGATTTATACATAGAAAATTTTGAAAAATATATAATGTCTTTTTCTTCATGTTTCCTCTTGGGAGATTTGAATATAACTGGAGCAATATCTGGGTTACTCTTTTGTTTAGGCATTTTCTAAAGAGTTTTACCTGAATGAATGGAATGTTTTTAAAAAAGGGTCATTGATAATTTCTAGTTTTTCATTTAAAGATTCAATTGGGCTTTTTTCCAAGGATTTTAAAATTTTAATGAATTCTTTTAAAGAAAGAATTAAGGGGTCATTGACTTGTTTGATCAATTTAATTTTGGATTGATCTGGAAAACTATGATTGTTAGCATTTAAATGCTCTGCAAATGCATAATTTTCATATTTTAATTTGTAGGCTCTCTTGTGTTCATTGATCCTAATGGATAAATTTCTTTCCGTTTTTCCTATATAAGTTGCATTGCGATCTTGGCATGTCAATTTATATACACCGGATTTTTCATTTTCCGGAATTTTATCTTTAATTTGACTTAATTCACTTCCTAATGTATGTGGTGATCTAAAGATTGTCGCGTACCCTAAAGATTTTAATTTATGCTTTATTTTTTCGGACATCTTACCATAATATGGTAATATTAGTTTTGGCAGATCTTTAATTTGGGAATTTTGTGAATAGATTAAATTTAAATTTGATTTTTGAATTTTACCTTTTAATATTTGATCTATTAAATTGCTTTCATAACCATTATTTATAGCTATTTCTTTGATTATCTCTAGTTCTGTTAAAAAATGCTCTTTCTTTAATGGGATACTATTTAAACGGTGGATCATTGAATGGAATGCTGCTAATTTATGTGACATTGGTCGACAAGCCATGTTGTGAATTACGGTATCTGTAGATGTATCTTTCCTATAAATTTCGAATGTGTGTTTATTTTCTTCAATTTTAATTTTAAGGTCTAAATAATTTAATGTTTTTTCTTTTTCTTTTTCTACGGTAAATTTGATTTTTTCATGTAATGAATTTATATGTTTTATGAATTTATTGAGAATTCTTTCAGTCCCTGTCCATAAGACAATCACATCGTCAACATATCTATAATAATATTTGATATATTGAGAGAATTCGCACTTTATATTTAAAAATTGTTTTTCGAAATGTTTTAGAAAAATTTCGGCAAATAATGGTGACAGAGGGTTTCCGATTGCTAAGCCATTTTTTTGTTCATAAAATTTATCGTTGTATTGGAAAAAATTGTGATTTAGACATAACTCCATCAAATCACTTAGGTCTGTTTTTTCATTTATGTTCAAATTTGGACATGTATAAATTATCTGGTCAACTAGGTCTTTTTGATTTTAAGTCCATTCTTCCTCGTTTTTAGTAGAGGTTGCCATTAATAGTCAAAACATCAAAAATGGAATGCAATAAGGATATTTATCCTCCAGTATTAGATAAGAATCGATGGTTATTTTTTATTTTAAGTCGATTCCTCCATGTCTTCAGCAATAGTTACTAATAATAATCGAAGGGTCAAAAATCTAATGTAGAATTGTTATTGGTCAAGTATTAGATGAGAATCGATCACTATTTTTGATTTTAACTCGAGTTCTCAATGTCTTCAGCAATGGTTACCAATAATAGCCGAAACGTCAAAAATCCAATATAGAATGGTTATTCCTCAAGTACTAGATGAGAATCAATCACTATTTTGATTTTAAATTGATTCCTCTATGTCTTCAGCATTGGTAACCAATAAAAACCGAAACGTCAAAAATCCAATATAGAATGGTTATTCCTCAAGTACTAGATGAGAATCGGTTATTCCTCAAGTACTAGATGAGAATCAATCACTATTTTTGATTTTAATTCCTCTATGTCTACAGCAAAGGTAACGGATAAAAAAACAACGCAGTTGCTATGGTTACTTATAAAATATCCTCCCAAATTTTTATCATTTCACAGCGAGAAGCCTAACCATTCTTACTTAAGCAAGTTTAAATGAGCTATATTACAGATCAAATTAATAAATTTTAAAGTTTTTACTTTATCCAATGCGAAGCATGGGAGAAAGTATTGTAATCGCTCTCGAGGCAAGCGCGACTTCAAAGGGTCCTCAGGTAAAGACTACGGAACCCATAGACTCAATTAAGGTCACAAATTGAAGTATTCAATGAGATTGAATTTTAGCAAGTGACGGTTTTGCCAAAAATTACCTGGAATCTCGTCGAGAGGCCAAAAAGTGCCATTTTTTTTGGAAGTGCGTGCGGATGTGTGTTATCGTTTTTTTCGTCCACGATTTTTTCCACACCGTTGCACCGATTGAAATGAAATTGAAAACCTACCGTTAGTTTAACAAAATGAAGCGCTGATTAGTTTTTGGTACATATCGGTTCACAAACATTAGTACTTTATTTCAGTACTTTTTTAGTTTTTTCTAAATATCTTGAAAATGACTTAACCAATTTTGATGAAATTTAATATCCTAATTAAGTACCTTGGGGACCACAAAAAAGGTTATATAAAGTTTTTAGTAAAATTATATTTTAATGTACTTTACTCAAGAACATATTAATATTTCAAATGAATTTGGATAAAGTTTAGCAACGATCCGTTGCAGTTTATTTTAAAATTTTAGTAAAATAAGGAATTAAAAAAAAGAACTATCTTACTCTAGAGTAAAGTACTTTAAAATATACTTTTACTAAAAACTTTATTTAACCTTTTTTGTTGTCCCCAAGATACTTAATTAGGATATTAAATTTCATCAAAATCATTTTCAAGATATTTAGAAAAAACTAAAAAAGTACTGAAATAAAGTACTAATGTTTGTTGGCCGATATGTACCAAAAACTAATCAGCGCTTCATTTTGTTAATAGAATGGTAGGTTTTCAATTTCATTTCAATCGGTGCAAAGGTGTGAAAAAAATCGTGGACCAAAAAAACGATAACATCCATCCATCCCCACGCACTTCCAAAAAAATGGCACTTTTTGCCCTCTCGACGAGACCCCAGGTAATTTTTGGCAAAATCGTCACGTGCTAAAATTCAATCTAATTGAATACTACAATTTGAGACCTTAATTGAGTCCATGGGTTCCGTAGTCTTTACCTGAGGATACTTTGAAGTCCCGCTTGGTGCGAGACCGATTACAATACTTTATCCATGCTTCGCATTGGATAAAGTAAAAAGGGAATTCTAGATAGTTGTTAAAATAAAATTAATTAAATTAATTTTTCAAAGACAATTTTTTGTTAATATTTTTAAGAAACTTTTCATGGAAAAGTTAGAAATATTTTTTAGCAATACAAATAATTTTCATCGAAATTTCTCACCCTGAGATACTTTCATTAATTTTTACAGAGACTACTTAGAATCTCTTAAAACGCCAGGGGAAAGTTCTAATATAATTCCTTAATAATAACATTTAATAGGAATGGCTAAAATTTTCTTAAAAAATTGTTTTAATTTATCATATTTTAAAATTATCAAGTTTTTTTTTTTTTTTTTTTTTGAGTGTATATAATTGTTAGAATCAATTTATTAATTCAGTTCTAATTTGTTTTTGTTGTTGAATTGTCCATTTAGCTGGTTGTCACAGACAAATTTCCAGTTGAGTTGCATTATGTGCCTCATCTGGATCAAGTTTGGATTCTAAATTGGCGCAGTGATCGAAATCTAGGCACAAAAACAATCCAAGTGATACGCGATGCCGCCCAAAAAAGGAAACATCATACGGTACACCCAGAGCCTATTGATGGACAATTTGATCTGGTAACTGGCCTCTTTCTTCCTCATGAGCAGGTGAGTACATTTTTCCTAATTTAATCATATTAAAGAAAACAAAAGTTTTTTTTTAATATTTTTTCACTACCTATATCTTTTAATGTTTCTACTTTCAAATTTTTTATATTTAAATGAAAAATTATAAGAAATAAAAAATATACAATCGGAAGTTTTATAATTTTAATTAAACTTACAGAGAGGGGCTTATTAAAGTGTATTTAAAAAAATAAAAACTTAATGTTTTTTAAGGTAGTTGTTTCGAGACAATACTAGAAAAAAGTTAATGCTAGAGTATATAGAACAGACAATAAGGATTCGAAAAAACATCAAAAAAGTACTAAAGTTAACCGACTTTTTAGGTTAAATATATCCGTTGTTGGCAGCTTGTTTTTAGTGTAAATTTTTCATTATACATTTTTCATTATTTATTAATTATTATCTAAGAAACTGTGTTGTAACTATGAATTAAAATTTTCATAAAAAATATATTAGTTATTGTTTAATGTTGGTTCAGTTTTTTATAATAATGGTAATAAGAGTTTTTTAATTATAATTAAATATGTATGTAAACTTTCCGATATCCCGTATAGTGCAATGTATAAAAGTCTGCAAAACTCTATCTTTGGAATTTAATATCTCCGGAACTATTTTATTCATAAATTTTGTTTTGCCACAATTCGATGGAGAAGTATTTAAATTATAATCTGTCTAAATTTCAAAAAAGTCCTAAGAAAACCCATATGGTGAAACAAAACTACCTTAAATGTCTTTTTAATTATTTATAAAAAAAAGTTATTTTTCTATTTAATTATTAAATTTAATTTGTTTTAATCTTATAAATTAGATAATAGACAGGAGTATGTAGTGAGGGGTGTGCAACTGTATACTGCACAATGTAGATAGCTTAATTTTTCCGGGTATAACTTTAAAATCTTCAGCAATGGTTACCAAAATAGCTTTGTTTTTCAACAATTTAGAACAATGGGAGATAAGATTAAATATGTTCAAATTTGCGCATACGTCGACGACGCGTCGTTGGCCAAAAGATGAGAGATAACAGGGCATCCTGAAGAAGATACTTGTTTGCACGACATTTGTGATTATGGATCTCTTGAGTTTAGAAAATATAGTATTTACATTTTTAGTGTATTTTTTTTTACCAAAGCTATAGTTTGCTCATAAGTAGAAATCATCAGGACCCTCTTTCTCATTGGTGACTCTGGACTAGTGACCAGGGCCCCGCCGACCCATGATGTCCCTATTACTTGCTAGGGACTAGTTTATTTTAATATCGATGCTAGCAGAATTCTATGCATTTCTTTTAGAGGGGCCCCATTATCTTAGTGCCCAGGGCCTCCAATAGGTTAAAGACGGCCCTGGAAATCATAACTAATCTTAATAAAAATAAATCATAATTTAGCTAGGCATTTATAAAATTACCAAAAATGAATTCATTTTTCAGGATATGAGCCACATGTTTAAATATGGTTACGTGACGCATAGTCAACAGAAAGGACTCTACAAACTAGATCTTGAAAATATGCGATATGTACGAACTATCGATTTATCTTCATATAATTGTATCCCTAACCACCTACAATTCTCTGCTTTGTGTAAGTTATATCATTATCATAATATTAGTTTATAATTTTTTTTTTATCAACCCTTAAAAGAAAAAGAAATATAGAAAAAAATTGGTGTATTTTATTAAAATAAAAAATCTTTTTATTTTTATTACTTTATAATTTTGATCAAAACATGTCACAAATAAACTTAACGATTGGTAATTTTAATGCGGGTAAATATACACACATTAAAAATACAATCAGGCCACTACAGAGCTGTTAAAGAATGAACGAGCAAGAGATTAAAGAAATTTCATAATTCATATAGACATTAGGTATTAGTTTGGGTTCAGGGATCAGTAGCTTAGTGAATATAGAAGCTAAAGCTCTTATGACAAAGCATTGCAGTACATATGCAAAGATCCCAGGTTCGAATCCTGGCTGATCCTTTTTTCTATAATATAAAAAATTTTCTTACAAAATAAATAAATAAAACAGCGACACAGATGTAATTGTTCCTTATTTTATTTTTAAAAAATGATTTTAATTTCTTTTTAATTATTTTTATATTATATGTACTTTATACTTTCCTCACGAGATCAACTTTTTTTTTATTATTTCTATTTCACTTCTTTAAGCCTAGGAACATCTAGCCGATGAAGACGCGCATTTATTACATCTCAAAACGGTCGGGTCCCTAGGATGTTCGATTTTTTTCAATAAAAAGCAGCTAACGTTGAATTTTAGATTATTTCTTTCTTGAAATAAAAATATTTTCTCGTATCACTTTCTCTTCGCATTCACCATTTAAACATTAAATATTATATTCCCCTTACAAACACACACACACACACACACACTGTTTAATACTTTTGTTTTCAACAAATTCACGAAAGTACTGGCTAACATAAAAATAAGCGGGGGTGCATTTTAGAGTTCTTCTCTATAACTATTCTCTTCCGATCTGAAAACGGCATCAGTGGTCGCTGCTTCTATTTTTGATACAATAAAAGTCCAATACTACACACTGCTCGTGAGAGTTATAACTTATTTTTATTATTTGAACGAAATGCGGTGTTTCTATTTTTTGTTATTATTATTATTTTATTCTTGGTCGCAGCATACTAAGGTTTCACACCGTTCTGCTGTGGCCACACCCTGAGTCACTCAACTGGATCCTGAGTGGGAGGATCGGAGGGCTATAAGGGCAGATGTGAAGGCCGTGAAAAAAAAATAACATATGAAAATTAGTTTCATTTTAACCCGGGGAATTGGAACAAAATAATTAAAATTAAAAAACATAATTCTATTTAATTGTTCGAATAATGATTTCTTAATATAATTTAAGAAAAATCATATATTGTTAAATAATATATTGGCATAACTAGGTTTTTTTTCTAGAATTGACCTCCAATCCATCCTTATTTTACATCGCTCCAATATGAATAGATCTAATTATTTTTTATATTGTATTACCTACCTCGTTGGCTGCCCCTATCCGGAGTTACATGATTGCAGATATTATAATTGAAAAATGATCTATTGTTATATGATACATATACATTAGAGTAACTAGAATTATTTTCTAGACTAGGTTGGACTCCATTCTCTTTTATCCAAATCGATCGAATTATTTTTGGGGTGGGCCCAAGTAAGGCTTCCCGGGCCCATCCCTAGTTATGAGCCTGTTTGTTAATTTTTTAATAACTAAATAGAATGGATGTGTTTAGATGCGTATAAATAGTTGACTAACTCTGAGACGTTCGGTTATATTATGCATTGGATTGATAATAAATAGAATCTGAAATTTTATATCTAATAGTAGTAATAAAATGTTGAATTCTTTTACCCCTTTTAAATCACTTACCTATTCCTAATTCCTCAATCCATTAATTACAAAAATTAATTACTAATTCTAACTAATACTTATAATTTGGTTTATGACATTCCAGATGGGTTCGTTGTGGCTGAATGCGAAGATCCTTTCGGCCACGGTGATGGTCAATTGATTTTAGATTATCTTACTGATACTGTGGTCACTCATAAACCAGATCTATTGGGTCGGCCTCATATTTCACCCAATTCACGAACAGTCGTTACTTTAGATCGAGATCGCTATGGTGTCACACTCGTTGTCCAGGAAATCCAAGGCAAGTAACAACTATGTAACCCTATGTTCATACTATATTAATAAAATTTTATAAATATATACAGAGTGTCTTATTTAATTAATTATAAAATGAATAAAACATAAAAACAAAAACAAGAAACAATATAATTTAAATTAAATGTCCGAATTAATCGCCATTTATAGCCAATGTTCTAATCTCAGATAAAATTCCTTTCTTTATAGAGCTTAATTGAATTGTTTTGGCGTAATATTATTGATTGCATTCTTCAAAAATCGCATTTTTTAAATTATTAATTTATTTGAGATATTTATAAATTTTCTCTTCGAATATGTCTGTTGGTTTTTCCTCGAAGGAGAGCCATTGGCCTATATTGCTTTTTGGCACTCGGGTTCAATTCTCAAGTAGTGCATAAAACGATTTTGACATGTAATTAAAATTATCCATAATAATTCGGATTCAGAAATTGACAATCAATCGTCATTTTCATTTGAAATTTTAAGACTGTTTCTCTCGGCAATTTGAGCTTTTATATTTATTTTTAAGTATTTTAAATAATTTTAGTTTTTTTTAATATTATAGAGACTGGATTGAAATTTCTTTTTGATGTGAAAACAACATTAAATATCAGCGACATTGCATTCTATCAATCACTGACTACTCATGGCTACGATCTCTATGCAAGCGCATCTGATAAAGAGGACATTTTATTTCTTAATTTAGTAACAGGTAAGTTATTTTCATCCTTATAAAATCATTATAAATTTAAATCCTAATTTACAAATAAATTATTTACGTGAAATAATGAAGAAGTTTGAACAACTTTTTTAATAAAGTAAAAGTAAAAAAAATACAATTATTTTATCACTAATTACTTTGTTATTTTGTTAATTTTTATTAGGAAAAGTAGAAATGATGACGGGGGTGGGAAAAGCGATGCATTCGTCCCTCGCCGAATGGAATGCGCCAAATCGGCCCATCGTCGCCTCCGGTATATTTGGCCATTTCATGGTGACCTCAGCAAATGAAGCTCTCTTCGTGATCAACGGCCAAACAAGAACCGTCAATTGCGAAATTGGCGGTATTGTCCACCCCCGTACAATTGTGTGGGTTACAATGCAGTTACAATAAACAACAGCAACCAAATAAAACGCTTCTCTAAATCTTTTTAATCTGTATGTTGTTCCCATTCATATATGTAATTATATGATACAATATAAAAATAAAAAAAAATCATCATATTCAATTATTTATTGGCTGTAAGTATATGCGTTGATTATATTTTTTAAAAAAATAAGATAATAATAATAATAATAATTAGATCCGATGAGGAGTTTTATACATTAATGTTAAATATACAGCCCAAAGTGACTGCTCAAATGAATTAAACGTATCACACACACATACACACATGCACATATTGTACACTACACACATATATTATATATATTTATACATATACACAAACTCATCAGAAATTTAGAATGGCAATTTATTTTTTACAATTGAAATGAAAAAAAAAAATATTATTATTAATATGCAAAATTAACAAATAAATTACTAACAAATGTGAGGTTCAAAAATGAATTGCAACTGTTAGAATAAAAATCAAATTTGAAAAAATTGTATTTTAATTTGAAATAATAATATTAATAATAATAAAATGGGCGAATAACATCATGAAATTCATGAACAACAACACAATTTAAATGGATTTTGTCTTTTAATATGGGAAATTTTCATAAAAATTTCTTTTTGAATGTCAAATATATTTGATTATGGTTATTTATCGCTTATGAAATAATATTTTTTTGATTAAATAGAAAAATTATTATAAGTTTCTCAAAAATACTTTATCGTTCTTAATTGAAGTTAATGTGGAGAAAATGAACTAATTTTTCTGAATTTTAAGTGATTTCGAAATCCCGTTGGATACAAAAATCGGATAAAAATGGGTAGTTTGGGGCCCTTCCGCACTGTCATTTTAAAGTGAATTAAATTTAAAAAAAAAAATATATCCTAATTATACTTAATGATTTTACAGGGATACGCCTTTAGCATATTCGCTATGATAAAAAAAATATTATTTATTTTCTACCCCAAGAAAAGTTCGAGATTAAAATTTGAATATGATTTTTGATTTGGAAAAAATTGAATAAATAAAATTCGACCTAATGAATACTTTATAATACTTTTATGTTTCAATTTTGTTGGTACTCTTTAATATTTTTATTTTATCCTTAAATGCGAAGCAGATATTGAAATTGTAATCGGTCTCGCGCTCTCGCCCCAAGCGCGGCTTCAAAGAGTCCTCAGGTAAAAACTACGGAACCCATGCTCTCAACCAAAGTCATAAATTGTAGTATTCAATCAGGTTTAATTTGAGGACCTGACGATTTGACCAAAAATTACATGAGGTCTCGTCCAAAGGCCAAAAAGTTTGATTTTTTCATTTAGCTCTTGGGGGTGAATGTTGTAAGGTATTCTTAAAATTTTAAGGGTCATTTATCACAAAATTTAAATAAATTTAATAATCTCAATAAATTATTTTTTATTTATATTTATTCATTTTTTTTATTATTTTTTGAATTTTTATGAAAATTCCCCATGTATAAATATATTAACTCTGTGTTCTAAATGATCCATCTCTATGCTTAATCTTTCTAACTTTAAATTTTTTCCTGTTCTTTTTGCATTCATTTATGATTTAAATTAATATTGAAAAAAAATACAATAATAGATTAAAAGTTGTACATAAAACATTGATATGAATGAAAAATATCCAAAAAACATACAAATAATAATACAAAAAGAAAATCTATTTTAAATAATTAAAAAAAAATGAATATACCAATAATCATAATCAATTTTTTCGAATTTACTGACAAAAATTTTGAATTTCTTAAAAAAATAAATAAATAAATAAATATTATGATGTAAAATATGAAATTTATATAAATATATTATAAAATAAAAATAAAAAGAACTACTAGAATATCCTTTCAAAATCCATGTTTATAAATCTAATAATTTTTTTTTTTTACAATTTGTCTTATTAGCGAGACTAAAAGTAAAATTCTTTTATACAATATAATTAATTTAATTTTTAACAAATTTTTAAAATATTTCCTAAGTTTATAAGTTAACCCACTGACGAAAGAAGAAAATATCAGAAAGAAAATAAATAGATTTTATATAAAGAGATATTCTTAACTTGTTTTTACATCTATTTATTTGTGCGAAATGTCTGTGGAAATATTAAATCGAATTTAATTTTGAAAATATAGAAATCTTTTTTTTTTCATGCCATTTGTTGCATATTTCCTTTACATATATTTGTGAAAATCAACAACGTCTAGAGGCGCTCTTTAACTTGGAATACAAAACAAAAAAAAAATTAAAAATGTTTGTTTATTTTTTTAACCCCCGTTAACGAGCACCCTAAGCGGCTGTCAATAGATATTAAGGAGTTAATTTATATTGAATTATTAAATCTATATATATCCCAAATAAATGTCACCCCTAACGTGATTTTCCCCAATAGAGCAAAAACAAGAATAATTATATATTTGTGTTATAATGAAAATATCATATAAATGAAGTTTCATAAATTAATGGCATGCTTCCATTTATTATATTATATTATATATATATTACCTATAATTATAATAATAATATGGATTATTTTTTCAAAAATTTCATGTCAAAAGCAGTGGAGTAACTATAATGTTTGAGGCATGTGGAAAATTAATCGGATGGGGTCCTCCCTCAAAGGAAAGTATCTAAACCAACGTTTTAGTTTCTTTTTAATAAATTACTACGTAAAATACGTACAAACGCTATTACAATTATTGTTGAATTTTTCGTTGATTTGCTAGTCCTTTTAATTTAAAGAGCGTATTGGGTTGAAATAATAATTTTATTTTTAGACAAAATTTTAATTATTAAAATTCCTTTTTTCGGGCTTTCTGTTCAGGAAAAGTGTTAATGACAACATCAAAGTTCCAATTTCGGGTATAGAATGTTAGATGGATAGAATAGCTAAGTTGGATAAGCTTTCAATTTTAATCAATCAATTTTAATTTTGAAAATGATCGCTCGGCACTAGCCGTAGTCACAGGAATGGTTAAGAATAACAGAAATGCAATGCACACTTCAGGAAAGCTTGAAGACATAAAATGATTCTTTATGAAAAATAAATCACCAAGTTCTCTTATAGATGATTACTTTTCTATTTCGTATCTAAAAGTGGACCGAAAACTGAGAATTTGTATTAATAAATGTTAGCATCCTCCTGTGCTCACGGCCATCTGGGGCCGGGTAAGGTTGGGGGCGTAGCATTTTGCCCAGCATGCCATCCTATTGATACGCCACTGATCAAAAAATATAAACAGATAAGAGATGTGTGTATTTATTGTGAATATTTATTTATCGGTTGTATTTTTATGTTTAATACCTCATAATTAATTATTATCATGCTTAATATATATAAATATATACCTATATATACTATATATATTTTTTTTGTAAAAATTTTAATTAGTGGAATAAAATGTAAATTTTTTCTAAAAAAATAAATTTTGTTTTTTATATGTGAAATAAAAGTGTTTTTATTTTATTATCTAATTCCTAGCCATTTTCTGTGAAGAATAATTATTTCTTATTGTTAAAGGATAAATAAATTGAATTGCTTCTTTCCAGTAATTTATTTTATTATTCAAATGGTTAATCCAAATATTTCAAGAGCGCTTGCGGCATCTCTTCCTCAGTGGAAACTGTGGGACCATACAATAGGCAAGCCAGTGAGTTATTATTAATTACAGATTTCAAAGGTACTCACCCACTCCCCCACCAATGTGCCGACCCCATCAGTTTGTACAGAACATTGATAAAAGCTTGATTAAACACAAAGGTTGAAGTATGTGTGTGTTTAACATGTGAGTTTTTGTCACTATGTTTATTAGGCTGGTCAAAATTCATATCAACTGACCATTCAATACATATTGGGGGGGGGGGGGGGCGAGTGGTTAGAGTATTTGCCTTTGAATCAAGGTAGCGAGGGTTCAAACTCGGTTCACTGCAAATATTTGACCGACTATAATCTGATCCCTACACCATTTTACACACACAAACACATTCATTACTAATATCCAGCCAACGAAACCTCAAAAAGATGGTATAGAAAACATTGAAGAGGATAGAATTTTTCTTATGGAATGTGTTTGGAGTAGTTAGGAGGTAAAAATACTATAAGTCCCCAGTCCTAGATACCGTGCTTAGGGTTAGGAGGGGGGGGGTGGAAATGTCCCGTTTTTTGGTTTGTCGCTTATATCTCAAAAACGGTGGGTCGTAGGGAAAAAAAATATTCTTATCAAAATGAAGGATTATAAATTTTGATACAAGATTGCTTCTATTTAATTTTTTTCTTTTCTTTATGAGTTTTGAGATATTCACCTGCGAATATCGTTATCTATGAAAAAAATAAAATTTCCTATGTTTTTCGTCAAACTTTTGTCTCTAGGACCTCAGCCTTTTGTTTCACAATAAAAGTCCTCTGAAAAGTGGTTGTAGAGTAATCAATTAACATTAAAATGATATATACATTTACTATTTTATCTTCAAATTGTCTGGAGTTATAGCAATTTGAAAATTTCGATTTTATACGAGTATATCCTATTTTGTTAACGTAGTTAATAAAAGTAATAAAATTTAATAAAAGTTAAAATTTTATCAGTTTGACATGCTTGCTTTAGAGAAACGAAAAAAGCAGCTAGCGCAATTCAAATCCTCTTGGGACACTTCTTAATTTTGATAAATATATATATATATACATTTAATTCCTGAGTAGTTTCAGAGAGCTGCGTCTTCTCTTGTGCCCGCATACGTGCGAATCAAAGGAGGGTCATCTTTCGCCATCTGTTAGTCCAGTCAAAATAGACATTTAAGCTTACAATAATTCGCATAGAGCTGAAAATTGGTACAAGCCTTAAATACACTATTACAAATGAAATATCAAAAATCCCCATCCTCCCGACCTCTGCATAAAAATTTGTACACGGTTCTGGACGCCAAGGCAGCTACTTGCGCCAGGACGCACAGACGTGCTTAACCAGTCTTGCACCCACGTTTGAAGAAAGAGGCCACATTGAAAAGAAGAAGCTGATAAAGTGATAAATCCATCCATTGTAATTTGAGTATAATAACCGGAGATGGATAATATATTCAAAACACTATCTATATGTAGTATTATAATTAGTTTAATAAAATCATAAATAGACAAACAGTCCATGGTTCTGTTTCGCTGACATATTTTTAGAACAGCATCTTTAGTCAAAAAGATAATTCCAGAAAATATTTTTGAATTAAAAATTTTATCTTTAAAAATGTACATTAATTATAATTAGTCAATATTCAAACCTGTGCGAGACATGTTATGACTAGGTGGAAACTGGATGTATTAGTATATTTTTATTTTTACATACCTAATTTAATGATCATAACATTCATAACCTACGAACCAATGAAATCAGTTCGGCCATATATTTTCAATCGTTACATTAGGGTAGTTGTTTCGCGACAATACTAGCAAAAAGTTAATACTAGAGTATATAGAACAGACAATAAGGATTCATAATTCATAGGCCCAAAACTTTTTGCTGTTTATATACCACTCTTAGCCAATTCCGTGCTTGTTTGACAAATCTGGCAACATTGTCCGAGCTTGAATATTGTTATCATAGAAATGACAGATAAAATACATTATAAAGGGAGATTCATAAAACAAAAAGTTCTCAATAATCTTTTGAATGCTGTTGCGACAATGGCTGAAGCGAAAAAACGTCAAAAAAAGTACTAAAGTTAACCCACTTTTTAGGTTAAATAAATGCGTTGTTGCCGGCTTGTTTTTAGTGTAAATTTTTCATTATTTATTCATTATTATCTCAGAAACTGTGTTGTAACTATGAATTAAAATTTTCTTAAAAAATGTATGTTATTGTTTAATGTTGGTTTAGTTTTTTATAACAATGGTAAGAAGAGTTTCTTAATTATAATTAAATATGTATGTAAACTTTCCGATATCCCGTATAGTGCAATGTATAAGAGTCTGAAAAACTCTATCTTTGGAATTTAATATCTCTGGAACTGTATTATTCATAAATTTCGTTTTGCCACCAATCGATGGAGAAGTATTTAAATAATAATCTTTCTAAATTTCAAAAAAAATCCTAAGAAAACCCATATGGTGAAACAGCTTCCTTAAGCCTAGTTTACACGGACTTAGTACTTGGCATTAGTACTATTCCATTTACTTAGCAGTTAGTTGACTGGTTAATAGTGGGTCACATGCACAGAGTTAACAGAGGGTGTGTCGGATTGAAAAAGTGAAGCTCTATAGCAGACGACTCCGCCATATTGGATAACCCACAGACATCATTGTGTGGATACGATTATAAATGAATTTAATTAAAAAATGGTTTGCTGTGTTGCCTACGGCTGTGGTAACACACCAACAAATAAATCGCATCATTAGAAAAAACATTGAAATTTACTACGAGGGTCTATCCGAAATATATTGAGTTTGTATAAACCTCTTTGAGTTTTATTTCATTCACTGTGAAACTACACACCCTTTACTTTATTAATTAATACACCACTTTCCCTAAGTAAAAAAAAATTGTTTTTTTATTGTATTAAAACCAAACGTTATTAAAAAATATTTATTATTTATTTTTATTGATAATTATTTAGAACTATGTATATCGAATTAGAAAATTCACTTAGTAAATCCAAAAAATTTCAAATTCGAATAGATATTTATTGATAAGTAGCTGATGCCCGGGCCTTCGGCCCGGCGTCCCCTATCCCCTGGCGGGCAGCGTCTCGTTTTATGGTTAAAATTGAAATAGATAATTTGTCACCCGACCACGCGTTGCTGTGACTAACTCTTATGCTTCACGCCTAAACCACTGGACGTATCGAAACTATATTCGCAACATATGTCCGTTTGGTGCTCCGATTGGTATATCTAAATTTTGGGCCAGGTTTATAATTAATTAAGTAAAATAATTAAATAATATATATAATATAATATATTACTTGTCAAAATTGTTCCCTTAACCAAAAATAATATTGGCAGTTGAAAGATTTCCAAAAAGCTATTATCGGCCATCTTGTTTGTTTGCTTTTACCCCCAGAGAGGCGCTGGCGAAATTTTTTTTTACATGCCACAGGTGTGATATCTATAAAAACACTATATATAAAAACACTCGTGTATTTGAATGGAATATTGTGTGAAAATTTCAAAGAAATCGGTGAAGAACTTTCGGAGACCTTTCAACGTATCACTTAAGCGTAACACTACATTTTTATTTATATATAGATTTTTAAGGAGTTTGATGTTGGTTCTTGGTGGAACATTTTAGGATATTTATAGAAATCATTTTAATTATAATTAAAAATAGTTCATAATTGATTTTTCACTGGTTATTATTTAGAATATTATATATATATATCTACCTATATATAAAAATAAAAATAAAAATAAAAAAAATAACCAAGCCGATAATTTATATTTTATTTATTTATTTTTATTTAAAGGATGTTTTTATGTAAAATTATATATTTATTGGATAGTTAAACATTTTATTTATAACCAAAAAAATGTTCGTTAAATAATTACTAATGAAAATATTTTTTTATAATTCTTTCCATAAGACTCAATGATTTGAGTGGGTTTTCCAAAATGGCGCAAGGCTGCACTCTCCTTCCGTCACCTGGCTTTATTCCCCGCTCCGACAAACTCCAAGTCACAGGGTGAGGGAGTGTCCCTCTGTTAACTCTGTGGTCACATGTCTCTACTACTAACTAATGTAATTAGTGTATAATGAAAGTTGCAAGATGGCAATTCGAGTTGTCAAACACCGCATTTTTAATCATTATTTTAACATCGTTAATAGAAAAGCTAGAAGAGGAATTGAAAAATGAAAAACGCGCGTGGACAAGGAATTTGTATTGTTTTTTCTGCTGTCCACTTTTCGGCCATTCCAATAAATCTACAAACAATTTTTTTGAATGAATTTTAACAAACTTGATTTATCTATAAAAATTTATCAATTTTATTACTCACTTGTCACACCACTTGCCACAAATTTACAATTAATTTAGAATTTATTTAAAAAAATTTATTTCAGAAATCTATTAGTCCAAGAGCTGGTGACACATTTTTGAGTACGGATTTGACCCAACAAGAAATAATGCGTAATAGTACCGTCTATGATAGTTGTACAAGGAATGGCCAGTCTGGCTGGTCTAAGCAGGTGGACCAGGTACTGTGCATGGTGTGAGTGCGGTAAAAAATACATATGTATTAAAAAATATTTTTGACCCACAATGAAATTATAAAAATTATAATTTATAGTCAATTATAAACATAATATATTCACTCCAGACCATTTGAGTGGTGGGACGTGGAACCAGACCACCCAAAGTGTATTTTTACAACATGCAAAAAAATAGCATCATCCTCTTCACTAGGCAATTCCCTAGAGTTGCAACGGAAACTCGCCGAGTA
The DNA here is from genome assembly GCA_024734495.1 of Forficula auricularia. Lineage (NCBI taxonomy): Eukaryota > Metazoa > Arthropoda > Insecta > Dermaptera > Forficulidae > Forficula > Forficula auricularia. Next base: position 7,437,666 of record JALMQS010000117.1, read on the forward strand.
TCTTCAATTTGAGTTGCCTGTGCGAAGTTCAAATGAATAATGAATTTTAAATTATTATTGAATGTTTAATTAAATTTGATTCCTTTTACAAATAATAAAAAGAAAATTGAACTAATAATAATCATATTACATAATTGTCAGGGATCAGGGATCGGTTATCTTCCCTACGCTTTTTCTTATCTATATCAACGACCTTCTAAACTTGCCCTCCAATCCGGTACATTGTTACGCAGATGACAGCACCCTACATAACGCCCTTGCATCGCATAAAAACCGTGCAGACATTGCCTCTTCAATTAATTTAGACTTATGCAAACTTAAAAAATGGGGATCCCAAAACTTAGTTAACTTCAATGCAGGGAAAACTCAGTGTTGCCTTATTTCTAGGCGCGTCGACAGAAACCTCCCAAATATATCATTCGACTCAAACTCACTAGAATTCAGGGATAAAATTCCAATGCTAGGCGTAACTCTAGGGTCTGACCTTTCATGGAATGACCATATCTCAACCACTGCTAAAGCTGCAGCGCGCAAGCTTGGTCTCCTATTTAGGTCTAGACGCTGTTATACTCCCAGTCAACTTCTTATACTGTATAAGGCTCAAATTCGTCTCTGTCTCGAATATGGCTCTCATCTGTGGAGGGGTGCCTCCAAGCATTATCTTGCTACACTGGATGCAATTCAGAAGCGAGCAATTAAACTAATAGGAGATCCGGCTCTAACCAACTCACTCGACTCCCTAGCTCACCGAAGAACCGTTTCTGCCCTTTCCCTGTTCTACAGATACTATCACGGTGTCTGTTCAGTCGAGCTGAAATCAATTATTCCCTCTAATGCCCTCTTTACGAGAAACACGCGGTTTTCTAACGCTCAGCACCCCTTCGCTGTCAAATTGGAAAAAAGTCGAACAAGCGCTTTCGCCAACTCTTTTATCCCTATGACCTCCAGAGACTGGAACTCGCTCCCTGCCACCATCTTTCGCGCGACTTATAACCTTCAGCTATTTAAGACCCGTATCCACAGATACCCCCGCCCAACCCATAAAATTCTTTCTTCTTCTTTTCACGATGGAGGGGCCAACCCAGGCCTTTAGGGGTTGCACCTTTTTGGTGTAACTCCTTCTCTCATCATTATCATAAAAAAAAAATTATCAAATTCATTAAATATTTCAATTCCTCATTGAATTAAAATAAAATAAAATTGAAAAATAGTGAAATAAATATAGGAGACATTCCACGCCAAATCGGGGGTTTGAGAAATTTTAATTTTTAATTTCCTTCATTTTTTGACATTTTTAGTACCCATCAAAATACACTTTCTGGTAAATTTTGAAATTTTTTTGATCACCGGTTTAAAAGATATCGAATTTAGATTTTTCGCTCATAACTTCTTCAAAATAATTTTTTTGTATTTTTTTTCTAAAAAGTAAGTAAGTATAAATGTAAAAAAACGAAAATTTCAAAAAAAAAAAAAATTAAATTTCGACCATCTTTGAAGAAGTTATGACAAAAAACCGATATTCGATATCTTTTAAACCGGTGATCAAAAAAGTTTCAAAATTTACCAGGAAGAGTTTTTTTGATGGGTACTAAAAATGTCAAAAAATGAAGAAAATCAAAAATTAAAATTTTTTAAACCGTCCGATTTGGCATGGAAGGTATAGGTAGGGGAAGCTACTTGTCATTAGTAAATAGAAACCATTTCTATTCACTCGCACTAGCCACTCTACTAATACTAACTATCTATGTTGTGTGTTTACATGACACAGAATTAGTGCGAGTGGTTAGCACTAATACTTAGTACTAACCCCGTGTAAACTAGGTTTTATACGTGTAATCGGTGTCGTTCAAATTTCACCCACAAAAGATATCTCACCCATCACAACCTTTGGATACAGATCATTAAGAACACAATATATTATTTCTATCAATTTACTGGCTGAATATCAACACAACCAATATAAAAGTAAAATTATCCTCTTTAATTTAATTATAATTTTCTGTCAGCAAGCCAGGACATGCATTCCTCAAACTCTTTTCCATATTAACAAAATTATAATATGCCAGTTAATTAATTAGGATGAATGACGGGTTTATGACCTACAAAATCAATTACATTTCACATTTTCAAAATTACATATTAAATTATCAAAATAAAATCGACCTGTTTTTTATTTTTTATTTTTGTCTTTTGTGTTCATCATCTGGTCTGCCCCCTTGAATAATAAAAAGTACCTGGAGGCACCGAGCGATGCTCGGTAATCCCTGACCCACCCACCCCCACCCCCCACCTGCCTCCCTAAACCATTCACCTTGCCCCCAACACTGCACCCCCACTCCGCCCCACCCCACCCCAACAGCCCCTCCCATCCCCACCTCCTGCACCCCCACATCCATCCCCACCCCCGACCCAGTTTTTGCCTTTCTATCTTTCTAATGGTCCACATATTATGTGTATATTTGTTTACTTGTAGACCAATTTGCCCACATTCGTTCATATTGATAAAGATTCCTAATGGATTTTTTCATTTAATAATAACTTGGTTGGTGTCATTGACATATATTTTATAATGTATAAGTTTAATTTATTCGAAGTTGAGATTTCTGTATGTAGGGATAAAACGGAGAAGAAAAAATATTCTATTCTAGTTTAAAAAAACAGGGTTGCCTTATTTTGTATATATGTGATTTCTGTTCTGTTGTATTAATGAAATTGTTATTATAAAGAGAAAAATTGTGTTTTTTTGTGAATGTGCCAAATATTTTTTGAAAATTGTATTCTGATGGCCTTCAATGGTAACGAAAAGAATAAGAAAATTTAGACGAATGTGTGACATGACTATTTGGTAGGTAAACTATTGATACATGTTTGTTTTTGAATTCTAACTGTACTTTTGTAAATTCATATCAAGAATGTTCTTATAATTGTAGAAGCCCTGAAGAAGTCGGCAAAGTCGACGAAACGTTCGTTGGTGGATAAATAAAAAAGTCACACATAAAAAACTTGTCCTTATTTTCCCAATATAAACTTTCAAATTATTAATTAAATTATGGACGGAAATGATAATAATTAGGTAAAATTTACAAACTAGATTAATATTTAATAAATATAGTATGTTTTTCTATATTAGTAAAAGAAAAATAACGATTAATTCTTTTTTACCTATAAATTACAAAATATGTGATGTGGCGATCTCATTTCTAATTTACCATACACATCCCATCTCATCCTGGTCATTTTAGGAAGTTTATTTTTGCCTTATAGTTCCCTAAGGCCTTAAAGGCTGACTGTTCAAAATTTGATCCAAATCAGACAATCGGTTCAGTTTTGTTAAGGGAAAATGGTGTAGGTTCTTAGTGAAACATTAAATAAAGTAAGAAAAATTTTTGAAATTTTTTTTTGAAACTTTTTAAAATTTAAAATATAAAATACTAGGTAGGTTTCACATAAATAAAAGATCAGATGCTTGTTTAGCACGACTCTATATATATTTCGGGGTATAAGCCCATCATCAGGAGTTCAATAGGTTCAGATTTAAAAAAAAAAAAAAATCCCTCCCCCTGTCAATTATTGGTACGATTTTTAGCAATATTTAGTCAATTCTTCTTCGCATTGGAAATACGAATATTTTAGCACAAGAACGAACTTTCTACGGCTTTTCGTTCTTAAGTTAACGTGGGTATTTAATACAGACAGACAGATGTTTCTATAGAAAAAATAATAAAAAAATCGAACAAGTCTGTTTTGAATTAACATTTAATAAATTAATAAATTCAAGGAAAGTGCAAGCATGTTAACAGTTTGATTTATATTTGGTGAAATCTTCGAAAAATGTGATTTTTTCCTATTTTAAAGGCATTCAGAAAAGTAATTCTTGAAATCAAAATATTTAGTTTTATTTATTGAAAAAAAAAAAAACTTAGTCGATCATTTCCAATATAAGAGGTGTTTTTATCTCAAACAGAATTCGATTTTTATAATAATAATAATAATAAAAATAATAATTAAAAAAAAAACTATAACTATATTTTCATGTATTATTCAGAAATGTCAATACAAATTTGTAATTATAAATTTATTTTAATTTATTTTTATTAAATAATTGGATTTGTAATTTTAAATTATTCAATTAATTATAGCTATTTTCTATCTTCTACCACATCAAATAATTTATTAGAACGTCATTTTCATTTTCTTAAAAAAACCGACGACTCGGAAGATTACCCCTCCTTCTAAAGGATTTAAAGGGGTCAGCGAAGTAACCTCCGTGTATAATAATATTATTTTTAATTCCAATTAAATTCAAATCTCTGTCAACAGCGATGACTTGGGGCAATGGCTGGAGTGGGTAAAAACGTTGTGGGAAAAAAATTAAATTTTATTCTCGCTCTAAAAAATAAAAATTGATCTTTTTACCTGAATTTAAAATTAAAAATAATATTAATGTCACTTTTAATTATAGTAAATAAAAAATCCCCTAGCAAGGTATTTATAAGAATAAGATTATACAAATATTCATTAAAGAGCGTGTGTGAAAAAAGTCACGTGATGTGCTTAATTTATTAATAATTAATTAAATTAAATTTTTAAATATATATTTATAGAGAATTATATAAGTCCTAATTAAGTGACGCAATACTATATAAGGGTCTCGTCCAGAGGCCAAAAGTGCGATTTTTTCATTTAGTCGATGCGGATGAATGTGTGGTCGTTTTTTTCGTCCACAATTTTTTCCACACCGTTGAATCGATTAAAATGAAATTGAAAACGTACTACTACTACTTTAACAAAATGAAATACTTAGTTTTTGGTACATATTGACCTACAAACATTAGTACTTTATTCCAGAATATTTTCAGTTTTTTCTAAATATCTTAAAAAAGACTAAACCAATTTTAATAAAATTTAATATTCAAATTAAGTAACCTGAGGATTACAAAAATTGCTATTTAAAGTTTTTAGTAAAATTATATTTTAAAGTACTTTTCTCTGTAGTAAAATATTACTTTTTTAACAACGAAATTTTCTCTGGAGAGAGACGGACTGGTAGAAACTTTAATTGAATGTAATGGAAGGCAGCCCAGAGGTAGTGAAGAAAGAAAAAATTAACACATATCAAATAAGGTATTTTTTATTGGATTCCTTCCTCCTTTCCTTTCAAACCGATGTTTCGGAGGATTTTTCCCTCCTTCTTCAGGGTCTATAAACCAATATTACAAAATTATAAAAATGGGGTTGGTCATCAATCATTTCAACAATAAAATAATACAATTATAAATACAATGTAAACAGCCAGATTATCAATAGAAAAAAATATATAATTTACTCACTTCAAAGGTTCAATGAATGAAACAAATAATATGTTTCCTTCTCTCCACAGTAGTGTTCAAAAACTTTCTTCGTTTTTAACAAAGGCATAGAAAAACATTTTTTTTTTCCTCCTTTTCTTAATTAGATAGCTAAAATGGCTTTTGAATCTAACATATAGGTATAGACCAAAGCCCTTCCACGACAGATGCGCACAAGAGTGCGTACTGGGATTAGTTATTAACATATTCTCAATTAATATGGTTGGTTCATATAACGCAATATACAAAATGTACAATTAGCAACAATTCCACAATTCACACCTCATTCGTTCATTGATCAATTCACTTATTAAATTTTTTTTTATACACAAATATACACCATACATTCACAATTCATACAAATATACATCATACATCTATACTTCATTCGTTCATTGATCAATTCACTTATTAAAATATATACATATATATACAAATATACAATTTTTTTAACATATACAATACTATATACAAATGCATAGATAGCGAAATTCCATTATTTACAACTCATTCATTCATTGATCAATTTCAATCCATTTACAATTCCGTCATAGCATATATTTAGATCCAACACGTCCGATCTATCATTTACGGCGCGATGTGAGAGATTTTTTATGCAAATCATTTCCAAGATTCTTCTTTTAAAATAATTTCGTTCATAAAATTGAACTTTGAAATTGTTAAAATTAAATTGATGTTTTTTATCCTGGGCATGATTTGCAAGGAGAGTATTGATTCCAATTATTTTTGAGATAGATAGTTCGTGTTCTCGTATTCTCTCACCTAGTCGCCCTTTTGTTTGGCCTATGTACATTTCATTACATGGCAGCACTCCGTCTCCGTTACATTCAATCATATAGACCACGCAAGTACTCATCTTTAATTCCAACTTGTCTTTTTGGTTGAATAACGAGTTGATCGTATTTGTTGGTTTTAGTGCGACACTAACCCGGCCCACAGAGAGAAGTTTTTTTAATAGGTCACTGATTTTATAGGAATACCTATATAGGAAAAACAGAACGAAATTTAAACACACGCATTTCGGAACACAAAAGGATTTTTAAAGGGAGTTCAGGGCATAGTGCATTTGCAGACCATTTAATCTCCGAGAAACATTGTTTTCCAGATGAATCAAATATTAAATTAATTAGATCAGAATTAGATCACTCAAAAATTAGTATTTTCGAATCGTTGGAAATTTTAAAATCATACAATAATTCCCCAAAAAAATTCTTAAATCGGAAAATAGAAATTCCCGAAAGCTTTATTTTAAAAATAGCCGCTAAAATATAAACTTCACGAACGCCACCTACAGCCAAAATAATAAAACAAGTATAAATTTCAATTCTGAACTTGCCCACACTGTATATTTTCTTAACCTAACCACATGAAAGATTTTAAACTTTCATTCATAAATTAATTTCTGTGAATACATTGTAATAGACTGATGAAGAGGGCAAAGCCCTCGAAACTATAGTCTCGTTATAAATAAATAAAATTTATAATTCCAGCCGAAGACACACTCTTTTATTGTCTCCTTCAATATATAAAAATTCTGCTACTCTCGGCAAAAACTTTCAATTTAATTAAATTCTTATTTGAAATGATTTGCATAAAAAATCTCTCACATCGCGCCGTAAATGATAGATCGGACGTGTTGGCTCTGAATATATGCTATGACGGAATTGTGAATGGATTGAAATTGATCAATGAACGAATGAAGTATAGATGTATGATGTATATTTGTATGAGTTGTGAATGTATGGTGTATATTTTAGTATATAAAAAAAAAAAATTAAATTGATCAATGAACGAATGAGGTGTGAATTGTGGAATTGTTCCTATTTGTACATTTTGTATATTGGGTTATATGAACTAACCATATTAATTGAGAATATGTTAATAACTAATCCCAGTGCGCACTCTTGTGCGCATTTGTCGTGGAAGGGGTTTGGTCTATACCTATATGTTAGATTCAAAAGCCATTTTAGCTATCTAATTAAGAAAAGGAGGAAAAAAAAATTGTTTTTCTATGCCTTTGTTAAAAATGAAGAAAGCTTTTGAACACTACTGTTGAGAGAAGAAGGAAACATTTTATTTGTTTTATTCATTGACCCTTTGAAGTGAGTAAATTATATATTTTTTTCTATTGATAATCTGGCTGTTTACATTGTATTTATAATTGTATTATTTTATTGTTGAAATGAATGATGACCAACCCCACTTTTATAATTTTGTAATATTGGTCTATAGACCCTGAAGAAGGAGGGAAAAATCCTCCGAAACGTCGGTTTGAAAGGAAAGAAGGAAGGATTCCAATAAATTACACCTTATTTTATATGTGTTAATTTTTTCTTTCCTCACTACCTCTGGGCTGCCTTCCATTATATTCAATTATTACTTTTTTAAATTCTTTAAAATTTATTCATTTGATCGGTTTAATATAGCTCATTTAACCTTGTTTAAGTAATTCTTCTCTCTGTGAAATGCTAAAAATTTGGGAGGAAATTTTATATGTAACCATAGCAACTGCGCTTTTTTCTTTTCCGTTACCTTTGCTGAAGACATAGAGAAAAGACTTAAAATCAAAAATGACTATCGATTCTCATCTAATACTTGAGGAATAACAATTCTCATTGGATTTTTGACGTTTCGATTATTATTGGTAACCATTGCTGAAGACATGGAGGAATTGGCTTTAAATAAAAAATATTGATCCATTCTTATCCAATATTAGAGGAATAACCTAGTTGCATTCCATTTTTGATGTTTTAACTATTAATGGTAACCTCTACTGAAAACATGGAAATATCGACTTAAAATCAAAAAGACTAAATTCTTTTTTGGTAAACAACTCAAGCTTGAGTTTTTTTTACCATAATTAACAAGTTAAACTAAAAATTAAAGTGATAGGGCAATGGCTTCATACTTAAAAATATTTCTAATGTAAAAAAAGGCTTAGGCTAACAAATAATTTAGGAGAATCACCAGTTGATAGTAAAGAAATTAAGTCAAAACATTATTCAGCCAAAAAGATTTAAAAAATTGAACGTGTAATGAAACGACAAATATTTAGTTACACTGAAGATTCCCCTGAGACAGATGATGATAATGAACATGAAGAAACAGTAGCAAATATCAAAACAAAGTTTTCTATTCTGAGTCTAGAAAAAAGAAGATCATGTTATTAACATGATTGCCCGAATCCTGGAGTGTGCGACACATTATGAGAGAATTAGGGAAACTTTTATGTTAAATTTTAATTTTTTCAAACCATTATTAATTCCAAATAATATTTCACCGTCAATTTAAAAATTATAATTAAACATGTATGTATAATAAATAAAAATTTAATATTTAATAAAATTATTTATAATCATGCATTTTTAGATTACTGTGGGCCCACTGATTATGTATACAAAATTTGGTTGAGTTTGGTACAAGAGCCTAGATTTTCATTTTTTGACCCTACACCCCCCCCCCCTCCTCCATTTTAGGCGGTTAGTTTTTGCATTTTTAGACTTCTGGGGGTCCACTGATTATGTAAACAAAATTTGGTTGAGTTTGCTCAAATGGCCTAGATTTTTAATTTTTAACCCCCCTCCCTTAATTTTGGGCCGATATGCACCAAAATTTAATCAGCTCTTAAACTCAATTGACCAAAACTACGTGTGAAATTTGGTTTCGATATTCAAACTAGTTTTTGAGCTAGCTCGTCCACAAAAATTTGGTAACGCACACCAGACTAACAGACATTTTGACAAAATAATTATTATCTCAAAAAATATAATTTTTTTGATGTTTACTTATTAGAGATTTTTTGTAGAGCGAAATGCCCTGGTTTCGTTCAATTTTTTTAATCAAAATAGTTTCAGCCGTTTTTGAGATATTTCGAAAAAAAGAAGGAAAAAACTACTTTTTTCATGCACGATTACAATACTTGCCCATACCCTGTATGTAAAGTAAAAATAAAAGCACAGGATAGATACGACGATAGGGGTTAACAAGTAAACATCAAATAAGCAAACAATAAATTGCCTTTTTAAATATTAATCTCTGCTAATAAAGATAAGAGTAAATAAATATTATATTTAATATTCATTTACTATGAGTTAAGGATTCTTGGTCACTTGTTTCACATTAAAAGTGACCAAGAATCCTTAACTCATAGTAAATGAATATTAAATATAATATTTATTTACTCTTATCTTTATTAAAGATGTTTCACCTTGCACCAACACCACAATCTCTACTAATTATTAATCTCTGCGCTTAATTTTATTATTTCTGGAATATCATTTTTATAGTGTTCATTATGATGAGAATCCAGGTGTGAAGGGATGGATGGGGTGCATAGAATCTCTTTTAATTCATTATCCCTCTTGATATGTTGAAAAAATTAAGATAATGCATACGATTTGCAAAAGGGGCAGCGGAGTCAAGGGGTTGCCCCCCCCCTCAACCGATGAGATGAGTCTTGTTCGCGTGCGCAATTTTCCACCCCCTCTCCAGCCAATTTGAATATAAAAGCAAATGTTTCTGTATGCGCACCTAAAGTCGAATTCCTGATCGTCTTCTTTTTGGATATTCAAACAAGACAGAATGCATTTTTCATTACTATTCATCTTATTGGCTACCTTCGCAATCATTCACTCCACAGGTCAGTTCTTTATTCATTAAAATAGCCTATTCAATAACGTAACCTACCTGTAGTTTAATTAATCATATTAAGGAATGGAGTATGGTATTCAGGCTCGAGGGGAGGTTTTCGTACCCTTGAAGCCAGGAAAAGCCAAATGATACATAATCTTTAAAGAATTAGGTGTCGGTTCTAGGTGAAACATTTTTACTTATTATCCAAATGATACATGTTTAGTTAAATTAATATTCATTATTCGGTACGATTGGTAATTTTTTATTATTACTATGTAGAACCGAAACCCCTTCCCGGGTGGTCATATTCAAGCTTTAGAATCAAATTTCATTAAATCAAAAATATTGAAAAATTTTTAAAATCCAAACAGTTATCTATCTTAGAAGCAAAATTATTTTACTCAAAATCCACTACATCAGTAAGAATATGGCTTTTAAAGTTTCCTATTCACACGAACAATTTATAATATTATAATATATCGCTATTATCCGAATATATTAAAAAAAAAAAAAATATTATTTATTCATCATATTTATGTCATCTTCAAATCTACTAATTCGTTAACATTCCTATTTTCAAAATTAAAAGACAGAGATCCTCTTTTGAATCAAAATAATTTAGTTTATAAAATTGATTGCTTAAATTGTGACGGAACATATATAGGACAGACTAAACAATACTTAAAATCTCGAATTTACGAGCATGAATATTCAATTAGAATGAAAAATTGCAAATACACAATGCTGGCTAAACTTCTACTAACCTTAAACAGAATTTTAACTTTTCTAATCCCAAAATTTTAGATAAAGAATATAACTTGGAAAAAAGATTAATTTTGGAAATGATCTAAATTTTAAATAACTTTATTTTAATATTATTTTTAATTTAAAATTCTGATAAAAAGGTCAATTTTTATTTGAGACCCGTTTTCAAATGAAAAAAATACAAATATATATATAATGTATTCGACCACTGTACCCCCCACCTCCATCCTGCTCGACCCCACCCCCAAAACCTCGCCCTACCCCCGGATCCCCCACGACTGCCCCCCACCTTCTGCAGCCCCCACATCCACCACATCCACCCCCGCTCCGCATCAAGATCGCTTCCCATCCTCGAAACTTGTTAATAGAGTTTGTTTCATCAAAATCGTTAGAGCCGTATTTAAAATAAAAAAAAAATTACAAATATATACATATATGTATATACCTGGAAGACCGAGCTTCGTTCGGGTTTAGTTATTGCTTATTAGGGCCAGGTTGTATGGTAAAGTCAAGTGGATGGCCACATCAGAACACGTCAGATTATGTTTTATTGTATTTAAAAATAGCCGATACGTGAAAAAAATAAACTGATATGGCCATCCATATAAATTTACCATTTACCTGCCCCCTCTCTTATATTTAACCAGCTGCGAAGCCCGGCTTCCCGGGAAACTTGCTGGCCAGCGGGCTTCGCTCCATAGACTCCATTGGGTTTTGAAATAATAATTAAAATTTCCTAATTTTAATAAATTCTATTTGTCATGATCTATTTTTTTTTTTTTTACTGGGTTTTAAAATAATAATTTAAAGACTTAGGAATCTTGAAAAGAATTTATTCAGAGTGAAGTGAACTTTTCGAATAACAACATCATTTTTACTTTACCATACAGGGTATGGTCAAGTATTGTAATCGTGCATGAAAAAAGTGGTTTTTTTCCTTCTTTTTTTCGAAATATCTCAAAAACGGCTGAAACTACATATTTTGATTAAAAAAATTGAGCGAAACCATGGCATTTCGCTCTACAAAAAAGCCCTTATAAGTGAACATCGAAAAAATTATATTTTTTGAGATAATAATTGTTTTATCAAAATTTCTGTTAGTTAGTCTGTCTGCTTGTCTGGTTGTCTGTCTGTTAGTTAGTTAGTCTGTGCGTTACCAAATTTTGTGGAAGAGCTAGCTCAACAACTAGTGTGAATATCAAAATCAAATTTCACACGAAGTTTTGGTGATTAGATTTTTGGTTCATATCGACTCAAAATTAAGGGGGGTGAAGGGGAAGGGGTTAAAAATTAAAAATCTAGGCCATTTGAGCAAACTCAACCAAATTTTGTATACATAATCGCCCGCAGGAGTCTAAAAATGCAAAAACTAACCCCCTCCCCTACATGATTATAAATAATTTTATTAAATATTAAATATAAGTGAGGGATCAGGTTGTATGGTAAAGTCAAGTGGATGGCCACATCAGAATACGCCAGATTATTTTGAATTGTTAAAAACTCACATCCTTAAAACCTTTTTATTAAATAGGGACTTATACTGAAATTTGCATTCAGTTGACAGCAAAATTTTACTTTTTGATTTCTAGTAAATCTTATCAACGATTTTATATTCAGTTTAAGTAACTTTTTTCAATTTTTGTTTGAAAAGGACCTAGGCCAGTGTTTCTCAATTTGCGTGCCGCGTGTCAAATGTTCCGCGAGAGTTTTTGACAAATAATTAAAATTGCATGGGTTTTGTAACTTTGAAATAGTATTTGTAATTACTTGAATTTTTTTTTTTATTTAATATCATATACATACAACTTTTACATTTTTTTATATTCAGGTGTGCCACAAATGATTCCAGATATTTTTAGTATGTCGTCAACTAAAAAAGGTTGAGAATCACTGACTCTATAATCCTTAGAAATCCAAAATACATTTCTAGTAGCTTATTATATTTAAGTTTTTTTTAATTAATAAACGAGCGGGTGAGCAGTTCTTTCATTAGAATCCGATCCAGGAAAATGACTAAAAAGGGTGTGGATAGATTTATCTAAATTCTTACTTTATAGCGAAGGAAATGCAAGGATGCCAAATACAAGTCAAGACCTGTTCAGACTATATTAAAGATTCAATTTTTAATTTCTATTATTCTAGGAATGGCATTTTGCTCTTGGAAAATTATACTCGTTATATAGAGAGTAAATATTTAATTGAACTTCAATAAAATTCAGACAATAATGTGAAAAATACTTGTTCTAATTGGTGAACGTACTGGGTCGTGAAAAAGCTTTTACTTTTTTCTTCATTTTTATCATTCAATAGAAAAATTAAATTCATAAAAAGAAATCAATGAGGCTATTCTTTACTTCATGTAAATAAATAAATGAATATATATATATATATGATTTATTTGTTTAAGCTTTATTATCAGTATTTTTAATTATAAATATTTGATCTGATGTTATTTCCAAAACGAATGGTTGTTCAACGACCTGCTTACTATATTATATATTATATATATATATTATATATTATATATATATATTTATATAAATCAAATCAAATATTTGAAGCCATGAGAAATATCAGATCAAATATGACATGATTATATAAAAAGTACTTAATTATTTATATAAAAGTGCCTCTTATATAGAACAAATAAGTTCTAGATGCTTTATTCTATCTGTTCAGAATGTTTTTTTTATGTAGGTTCTAAGATCTTACAAGAATTACTTTCCAGGAAAAATTGATAGTATTGCGAAATGGGGAAAAGTGCGTGTGGGGGGGGGGGGGGAGAGATTAAAAAATAATTAAAAGTAAGAGGAGGTGGGTATCTACTTTATTACTGATAGTTTGAAAATTATAATTAGAATAAAGCATGAAATTGTTTAAATTGTTTATTAACTATTTAAATTAAAATACAAATATGTAGGTATATCGAAAAATATATGGCATGGTTGTGAAGCTTACCTTCGACCGCTAATGCAGTAATTAGATTATCAGGCTCTCTTAGAAAATAAGAACACTCAACTAACACTCGAATTTATAATTTTATTTACTACTTATTTTACAAATGGTTTTTGATAAATAGAAGCACTAAATGAAATTAAGGGCACACGATGATATAAAATCTCATATTTAAATTTTCCTATAAAATATTTTAGCTTTCAAAACTGCAACCTTCAATGCCCGAACTCTACTCTCGGAAGAAAGTTTTGCGGAAATGGAAAATGAGTTTAGAGAAAATAAGGTGGGACGTTGTTGGAGTTAGCGAAGTCAGAAGGAGAGGAGAAGGCCTCAAGACCCTAAAATCTAGTCATTTGTTCTACCACAATGGAGAACAAAACTCAATAGGAGGAGTTGGATTCTTCATAAATAAGAGGGTCGTAAGGAGTGTTGTGTATGTACAGGCGGTGTCCGCTAGAGTTATTTATGTGACTTTACGTTTGAGCAAGAGATATAACCTAAAAATCATCCAAGTTTATGCGCCAACATCGCAACACAACCTGGAGGCACCGAGCGATGCTCGGTAACTTCTTTCTTCAGTTAAAACCTTTATTTTAATATTATTTTTAATTTAAAATTCTGATAAAAAGGTCGATTTATATTTGAGAGCCGTTTTCAAATTAAAAAAAAATACAAATATATATAGTATTCGCCCACTGTACCCCCACCCCGCTTGACCCCACCCCCGAAACCTCGCCCTACCCCCGGATCCCCCACCACTGGACCCCACCTCCGCACCTGTTTTGATTCAACCATATGATTCATTTTTATTCATCCAATTGTTAATAAATAAAACCTATCAAAATGTGTTGTTTTTTCAGAAAATTGAGACCTGCTTATGCGAAATATATTTTTAAATAAATTCTTGATTATTTTTTATTCTATTAAATAAAGTTCTTTATAAAAACAATTATAAAACGTTTATTAATATTTCTAACATCTAGTGAGAACAAAATATGTTAAAATCCACAATCACAATACTTCTTCAAGGTCTTTTAGAACAATGAAACAAACAACCCATTGTCTGCCTGGGTATAAGAGGAAAAGGAAACCTTTTTTTAAAACCCTAAGAATGGGATTTGTCTACCTGAGAATAATTAATTTCATTACGAAAAAACCCATCAAAAACAATTTTGTCAAAGATGAGACCGTGACAGATCGAATTGTCACCCCGAAAACCTCTAAACCGTGAATTTCATCAAAATCGGTAGAGTCGTTTTCAAAATAGAACCAAGATACAAATATATATATCTACTCTTATTAAACGAGCAAAAATTATATATTTATTTATTTGTTTCTTTATATATTTGTATCTTGGTTATATATTGAAAACGACTCTACCGATTTTGATTAAATTCACGGGTTAGGGGGTTTTTGGGGTGACAATTCGATCTGTCACGGTCTCATCTTCGACAAAATTGTTTTTGATGGGTTTTTTCGTAATGAAATTAATTATTCTCAGGTAGACAAATTCCATTCTTAGGGTTTTAATAAAGGTTTCCCTTTTCCTTTTATACCCAGGCAGACAATGGGTTGTTTGTTTCATTGTTCTAAAAGGCCTTGAAGAAGTATTCTGATTGTGGATTTTAACATATTTTGTTCTCCCTAAACGTTAGAAATATTAATAAACGTTTTATAATTGTTTTTATAAAGAACTTTATTTATTTAATAGAATAAAAAATAATCAAGAATTTATTTAAAAATATATTTCGCATAAGCAGGTCTCAATTTTCTGAAAAAAAACACATTTTGATAGTTTTATTTATTAATTGGATGAATAAAAATGAATCATATGGTTGAATCAAAACAGGTGCAAAAGGTGGGGCGCAGTGGTGTGGAATCCGGGGGTATGGAGAGGTTTCGGGGGTGGTGTCGAGCGGGGTGGAGGTGGGGGGGGGGCTACATTGGGCGACTATTATATATTTTTGTATTTTTTTAATTTGAAAGCGGCTCTCAAATAAAAATCGACCTTTTTATCAGAATTTTAAATTAAAAATAATATTAAAATAAAGCTTTCAACTGTAGGAAGAAGTTACCGAGCATCGCTCGGTGCCTCCAGGTACTAAATAAATATACAAACAAATATATATACAAATAAATATACAATTTTTGCTCGTTTAATAAGAGTAGATAATATTATTGATCTTTTTCCTCTTAAAAATTGATAACTATACTTATTTAATATGGTATAATATCATTTGGAATGAAATTTTAGTGTGTTTTAAAATTAAAAAAAAAAACAACGATTAATTTATAAAATAAAATTGAAAAATAATTTAATTATACATATTTATTGACAAACCCATCTGTGAATAGTTATTTTAATAAAGAAAAAACTTATTAAATTAAAGTTACGAGAGGATGAGACATTAAAAGATTGATTTGTAGAACCGAAAGCCCCCTAATCCATGATTTTCATCGAAATATTTAAGAAACCGAATCTTTATATTCCTCATTTAATAGTATAGAATTGTATAGCATACAAAATGATTCCAGTCAATAATACTCCCAACTTCGAGAAAATTTACAGATTTTCAAAATAAAAAGCTGAAAAATTAGAAGGGAAGGGATTCCCTCAAGGTTGTATTGGGGTTTTGAAATAAAAGAACTACTCAACTGTATCACACTTGATGAAGCGTAGAATTTTTTTTTTCATTAGCTCTTTTATTTGAAAATATAAATGTGAAAAATAAAAAAATAAAAATATTTATATAGATATTTTTATATGGCGTAATTGAAATTGCCAAGCGTGCCGAGTAATTAATTTCATGTCTTCTATCGTAGAAATCATTTTTATATAGATTCCTAAATAATATTCTGGTTTGATTGAAAGCCTTTCTAGTGAGGCCGTTTCTGTTCTTTCTGTATCCGTCTGATGTTCTGTCGAGAACCAGAGGCAGAGTTTCGGGCTTAAACTGGCCTTCTTCTTCCTTCAGCAGTTCGGAAGGACTCCGCAAAGAAGGTAGTTATTCCAGTGGCCCAACAAACACTACACATTTTACTACATCTCTCACTCTAGCGTTAATTATTTCTGTTATTCAATTGACTCACGGTCTTTTATTTTATTATTATAACTGGACTTAATTTTATTTGTACTATTGCGTAACAAAATAAAATATATTTTAATTATCTAGAAAATTAATTAATAGTTTGTTTAGAAAAAGTAGTTAATTATCCGAATTTTTATTAAGGGCAGCCATAAAGGAATGAAATATAATTTGGATTAATTTACTGTTGGTTTATTATCTTTCAGTTGAAGCTTCTAGCCTTCATCAAATCTACTATATAGTTATAGTAAAAAGGCTTACATCATATTGTATCAAAGCTATAGTCTATTATTATTTATAAAATTTATCGCCGTCAACTAGATAACTAGATTGCTAATTTGAATTTTATTTGTATTGTTGCGATAAAAATATATTTTAATTATCTTCAAAATTAGTTAATAATTTCTTTACATTTATTGGAATTTTATATACCAGCTGTGAAGCCCGCCTTTGGCGGTCATCTTGCTGGCCGACAGGCTACTAGATTTTATTAGTCATGAACAATTAGAAATTAAAAAAATCACGTCGGATTTGTCACGAAAGCCGATTATTATAAGTATTGCTTTTAGATGCCCTTAATAAAAATATTGACAATTACTATATAGAGCAAATTTCATTTACTTTCTATATATTTTTACTTTATCCAATGCGAAGCATGGGAGAAAGTATTGTAATCGGTCGCGCGGCAAGAGCGGCTTCAAAGGGCCCTCAGGTAAAGACTACGGAACCCATGGACTCAATTAAGGTCACAAATTGAAGTATTCAATGAGATTGAATTTTAGCACGTGACAGTTTTGCCAAAAATTACCTGGAATCTCGTCGAGAGGCCAAAAAGTGCCATTTTTGGAAGTGCGAGCGGATGGATGTATGGATGTTATCGTTTTTTTCGTCCACGATTTTTTCCACACCGTTGCACTGATTGATTTGAAATTGAAAACCTACTATTAGTTTAACAAAATGAAGCGCTGATTAGATTTTGGTACATATCGGCCCACAAACATTAGTATTATACAACATTATTTATTTCACCTTTTACCTTGGGGACGACAAAAAAGCTTAAATAAAGTTTATAGTAAAATTACATTTTAAAGTACTTTACTCTAAAGTAAGATTTTTAAATTCTTTAAAATTATTCATTTGATCTTTAATATAGCTCATTTAACCTAACTAAGTAAGAGTGGATAGGCTTTTCTATGTGAAATGCTAAAAATTTGGAGGAAAGATTATAAGTAACCATAGCAACTGCGTTCTTTTCTTATCCGTTACCTTTATAGAGGAATCGACTTAAAACCAAAAATAGCGATTGATTCTCATCTAGTACTTGAGGAATAACCAGTTCTATATTGGAATTTTGACGTTTCGGTTTTTATTGATAACCATTGCTGAAGACATAGAGGAATCGATTTAAAATCAAAAACAGCTATTGATTCTCATCTAGTACTTGAGGAATAACCATTCTATATTGGATTTTTGACGTTTCGGTTTTTATTGGTAACCATTGCTGAAGAGATAGAGGAATCGATTTAAAATCAAAAATAGCGATTGATTCTCATCTAGTACTTGAGGAATAACCATTCTATATTGGATTTTTGACATTTCGGTTATTATTAGTAACAATTGCTGTAGACATGGAGGAATCGACTTAAAATCTAAAATAGCGATTGATTCTCATCTAGTACTTGAGGAATAACTATTCTATATTGATTTTTTGACGATTCGGTTTTTATTGGTAACCATTGCTGAAGAACGGATAAAATCAAAAATAGCGATTGATTCTCATCTAGTACTTGAGGAATAACCATTCTATATTGGATTTTTGACATTTCGGTTATTATTAGTAACAATTGCTGTAGACATGGAGGAATCGACTTAAAATCAAAAATAGCGATTGATTCTCATCTAGTACTTGAGGAATAACCATTCTATATTGGATTTTGAGCTGGTATTATCGGTAATCAGCTGGTATGAGGAATCGGCTTAAAATTAAAAATAACGATCGATTCTTATCTAATACTAGAGGAATAACCTTATTGCATTCCATTTTTGATGTTTTGACAATTTATGGCAACCTCTACTTAAAGTTACAGTTTGAAAATCAGTCAAGGCCTTTTAGATACTCATATAAATTAATAAAAATATTCATTTGAAAATTATCCATATAACCGTGACTTTAATCGATATAACATAATGATTAACTCATCCTATATATGGTATTTATAGAAATAATATTATAACCTTCTCTTGTGTGTATTGCATTTACTTTCAACTATTACTATTAATATTGAATTGAAAGTTGTTTGCCGAAAGTAGCAGAATGTTTATGTATTGAAGGAGACAATAAAAGAGTGTGTCTTCTGCTATAATTATACATTTTATTTATATCGAGACTATAGTTTCTAGAGCTTTGCCCTCTTCATCATTACAATTCTATTACAATTTATAATTCCAGCAGAAGACACACTCTTTTATTGTCTCCTTCAATATTGCTATTATGTTATTTACGTGTATGTCTCTAAAGTAAAAATTTAAAAAAAAAATCCCCGCCTAGTAGATCTCTAATTTTAATTGTTTTTGGCATTGAACGATCAATTTTTTATTCCGGGCAAAGTAATAGTTCAAAAAATTTTAAATTCTGTAAACTTTATCCTTATAATAGTAGCAATCCCTCAGAAATTTTACAGATCTTTTTCTAATTCAACTTTGAAGTTACATCTAGATAAATTACTGCTAAATCTTAGCGTTAGTAAGTGAGACTCCAAAATTATAATACTATCTAAAAATCTGTAAGAATTCTGAGGGATAGCTACTATCTGAAGGATAAAGTTTAGAGTTTCAAATTTATAAAAGATTTGTATTTATTATATATACATGTATGTAATGTTTATTTCCAACAGGCCGAAGACAATCATATTAATTTCTCTTAATAAATGTAAGTATTAAGCACCTGTTGATACAACCTACGACACAGCTCGTGTTATTTGAATGCATACCCTGTCACTCACCAGGCGGCGCTTGTCTCTTCTGTCGCAAATATACTCACCAGAAATGAGTCTTAGACCAACTGATTATAGAAAGGCACATGATCATATTGAATAAGAAATATTTAACGATCGTTTAGAAGAGAGACTCAAAAAAAAAAAAAAAAAAACACGGTATTAAAATATATTTATTGTCAAAATGCCATGTATGACTTTTGATTTTTTTAATTTCAATCAAAAAAATCAATGGCCAAAGATGGTATTTTGACAAAAATATATTTTAATACCGATTTTTTTTTTATTCTTTTCTATTTTTGTTTATTACATGTTGTAAAGTGATAGTAAAATAAAAATAAATCCTAAATATTAATGGTGATTGAGTCAGAAGAAATAATAAGACATTATTATTATTTATTTTATTCAATACTTACCCTATTTGGGTTTTGGATTCATATGGTAAAATTCTTTTTACAATCACTTATATTGTTAATACACAAAATATTTCTTTCTTCTTTTTCTCTTCTTCCTCCTTCTTCTTTTTTTTCTTTCGGAAATCTTCCATCTTGGGCTTTCTCTCTTCTAGCCGTCTTCTTCTGTCCGTCGTCACTTTTATTTGTCGGTCCCTTGTCTATGTTGTCCATCGTCTCCAGAGTGTATCTGTCCTCTGGTCCTGTCAATTTCTTCTCCCAATCTTGTAACCCAAATCCAGTGTCTCTTCTCATTTCTGTACATATTTTAGGTGTTCAAACGTCTCTTTGTCCTCTCCACACCATCTACACAATATATTTTTCGTTCCTCTCCACACACTGCCACATCTTACTCTTGTTCGAAATAATAAGACATGTGCAGCCATTTTTGTTTTATTAAATTAACGCACCCCATCGCTGACGTTTCGGCTCCATGTCTAGGGCATCCTCAGAGCTGCATAATATAGAAAAAATAAAAAATAAAAACCAACATATTAATTCTAGTCCACATTCTAATGCAATTAATATTATATGATCTCACATATACCCGGCAGACAATAATCTGTGTCCACACGTTATATTATTAACTAACTTTTGCTATTAGTGGCATTGTTAATATTTTGATAAGGGAGAATGGTATAGGTTCTAGGTGAAACATGTTAAAAAGGTAAAGGTAAGGCATTGTTAATAGGTATTATAGCATTAATGTCTATAATAGCCAAAGTTTAGTTCAATCAATATGGGACATAATTGATTAACATATCAAATAAATAACTAATATCAAAATAATAAGTTATTAAATTAGATAATTTTGCCACAAAAATGCAAATATTTTTTTACAAGTAGTAGGTGCTGTACCTTTTCAAATCTGGACTAAATAAATCATTTTTTAAATAACTTTCCATGATATGATAGTGGATTTTTTTACATTATAACAATTCAAAGTTAGCTGATCAAAATTTTTAAAATATAATTCTAGCAAAAATATTTTTTTTTCTCCAAAAGTAAAGTACTTATGGTTTTATTTTGAATTGTGGTCAATAGCAAGCTTATTCAGGATTGCGTAACAAAAATTAGAATCATAAAATATGGAAATCTGTAGTGACAGCATCTCACTATTTAGGGCAGTGTAGGGATTTTCACCATTTTCAAAATAATGCCTAAAACTGGAAAACTATGAGACTTTTATTAAAAAGTTTTTATTTTATTCTGGACCGTCATAAACTGGCCAATCTCCTGTTCACGGTTTATCGTTGTGATTCGGGACACCCTGTATAAGAATTGTTCATTTAATAGTAGGTATGCTATTAAAATCGATTAATAAAAAAAATATTTAATGGACGCGAAAATAATCTAGGATTATTCGAGAGTTGCAGTATATAAAAAAGGTTAATAACAACTGCTTCAGTCATCGATATACTTCTTTCTTTCTTTCTTCTTCTTGTCTTCTATTTGTTAGAATTCTAAATTTCTTCTTCTTCAACTTGTAAATGTATTTTCAAAAATGTTTCATCATTTTTTTCTCTTATTAATATAATTACTTAATTCTTTTGCTATTTTCAGGTTCAGTATATTGGTTTCCTCGCGTGGGTCGCAGTAAAGGACACTCCGGCTTTAACAACGGAATTGAACTGGCAGGTAATTTTAAAATTTGATATGTGTACCAAAAAAATACTCGTATTCAAATTATCTAAATTACAATGTTGTTTTGACAATCGCTATGAAAAATAACCCTTCTGAGATATAAAAATAATCCAGTCCATCGGATCTAATAGATGATACCCTCTTGTGATTTTCTTAGAAAATTTAAATCTATAACTATCGGCAACTTGAACTCTCTCAAATTCAATTTGGGAAAGTCATTTCATTGCCCTTCGAATTTTGAATAAATTCAAGATTCGAAACACTCAACCATCTTTATTTAAACCTGTGATGTCCAACCATCGGTGCGCGGGCCGCATGCGGCCCAGCATTGCATTGAATGCGGCCCGATATAAAATTATAAAATTCCTTGAAACATTAAGATTTTTATACTTACTGGAAACATATCAGATACAATCTGATAATTTTTTTTTAAATAAGAAGAAATTGGAAAATCATCGAAAAGTTTTCGAAGAATAAATGGGCAGATATTCAATTTTGAATGTGAAAAAATAATATATCAAGATTTCGGTAAAAATAATCCCAATTGTGGCATATTTTGACTCTATTTTTAATAATGTCTCTTTATAAAATTTTTATAAAAACATTATTATCTAACCAGAAACAAATACTCCTGGCTTTATAATACTTATTCTTTTTTGGAAATAAGAATTTATATATAGTAGGTACCTGAATGCTATTTTCAAGAATAAAATTCACTGAAAGCAAAGTTATAAGTTCAGCTTTCAGGCAAAAAAATATTGAAGTTTCGAATATTTTAAAAACCATTCTTCATCTCATATTTAAATTTTCTAAAATATTTATTATTTCAGTAATTAAAAATTTTAAAGTGCTAAATGATTTAAAAACAATATAGTTCAGCTTTCAGGCAAAAAAATATTGAAGTTTCGAATATTTAAAAACCATTCTTCATCTCATATTTAAATTTTCTAAAATATTTATTATTTCAGTAATTAAAAATTTTAAAGTGCTAAATGATTTAAAAAACAATATAGTTCAGCTTTCAGGCAAAAAAATATTGAAGTTTCGAATATTTAAAAACCATTCTTCATCTCATATTTAAATTTTCTAAAATATTTATGATTTCAGTAATTAAAAATTTTAAAGTGCTAAATGATTTAAAAAACAATATTCTGAAGGAAACTCATAGATTATTGTGCTATGACATTTTCGCTTCTGTCATGGAGGACTCCATTATTCTACATTATAACTATTCTTTTTTACTTTATCCAATGCGAAGCATGGGAGAAAGTATTGGAATCGCTCTCGCGGCAAGCGCGACTTCAAAGGGTCCTCAGGTAAAGACTACGGAACTCATGGACTCAATTAAGGTCACAAATTGAAGTATTCAATGAGATTGAATTTTAGCACGTGACGGTTTTGCCAAAAATTACCTGGGATCTCACCGAGAGGCCAAAAAGTGCCATTTTTTTTGGAAGTGCGTGCGGACGGATGTATGTATGTGTGTGTGTGTGTTATCGTTTTTTTCGTCCACGAATTTTTCCACACCGTTGCACCGAATGAATTGAAATTGAAAACCTACCAGTATTTTAACAAAATGAAGCGCTGATTAGTTTTTGGTACATATCGGTCCACAAACATTAGTACTTTATTTCAGTACTTTTTAGTTTTTTCTAAATATCTTGAAAATGACTTAACCAATTTTGATGAAATTTAATATCCTAATTAAGTACCTTGGGACCCACAAAAAAGGTTAAATAAAGTTTTTAGTAAAATTATATTTTAAAGTACTTTACTCTAGAACATATTAATATTTCAAATGAATTTGGATAAAGTTTAGCAACGATCCGTTGCAGTTTATCTATTGAGAAATATCATAAGAATTAGTATATTTTATATGCGTCCTGAAGCATTTGTTTTTTCACCAAATGAGGCCTGTGTAAGCCAAAAAGGTTGGACACTCCTGTTTTAGTAGTTAAGTTGTTTATCGAAAGAGAAGTTCAAGCTCAAACCATCTAGATTGCAGATTTTTGTAGAAATCTCCTCAAAATGAACAACGTTTCGACATATAGTATTTCTCAAATTTGGGTGGCAGCTTAAAAAGGTTAAATTTTTGGATAAAAAATGTTTCACCAAGTACCAACACCAAATTCCTTAAAAACTAAAAAGGTTAAGACAGGTTTACAATACGAGTTATTAAATGTTAATTTTAGTTAAGTATTTGAAAAAGTAGTAGAAATCGAAATATTAATATTGAGATCATTTATTTTTTTAACTGTGAAATAAATATATAAATATAGAATAAAGAAAATTCAAAAAAGAATGAAAAAAAATCGCGCGCAGAATCACTGGAATGTCCTCAACGCGGCAATCCTTGCTGTAAAACGTTGATTTTGACCTGACGGGGTTCATAATTCACCTCGCATGGACAAAAGGGATGAATGGGAGTGAACTTTGGACCTTATAATAGAGAGTATTAGAGTTATACCTAATAGTTAAAAGGGAAATCCTAGAAGTGTCGTATTTAAAGATTTTTTCCAATTCGAGCAAACAGGTCGGGGCTTGCTTACGAACAAGTCAGAGCTTGTATTCGAAACTCTCTCTACATACAATTAAATCTATTCTAATTCCTATATTATAAACTCTAAGTAAATACGTGTATTAAATGAAATTCTCTTCTATTTAAGATATGTTTTCTCTACTTATTCTAATCAAACATTATAAAATGTATACGAGTAAATGCAATTTCAATCTTAATATAAAAACTAATTTACATAAAAATCAATATAATTATTATTATAATTACTGAATCCGAGCTTTTATGCATGATTTTTTACATGTCAAAAGAGTTATATTCTCCCATCTCTGGAATGAAATATCATCAATAGCATCTGGATTACATTATTCAACATTATAACTATTATTTTTTATTGATAAATATCAATAGAATTGGTATATTTTATATGCGGCCCGAGCATTTGTTTTTTCATCAAATGCAGCCCGTGTAAGCCAAAAGGTTGGACACCCCTGATTTAAACTATATGGCACGGCTATGTGCTTAACATTAGAATCACTAATAATATATGCGATAGTTGTTATACAATCGACTTCTTCCCAAGTTTTATGTGTTAATACAAGGCACGTAGGTGTAAATTTTTTATGGGAGGGGAGTTAACTCCTCGAACTCCTTCTTATCTATGTCTCTAGATAATACACATTATACAGCTAATATAAAACGATAAATAACCCTTAAAAATCTTTTCAAAATATATACATTAACATGTTTTCAAATTGCTATAACTCCAAACGATTTGAAGATAAAATAGTAAATGAATAGATCATTTTAAAGGAAATTGAATGCTCTATAAGGTATTTTCTGAGGACTTTTACTATAAAACGAAAGACTAAGGTGCTAGAGACAAATGTTTGACGTAAAATGTAGGAAATTTTATTTTTTTCATACATAAACGATATTCGTGGGCAAATATTTCAAAAGCCATAAGAAATACAGAAAAATTAAATAGAAGCAATCTTGTATAAAATTTTATAAGCTTTAATTTTGATAAGATTAAATTTTTCCCTACTACCCACTATTTTTTAGATATAAGCAAAAAACCAAAAACGGGACATTTCCAGCTCCCTCCCAACCCCTAAGCCCGGTAGCTAGGACTCGAGGACTTTTAGTATTTTTACATCCTAACTACCCCAAACACACTCCATAAGAAAAATTTCTCTCATCTTCAATTTGTTTTTTATATCCCCATTTTGAGCGTTCCTTGATTGGACTACGATTGGTACCTATTGAAAAAAATGCTTGTTTTTAATTAGGCATTCCATTATAATTCGTTTGTCATTGGAGCATCGCAAAAATCCACTCTAGAGATCTTGTGTTCTGTTACGTTTATGTCTGCTCAAATTCCCCACTCAGATTCGTATCTTTTTATATTAAGAACACATTAAATTGAAAATTGATTTTTTTAAATATATATTATATTATACGTATATAGATAAGTAATTTATTTTTATAATATTTAATTGCTCTCATATTTATTTATCTATTTATTAACAATTAATTTTATATTCTTTTAATTATAATATAGTCGCCTTAGAGTGTAAACCTGCTAAATCCATTTTTTATCATATATGACATATTAATACCGTTCGAAAGTAAAAGAGATGCAGCATCGTCAAAGTAAAACTGCCACTTATAATTACGATGGTAAGTTGTAGAAAAAAAATGTTAAGAATAGTTTCTTTCCATAACAACAAAATCAAATATTGTTTGGTTTTTCTCTGCTCTGTATAAAATTTTCTTTTGTAAGTTAGCAGATTTACACTCTAAGGCGACGATATGTAGTAAGTACCTAAGCCTAAGCTGGCTGGTAGTTTCCATATGCAAATAATTAATAACTGTTACTATTTGGGATGCAGAGCTGGTGGAGGCCAAGCGCAAAGGTGTGATGACATTTCCGCGGGTAGGCCGCATACCTAGGGCATATCCCAATATTCTTCTCGACAAAGGTAAGCCCAGACATTTCTATTTTTAGTTTATAGCTATTGGTAATATACAGGGTGTCCCGTATCACAACGATAAACCATGAACAGGGGATAAGCCAGATTATTTTGACATCTCAGAATATAAAATATTTTTTAATAAAAGTTTCATAGTTTTCGAGTTATAGGCATTGATATATATATATATATATATATATATATATATATTAACTAACTAGATGCTACGCCCCCTGAACCCCGAAGCCCACCCCCCACCCCCGCCTACATCCACGCCCTTACCACAGCCCTAGCCCCTTCGCTCCCGCACCCAATTTTTGCATTTCTAGCTCTCTAGAGGTCCACAGATTATGTATACAAAATTTCGTTGAGTTTGCTCCAAAGGCAAGAATTTACATTTTTCACCCTCCCCTTTTTTGAGTAGTTATTGGGTGGATTTTTTTAAAAAAAAAATTGTTATAAATCTCATCCCTAAAATTTTGCCGTAATAGTTTAGGAGTTATTTGATCATTTCCATTAGTGCGCCCCTCTTCCAACCCCCTTTTGGGGCCAAAATATCAGAACGTTATATAGCAATAAATTTAAGTTAGAAGACACCTGATCCAAATATGAAATTTCATAATAATAACTTCAGCCGTTTTTACATGAATCATGAGACACTTTTCGTGGAACCCAGGGAAACACAGCCGACAGGAATTTCGTTGAGGATGTTTTCGCTCATAACTTTGCTTAGAACGTGTGCAACCAAAATTTGGCGTTATTTGGACCAATGGGGGGTACAGTGGTCGGAGATCCGGGGGTGGGGCGAGGTGCGGGGTTTTGGGGAGGGGTTGGGATGGGGGTGCAGTGGTTGGGGTCAAGGGTCGGTGGGCCGGGTGAGGGGAGTCCAGGGAGCGTTTTCCATATACATTTGTATTTTTTTTAATTTGGAAACGGTTCTCAAATAAAAATCGACCTTTTTATCAGAATTTTAAATTAAAAATAATATTAATATATACACTCAGCGGAAAAATTAACCGCCCACCGTTCGTTTCGCGACCGAACATGCCGATTGGACAATGCATCAATGGAGTAATGTTCTCTTCTCGGATGAAACCAGAATATCCTTAATTGGTCCAGATGGTCGTCACCGAGTGTATCGACGTCCGATCGAAAGGTTTTCACCATGTACTATAGTGGAAACGGTTGGTTTTCAAGGTGGGTCCATTATGCTGTGAGGTGGGATTTCTTATGAAGCCCGCACGGACTTAGGGCTATTACGCACTGTCGACTGGTCGCCGGCGACTTGGTCTCTCGGCGACCAAAAAAACATTGGCAACTAGGCTGAGAGACCAAGACGAGTGACTAAATTTAGGTAATTTTTTTTTTAATAGGAATTTGGTCCGATCGTCACGACTGTTGCTCGCACTGTGAACGCTTCCTTAAGTAGTGTTTCTTGTACATTTGTGCAGAATGGACGTCGAAGAAGTTACTAATTATAAAGAGAAAAATAATGAAAAGAAAAGCAAAAGAGTATTGGATACATCCTTTGTTGCAAGAACGGAGAATAAAAGGAATTTTTAAAATATTTTATGAAGAGGTTAGAGAGAGTACCCACGTAAATTTTTTCATTACTCAAAAATGTCTGCGCGTTCATTTGATGATCTATTGTGTCTTCTGAAATCACACATAACTGGGAGAGATACTAATATGCGACCATGTATTTCTCCGGAAGTTAAGCTATGGTATTTATAACACTGAGCTAAGTCACAACTTCATTAAATAAACCAAAATATTGAACTAAGAAGAATTTTTTTATTTGTTTAATTAATGTAATACCACATTAACTAGGTATTTAAGACCAATTATGTAGTACCAAAAAAAATGAAAATGAAAATTCAAAATAAATAAAAAATATCAGAATCTTGAGAGACACTTGAAGTTGCAGTCTGCGACTGGGCGTTCATGTGATGGTTGAGCTGGAGTTGGCGTGTAGTAATTATGTACTTCAGGGCATAATCGTGATAGTTATATTAACTTGGTGAAGCCGAGAAGATCAGGCCTCCACGCTCATACTCATTATAATTTCGCCACATTGTGTTTGGATATATAGTAAGTATTTAGAGTAGAGGTACCGAAAGAATCGATTATAGTAATTAATTGAATTTTTGCAGCTGCCTTTCTATGCTCGAGAATTTTCCTGAAAGAAGATGAAAGGGACATCAGGAACATTCTATCCTCATCACGTTCCAAAATATTCTCGTTTTTGTTACACGAATCAATACATTTGTTTAAAACGTACAATAATTCTCTTGTGCCATCATCTGAAGTTATATTATGTCTCGAGTATGGTCCTAAGGGTTCTTGATCAGTTGTCGACTGTTTTTCTTCCGCAATGCTACTCTCTGTCCGAATTACCAACAGTATTCTTCAAAAACAAAGCTGTTTGTAATAAATATAAGGAGATTTATATGAGAAAGAGCAGAGCCGCTTTTGATAATTTTTAAGTCTTCGTGTTTCTATAGCAAATCAGCTTCTTATATTTTTCCACTTTTTTGAAATGTTTGACCTATAAATAAATTGGATGAAATTATATTTTGATTAGTTATGTCCATCGATTAAATTATTAAATTTGGTATCGGGAAAATAAGGACTATATTTTTATGCAAAATAAAATAAAAATTATTTGCATAAAAATATAGTCCTTATTTTCCTGATTCTTCGGCAACCAGCAGTCGCTCGTGTGTCGCCACCGCGCGGCGACTCGCCGAATCACTCGGGCGGCCGGCAACCAAGTGCGTAAACACTTATTTAAACTATAGGTATAGAGAGTCACAGTCGCCGACGACCAGTCGAAAGTTTGTAAAGCCCTAGTGCGTAAACACTCATTTAAACTATAGAAAGTCACAGTCGCCGTCGACCAAGTCTTCGTCGACCAGTCGACAGAGCATAGTAGCCCTTAGTGATTTTAGAAAGAGGTGCAATCAATGAGCTAAGGTACTTGGAAGCTGTCCTGAAACCACATGTTATCCCGTTTGAACCATTTATTGGAGAAGATTTTCTTCTTATGCAAAAAACGCCCGCCCACACGTCGCGAGAATTGTTACTGAGTACCTGGATACAGTCGACATTAGAAGAATACCATGGCCAGCGCGCAATCCAGACCTCAACCCTATTGAACACATATGGGACAACTTAAAAGACGTATTCAGAGTTGAAAATCCCCACCAACCACTATCCCTGAACTGAAAGAGGCGGTTTTGGAGGAGTGGAATAACATACCACAAGCCTTATCAAAAACATTATCGATAGTATTCCCAATCGCTTACAGAAGGTCATTAAAGCCAGAGGAGGCAACACATTAAATGTTAATTTCAATAAATAAATTTGAAAAATTAAGCGCGCATGTAAAAATGGCTTTCATGCAAAAATGACATTTTTTTAATTTCATGTAAAAACAAATAAATATTCTTGTTAAGATTATGATTTTTTAATATTTTATGATCCTAGAAATTGAATGTAATAAATAAATTAAGGGAACATTTGTTTAATTGTAAAATATTTAATAAAACTTAGGTAGGCAGTTAATTTTGCCGCTGAGAGTAGACTTGAACTGTAGCAAAAAGATACCGACCATCGCTCAGTGTCTCCAGGTACTATTAATTATATTAATATTATTAAATAAATAAAAAAACTTAGAGTAACTTAAATATGATTGCCACTTAGAACAATAATCTACATCGTCTTCTAGATGGCGTTGGCCATCATAGATAAAGTATATATAGCTCGTTGGCTACGGTCCCTGGACTCCATAGTGGGTTTTATAAAATAATAATTTAAATTTCTTAATGTTAATAAATTTTATTTGTCATGAACTATTAGTGGGTTTTAAAATTAAAAAAATCACGTCGACGTCGTCGCGCAAGCCAATTATAAAAAGTATAGATATAATTAGATAGATAGATATAGATAACAGGAAATACTGGGTGACACGATGCTCAATTTTTCCAATTTCTTTTAAGATTATTTATATAGCTTATTTAACCCCTACAATATTAATTTTTCAAAATAAATTTAAATAATAGTAAAAGACCTGGGGGACGCATTTGTATACCCTGTAGATTCTAATACTTAAATTGATCAAATAAAATTAACATTATAATTGAAAAAACATTGTTTCAGATCTGAATACATGGCTGAAGAACTTGAAGATCTTGAAACATCCAAGAATGGAAGCAGTCTGAAGAGTCGAACGGATGGCAACCTGTTACATTAGATAATGCTTATTTATTTATTTATTTTTCTATTGAAAATATTTTTTAAAAATATCTTTATTTTTTGTGAATTTTTGCACTAGTCTCCTAGACACTTATACTCATATAATTCTGGTCTAAATAAAAAATCTTGTAAGCCAAAATATAATTGTAATGTGTTTAACTTTCTCTTTCTATCTATTTATTATTTATCCTATACTTATCCTAAAACTACTTTAGCAATTTTTTTTTCTTTGTTTTAATATTCTATTTCAGAGTGTGACTTTTACAAATTAATGAAATTCTCAAAAAATACTCTGGGTAGGGGTCGAAGGTATCTGTGGATGGGGGTTTTAACAGCTGAAGGTTATAAGTCGCGGGGAAGACGGTGGCTGAAAGCGAGTTCCAGTCTCTGGAGGTCATAGGAATAAAAGAGTTGGCGAAAGGGCTTGGGCTTGTTCGAATTTTATCCAATTTGGCTGCGAAGGAGAGGTGAGCGTTCGAAAACCGCGTGTAAAAAAATAGTATATTTTTAAAAATTATAGCAAAAATCCGATGGTCAAACGAAATTAGAAAAACTGTATATAAATGTAAATTAAAGAGGGTGTGCTGCTTGATACAAATAAATATAATATTTATTAAATGTAAATAACCCACGTTAATCATACAAACGAATCTTTAGTCAATAAAAATAAAATATTTATAAACAAAAAACTGAATATAAAGTCCAAGCCTTTGCAGAATACAATTTGCCACGCAACTATAATATACCATTTGGATATGAATATCTCTCAATTAAGTTACATTTTAGTCATTGTTATTGCGATTGCTGTACCTAAATAATAATATCTATATCTATCTCTATCGGTTTTCAAGATAAAAATAATTTGTGTTAAATATGGTCCAAAACATGGCCCTAATTAAACTTATATAAATTAGTGCTCTCAATTCATGAAAAGTTGATATTTTGGTGGTTGCTTAGACACACCCGAAGTATTTAATTTACGGCGAAAAATCGACTCCATATTATACAGGGGTGCTAAGATTACTATTATTTCCGATATAAATAAAAGGGGTCAAAAGTTCGTTTTTTCAAATGAGACCTCTCCGTATATTACTCAATAAATTGAGAGACGAAGAAAAGTGCTTTAAGACGATAAATCATGTCCCTATACCTAAAACATCAAGTTTTCTTAATAAAGCCGCTTTTTCGTGAAAAATTACATTTTATTGAATTTAATTTTAACTAGCCATGGAAATATCAAGCTTAAAACACTTTGTTGACTATTTATAAGAAACTTATAAAGAGTTTATTGACGGTGTTCAAAAATTTCCCAAAACGATACCAAATATCAATTATTTAAACGAAGTTCTTATAGTACAAAATAAATAATTTCAAAGGAGTTCTTATGAGTACAAAATAAATAATTTCATTAGAACTTCGTTTAAATAATCAATATGTGCTATCATTTCGGGAGATTTTTTGAAGATCGTCAATAAACTGCTTATAAGTTACTTATAAATAGTCAACACAACTGTCATAAGCTTGATATTTCCATGGTTAGTTAAAATTAAATTCATTAAAATGTAATTTTTCACGAAAAAGCGGCTTTATTAAGAAAACTTGATGTTTTAGGTATAGGGACATGATATATCGTCTTAAAGCATTTTTCTTCGTCTTTCAATTTATTGAGTAATATACGGGGGGTCTCATTTGAAAAAACGAACTTTTGACCCCTTTTATGAATACCGGAAATAATAGTAATCTTAGCACGCCCTGTATAATATGGAGTCGATTTTTAGATTAAATTAAATACTTCGGGTGTGTCTAAACTACCACCAAAATATCAACTTTTCATGAATTGAGAGCACTAATTTATTTAAGTTTAATTAGGGCCATGTTTTGGACCATATTTAACACAAATTATTTTTTATCTCGAAAACCGATAGAGATAGGTATAGGACAATATTAACAAAAAAGTATTTTAATAAAAGGGCGGTTCTAAAAACGTGTTAATATACGGGGTGTATAAATAAAGTAAGTATAAAGTAAGGTAAAGTAAAAATAAAGTTGCTACGACTTTTCGATAGAAGTCGAAACGTCGCAATGCTGAAAATATTTTAGGTCGATAGAACAGGTAAGAAAATGTGAGGTGCAAAATTTTCAGAAAAAACCTGCATTCCGTTTTCTATAAACGTCTAACGTGCCATCGACCGTGAATCACCCTGTATATACCGGGTGAGTTTTTTATCTTGAGACAGTCTTATAACTCAAAAACAGTGCATTATATGGAAAAAAGTTTCAAATAAAAGTTTGTTTATATCGAGGGGGGAACTAAACGAAGCTATTGTTTGTCGATGTAGAACAAGCTTTCAAGGGTATTTCAATGTCAATTCTGTTTTTTAACACTAAACCTACCAGCATTGCATGTATTACTATTCCTACCGTGACCGGTCAAATGACCGTTTTTAAATTTTGTTTAAAATTTTCTAAACACCAGGTTGGCAACTAAGTAATTGCGGATTTCACTCATAGATGGCTTCAGTTGAATTTTTAGGTTTGTTGGCGTAGTCCAAATGTAAAACACATTTTGTTATTTGATAGTTGGCAATTCAGCTGTCAATCAGTAAAAAAGTTTTTTGATCGGTTGCGTAGTTTTCGTTTGGCGTTCGTTGAAAAATGGAAAATCAAAAGGAACATTTTCGTCATATTTTGCTTTTTTATTTCCGCAAAGGAAAAACGCATCACAAGCTCACAAAAAGTTATGTGCTGTTTATGGCGACGAAGCCTTTAAAGAACGGCAGTGTCAAAATTGGTTTGCCAAATTTCGTTCTGGTGATTTTTCACTCAAAGATGAAAAACGCTCTGGTCGTCCAGTTGAAGTTGATGACGACCTAATCAAAGCAATAATCGATTCGGATCGTCACAGTACAACACGTGAGATTGCAGAGAAGCTTCATGTATCACATACATGCATTGACACTTAAAACAACTTGGCTATGTTCAAAAACTCGATACATGGGTTCCTCACGAACTGAAAGAAACGCATTTAACGCAACGCATTAACATCTGCGATTTGATAAAGAAACACTCTTCCTAATTTATATAAACGACCTTATCGATCAAACGTCAAACCCCACTCATTGTTACGCCGACGATAGCACTCTGCACGGCAAACCCTCACTCCCGAATAATCGAATCAATGTTGCCATCCTCAATCATCTCGACCTAGACAAACTGAATAAATGGGCTCTCAAAATTTAGTTAACTTTAATTCAAACAAGACTCAATGTTGTCTAATTTCTAGGAGAGAAAATAAAAATTTCCCTGATATTCACTTCGATTCGAATACCCTGAAAATGTGTGACAGCCTATTCATGTTGGGCGCATCTGACCTGTCTTGTAATGAACTCATCTCCTCTGTGGCGAAATCTGCAGCAAGGAAGATTGGCTACTTAATCAGGTCCAAGCGATTTTTCAAGCCCCCACATCTTCTCGCCATCTACAAGGCCCAAATCCGCCCCTGTCTCGAATACGGCTCTGATCTATGGAGAAGAGCCTCTAAATATTCTCTTACTGGATGCAATTCAGAAACGAGCCGTCGGGCTAATTGACGATTCTACCCTCACCTACTCCCTCGACTCGCTAGCTCATCGAAGAAATGTCTCTGTCCTTTCCCTTTTCTATAGACACTATCACGGCAGGTGCTCTGATGAGATAAAATCAATAATTCCCCCAAAAGCATGCTTTGCGCGTAGCAAGCGTTTTGCTGACTCCCAACATTCTTTCGCTGACAAATTAGAAAAGTTCCGGACCACTTCATTCGCCAATACGTATATCTCCATGACTTGAAGGAACTGGAACTCACTCCCAGCATGTATAATCTTCAAACCTTCAAAACCCGAAAGCATAAACACATACGTCTCCACCCTCTCACTTATTCAACTTTTCCTTCTCTTCGGTAATGCAAGGGTCTTTCGAGATCCATAGGGGCTGCGTCGTTACTGGTGCCCCTTCTTGCATTCGATTGCATTAAAAAAAAAAGAAATAAAATAAAATGGTTAGCAATAAAAACCGAAACTTCAAAAATCCAATATAGAATGGTTATTCCTCAAGTACTATATGAGAATCAATCGCTATTTTTTATTTTAACTCGGTTCCTTCATGTCTTCAGCAATGGTTAGCAATAAAAACCAAAACTTCAAAAATCCAACATAGAATGGTTATTCCTCAAGTACTAAATGAGAATCAAGCGCTATTTTTGATTTTAACTCGATTCCTCTATGTCTTCAGCAAAGGTAACGGATAAGAAAACAACGCAGTTGCTATGGTTACTTATAAAATTTCCTCCCAAATTTTTAGCATTTCACAGAGAGAAGCCTATCCATTCTTACTTAAGCAAGGTTAAATGAGTCCTAGATTGAACAGATCAAATGAATAAATTTTAAAAAAGTACTATATTACTCTAGAATAAAGTACTTTAAAATATAATTTTATTAAAATCTTTATTTAACCCTTCAAAATTGGTTTAGTCATTTTCAAGATATTTAGAAAAAACTAAAAAAAGTTATGAAATAAAGTACTAATGTTTGTAAGCCGATATGTACCAAAAACTAATCAGCGCTTCATTTTGTTAAACTAATGGTAGGTTTTCAATTTCATTTCAATCGGTGCACGGTGTGGAAAAAATCTTGAACCAAAAAAACGACAACATCCGCACGCACTAAAGGAAAAAATCGCACTTTTTGGCCTCTCGACGAGACCCCATGTAATTCTTGGCAAAACCGTCAAGTACTAAAATTCAACCTAATTGAATACTACAATTTGTGACTTTGATTGAATCCATGGGTTCCATAGTCTTTACCTGAGGACCATTTGAAATCGCGCTTGCCGCGAGACCGATTACAATACTTTACCCATGCTTCGCATTGGATAAAGTAAAAATCAAGAAGTCTTTGAAACTTGGAATATAAGTCATTAAAAACATAATACACATACTGTTAAAATTTGAAGACAATTTACCTCACCAAACATGAAATAATTGCAATTAAAAATGACATTTTTAACATAGGGCAGATAGGGAAAGGGTGGGGATATGATCATTATTTTTTTTTCATTGAAGGACTTTCACCATCTTGATGAAAAACTAATATTTGTTAGAATAATATATCCGGAGTAACTTAAAAAAAATTGAAATTATTTACCACGTAGTTTTGATAAAAAACAAAATAAACTGGAACGGATCGTTGCTAAACTTTGTCCATATTCATTTGAAATATCAATATGTTTATTCCTTTATTATTAATCAGATATCACTTGCGATTTGCAGTTCATGTTGACTTTAATTCAAAAATAATGATCGATTCTCATTTAATAGTCGAGGAATAACCATTCTACATTGGATTTTTTGACGTTACGGTTATTAATAGTAACCATTGCTAAAGACATGGAAGAATAGACTTAAAATTAAAAATAGCCACTGATTCTCATCTAATACTTGAGGAATAACAATTCTACATTAGATTTTTGACGTTTCGATTATTATTGGTAACCATTGCTGAAGACATGGAGGAATCGAATTAAAATATGTAAAAAATAACGATCGATTCTATCTACTACTAGAGGAATAACCTTATTGCATTAGATAAGAATCGATCGTTATTTTTGATTTTAAGTCGATTCCTCTATGTCTTCAGCAATGGTTACCAATAAAAACCGAAACGTCAAAAATCCAATATAGAATGGTTATTCCTCAAGTACTAGATGAGAATCAATCGCTATTTTTGATTTTACGTCGATTCCTTTATGTCTTCAGCAAAGGTAACGGATAAGAAAACAACGATGTTGCTATGGTTACTTATAAAATTTCCTCCCAAATTTTTAGCATTTCACAGAGAGAAGCCTATCCATTCTTACTTAAACAAGGTTAAATGAGCTATATTAAAACGATCAAATGTATAAATTTTAAAGAATTTAAAAATATGTACTATCTTACTCTAGAGTAAAGTAGCTTTAAAATATAATTTTACTAAAAACTTTATTTAACCTTTTTTGTGGTCCCCAAAGGTATTTAATTAGGATATTAAATTTCATCAAAATTGGTTTAAGTCATTTTCAAGATATTTAGAATAAAACTAAAAAAGTATCGAAATAAAGTACTAATGTTTGTATATACCAAAAACTAACCAGAGCTTCATTTTGTTATAAGAATGCTAGGATTTCAATTTCATTTCAATCGGTGCAACGGTGTGGAAAAATCGTGGACCGAAAAAAACGATAACATACATACATACATACCATACATCCGCACGCACTAAATGAAAAAATCGCACTTTTGGCCTCTCGACGAGACCCCATGCAATTTTTGGCAAAACCGTCACGTGCTAAAATTCAACCTAATTGAATACTACAATTTGTGACTTTAATTGAGTCCATGGGTTCCGTAGTCTTTACCTGAGGACCCTTTGAAATCACGCTTGCCGCGAGACCGATTACAATACTTTACCCATGCTTCGCATTGGATAAAGTAAAAATCAAGAAAAGTCTTTGAAACTTGGAATATAAGTCGTTAAAAACATAATACACATACTGTTAAAATTTGAAGACAATTTACCTCACCAAACATGAAATAATTGCAATTAAAAATGACATTTTAACATAGGGCAGATAGGGAAAAGGTGGGGATATGATCATTATTATTTTTTCATTGAAGGACTTTCACCATCTTGATGGAAAAACTAATATTTGTTAGAATAATATATCCGGAGTAACTTAAAAAAAATTGAAATTATTTACCACGTAGTTTTTGATAAAAAACAAAATAAACTGGAACGGATCGTTGCTAAACTTTGTCCATATTCATTTGAAATATTAATATGTTTATTCCTTTATTATTAATCAGATATCACTTGCGATTTGCAGTTCATGTTGACTTTAATTCAAAAATAATGATCGATTCTCATTTAATAGTCGAGGAATAACCATTCTACATTGGATTTTTGACGTTACGGTTATTAATAGTAACCATTGCTAAAGACATGGAAGAATAGACTTAAAATTAAAAATAGCCACTGATTCTCATCTAATACTTGAGGAATAACAATTCTACATTAGATTTTTGACGTTTCGATTATTATTGTTGGTAACCATTGCTGAAGACATGGAGGAATCGAATTAAAATATGTAAAAAATAACGATCGATTCTTATCTACTACTAGAGGAATAACCTTATTGCATTAGATAAGAATCGATCGTTATTTTTGATTTTAAGTCGATTCCTCTATGTCTTCAGCAATGGTTACCAATAAAAACCGAAACGTCAAAAATCCAATATAGAATGGTTATTCCTCAAGTACTAGATGAGAATCAATCGCTATTTTTGGTTTTACGATCGATTCCTTTATGTCTCTCAGCAAAAGGTAACGGATAAAGAAAACAACGATGTTGCTATGGTTACTTATAAAATTTCCTCCCAAATTTTTAGCATTTCACAGAGAGAAGCCTATCCATTCTTACTTAAACAAGGTTAAATGAGCTATATAAAACGATCAAATGCATAAATTTTAAAGAATTTAAAAAAAGTATGTACTATCTTACTCTAGAGTAAAGTAGTTTAAAATATAATTTTACTAAAAACTTTATTTAACCTTTTTTTGTGGTCCCCAAGGTATTTAATTAGGATATTAAATTTCATCAAAATTGGTTAAGTCATTTTCAAGATATTTAGAATAAACTAAAAAAGTATCGAAATAAAGTACTAATGTTTGTGGGCCGATATATACCAAAAACTAACCAGAGCTTCATTTTGTTATAAGAATGCTAGGTTTTCAATTTCATTTCAATCGGTGCAACGGTGTGGAAAAAATCGTGGACGAAAAAAACGATAACATACATACATACATACATACATCCGCACGCACTAAATGAAAAAATCGCACTTTTTGGCCTTTCGACGAGACCCCATGCAATTTTTGGCAAAACCGTCACGTGCTAAAATTCAACCTAATTGAATACTACAATTTGTGATTTTAATTGAGTTCATGGGTTCCGTAGTCTTTACCTGAGGACCCTTTGAAGTCGCGCTTGCCGCGAGACCGATTACAATACTTTCCCCATGCTTCGCATTGGATAAAGTAAAAATACATATTTGGGAGATTATTTTTAGTGGGGGGGGGGATATAAGCACAATTTATATATTATTATATTAATATATAAATCAAGCTTGAGTTGTTTGCCATAAAAGAATTTAGTCTTTTTGATTTTAAGTCGATTCTTCCACGTTTTCAGTAGAGGTTGCCATTAATAGTCAAAACTAAATTAAAAAATACATATTAATATATTACATTTTAATAATCATTATGATATAAAATGAAAAATTAACATGAGTATATTTATGGAGTATTATCATTATACAAAGACCAAGTCAGTTCTATATTATATAGTTATTATTATAAATATTATATTGTTATAATTAATATTGAAATAAAAAAAACAAATATACGAAAAAAACTCACGAGAAATTGAGAGAGAAATGTTGTTGATAATTGAATCGGTGAGTTGAAAAAGGTACACATTCAAGCGCATAAACTTTCGGAAAACTAAAATAAAAAACTGATTTTTGAAAAAAATAATTTTTTTACAAAAAAAGTTGTCAATGGCAAATTTGTAGATCTCAGTGTGGCAAACAAAATTGCACATATAAACAAATTATTTTAAACATAATTGTTTTTTAAAATCAGTTTTTTTTTAGTCTTCCGAAAGTTTATGCGCTTGGAATGTGTACCTTTCAACTCACCGATTCAATTCTAAGGGCGGAACAAAAATGAAATGGCAAGACTAGGGGCTCGATATATATATATATATATATATATATATATATATATATATGGATTTCAAAACAGTAGGTTCCCTCGAAATGTTGTAAAATAATAAAGTGAATCCATTTACACGACTGACTAGAGAATAATTTTTTGTTAATAATATTCAAATAAATATTATTATTTAAAAGATAATAAAATAGCGCCAGTGATATAATAAGTATAATATATTTTAGGTTGTTTTATTTAAACTAATTTTGACTTGAAGGTGCCATTTACCTGTCCAAGAGAAATAGGTCTCCAGGGATTGATAATGTTTCAAGTGAATTTTATAAATTTATGTCTTTAAATTTGTAACAAATATGAAAGTGAAAATTTATTTCATATTTTAAATGTATGCCCGATATACAATGCGTTGAGGGAAGTCTATTTTGGGATATTTTGAGGAGTTGAGAAGCTTTTACAATTTTATTGATGGTGCTCTACGTCTCCGTTCATTCGTTATAAATGAATGAGGGAGGGAAGGGGGGAATGGTTTATTGTTATATTTGTTCCCAATTCTGTTTATTTGTACTTAAATTCTTGTATTGAATTTTACTAATTCTATATATACAATAAATAAATAAATAAATAATCGTGCATGAGAAAAGTGTTTTTTTTTTGCTTCGTTTTTTCGAAATATCTCACGTTACTCTGTCTTAAAAAAAACTCTAAAAAAATTATATTTTCGAGATATCAATTGTTTTGTCGAAATGTCTTTTAGTTAGTGCGTTAGTGCGTGCGTGAGATACCAAATGGTTGTGGACGCTCTAACTCAATTAAGAAAAAAATAAAACCGACTTCAAAAAAATTAAATGCAACAAATAAAAAATACACTAAAAGGTATAAAATAATTATTATCTTATTTAGTTACAACTAAACGACGAAATATTAACATGAAATTACTTTTTTGAAGTCGAGTGTCAAACAAACTATACCTATAAGCGAGCGTACCCGCCAAACGTAGTAAGATCCGTCGAGTGCGATTCATAAAAGGTATATGTTTGGCACCGTCTTTAAAAAAGTAATTTCATGTTATCCATTCGTCGTTTAGTGCAACTAAATCAGATAATAATTATTTTTACGCTTTTAGTGCATATTTATTACGAAGACGGTTTTTTATTTTTTCTTAAAAATATTTTCTCTTTTTAGTGATGTTATTAATAGTGATCCTATCATCAGAACTTGGCCAAATTAATAGTGCACCATCCCTAAGATACCCCCTTTCCAATAAAAAAAGAATCATCGAAATCGGTACACAAACAAAGAAGTTAGTCCTGAACAAACAAACATAAAAAGGTCTGATACCTATGAAAAAAATGGGACCAATCGGAAGGTAGACTGGACCCAATGCAAATTTTTTTTCAAAATTGGTCCACAATTGGCGGAGATATGAGGTAACATAGGCACAAAAAAAAAAAAAAAATTCAGTCGAATAGAGAACCTCCTCCTAATATAGGACTCATTTAACCTAACTAAGTAAGAGTTAAAAGGATAGGCTTTTCTCTGTAGGGAAATGCTAAAAAATTTGGGAGGAAAGTTTATAAGTAACCATAGCAACTGCGTTCTTTTTCTTATCCGTTACCTTTGCTCAAGACATAGAGGAATCGACTTTAAACCAAAAATAGCGATTGATTCTCATCTAGTACTTGAGGAATAACCCATTCTCCTCCTTCGGATTTTTGACGATTCGGTTTTTTATTGGTAACCATTGCTGAAGACATAGAGGAATCGAGTTAAAATCAAAAATAGCGATTGATTCTCATCTAGTACTTGAGGAATAACCATTCCTATATTAGATTTTTGACGTTTCGGCCATTATTGGTAACCATTGCTGGAGACATAGAAGAATCGAGTTAAAATCAAAAATAACTATTGATTCTCATCTAATATTTGAGGCTTGAGTTGTTTACCACAAAAATTTTGTCTTTTTGATTTTAAGTCGATTCTTCACGTTTTCAGTAAGGTTTCCATTAATAAGTCAAAACATCAAAAATGGAATGCAATAAGGTTATTCCTCTAGTATTAGATCAGAATCGATCGTTATTTTTGATTTTAAGTCTAATTCCTCCATGTCTTCGGCAATGGTTGCCAATAGTAATCGAAAGGGTCAAAAATCTAATGTAGAATTGTTATTACTCAAGTATTAAAGACTAAATAAGGCCCAATCCCCCTTGAACATGAGATTACATTGCCTCCCCCCCCTCTCGCCTCTTTTTTATTCTACCCCCTCGCGACATTATTTAAACATTTTTAAAATTTGAGAAATAAGCTTTAGAAATTTAAATTGTACGATTCACTGGTTAAAAAGTAATTGGCGGATTTCACGGATGTAGGGATTCTCGATCGATTTTTCTATAATGATTTTATTTACATATGGATAGATGATATAGGTGTACTCTACTCTAGTGATATATTATTTCAACGGAATTCTTGGCTGTAATTCATATCTGATGAAAAAACTGCTAACGCTATTTAAATCTTTTAATTGTAAAAGTATATCTTTTAGAATTTTCATTACATTATACGAATGAGATATTTAATATTAAAAAAATCTAGATAAATAGCAAGCAAGCAGCCAGTTGAGAAAATATTTAATTGTATGTGCGGTTGGAGGCCGGGAATTGAATTACTTGCTAAGCAAATCGTCACAAGCCAATTAAAATTAATTAGTTTTGCCTGATAGATAGATATACAAAATTAACAGAATCTTGCTGTCCCCTCCCCGCCTGCCTCGCAAGCAGAATGAAAAATAAGAAAAAATTAATAACGATAAAAAATGTTTATAATCAGTGGTGGCCCGAGGGAAGTTTTAGAAGATGGAGCGAGAGCCAATTATGGCGCCTCCCTTAGTTGCTGTTCAACAGGGCCCTAGGCCCCGCCCCGTCTAATCAAGGGCGGATCCAGAAATTTTTTATGGGGGGGGGGGGGCGATATTAAAAAAATACAAGAATATAACAATATTTTTATTTTAGTAGGAAATTCAATTAATTAATGTTTATTTACAAGAAATACGCTTACATTCTAAAGAAATATTACACTTATACCAGGGGCGGTACCACACTTTCATTTTGGGGGATCATGTACCGGCACCCCCCCCCCCTACTCGAGGAAAATTTTGAAATTTTGGACTTCAAAAGTAGTTTTTAG
This sequence comes from Forficula auricularia, assembly GCA_024734495.1. Classification (NCBI taxonomy): domain Eukaryota; kingdom Metazoa; phylum Arthropoda; class Insecta; order Dermaptera; family Forficulidae; genus Forficula; species Forficula auricularia. Next base: position 7,480,291 of record JALMQS010000117.1, read on the forward strand.
AGGCGATTTTGATCCTCTGTAAAATTAAAAACAAACAAAAAGAGCGCATTAAGAAGGGTAAAATATACAGGTTTACCTACCTATTAAATGTATATTATACTATACTTGGACTATAGTTCACTAATTGAGTTCTTCATATTTAATTTAATTTAAAAAAATTAATTTCACCTTCTTTAGTCCAGGCAAATTACGATTTTAACAGGAAATAATTCCCGGTAAAGATTTTATTGCTGGAATACCTTTATTGGTACTCTAATATTACTACCCTAAGTTTTCCCCCAAATCTGTGTTGTGGAAATTTTTCTACGCGCCTCAAAATGAGAAAATTTCGGAGTTTTTTCAGTTTTTCTTGAATAACTCTAAAACGGCTTATCAAATCAAAAAGATATCTATTAGATAAATTAAAGCTCTTTAAATTTCGCGTAAAATTATAACAATTTCATCTATTTAGGTTCAGTAGAACCGGTACTAGCGCCTGTCAAAAAACAGCCCCGGGATCACTTTTGAATATCCCTAAAACTCGTACTTTTTTCGATTTTTCCCCATTTTGACCATGAAGGAGCACGTTTTCGACAAAGACGACTCTATACATTTTTAAACTAGATTAAATTTGCTACAATTTAAATAAAGTTTCATCTTAATTGGATAATGGTAACATGAGGTTGAAGTTTTGAAAAAATGCAATTTTTTGCAAATAATCGCAGTTTTTCCTTCATAAAATGACTCATCCTAGAAACTTGATTCCTATCTCATTGTATAGAAAATTTTATTTACTTGAACGTTTACTTGGACAACTTTTTTGATAAAATTCTTAGATTTATAGATATCCTACATTTTCCGGACAGGATATGATCCGAATCTTCAAAAGCATCATGGAAAATGCTGGATATCTATAAATCTAAGTTTTATCAAAAAAGTGGTCCAAGTAAACGTTCAACTTAACAAAATTTACTAGAGAATGAGATAAAAATCAAGTTTCTAAGATAAGTGGTTTTCATTTTATGAAGGAAAAACTGCGATTTTTTGAAACAATGGATCATTTCCTGTCATGGAAAATGCTGGACATCTATAAATCTAAGAATTTAAACAAAAAAGTGGTCCAAATAAATGTTCAAGTCAACTATATTTTCTAGACAATGAGATAGGAATCAAGTTTCTAGGATGAGTCATTATATGAAGGAAAATCTTTGATTTTTTTGCAAAAAATTGCATTTTTTCAAAACTTCAAACTCATTTTATCAATATCCAATTAAGATGAAACTTTATTTAAATTGAATCAAATGTAATCTAGTCTAAAAATGTATAGAGTGGTCTTTGTCGAAAACGTGCTCCTTCATGGTCAAAATGGGGAAAAATCGAAAAAAGTACGAGTTTTAGGGATATTCAAAAGTGATCCCGGGGACTGTTTTTTGACAACCGCTAGTACCGGTTCTACTGAACATAAATAGATGAAATTTTTATAATTTTATGCGTAATTTAAAGAGCTTTAATTTATCTAATAGAGATCTTTTTGATTTGATAAGCCGTTTTTGAGTTATTCAAGAAAAATTGAAAAAAGTCCGAAATTTTCTCATTTTGAGGCGCGTAGAAAAATTTCCACAACACAGATTTGGGGGAAAACTTAGGGTAGTAATATTGGAGTACCAATAAAGGTATTCCAGCAATAAAATCTTTACCGGGAATTATTTCCTGTTTATGCCATTTTTCACGTAATTTACCTGGACTACTCCTTAAATGAATGCAACTATTTTATTTTATAATGTACTTATGAAAATTGTATAATATATTCTAAATAAAAACTTTTGAATTGAAAAAAAAATCATGATGGCACAGCAGCCATCGTAGGTAACAGTAAACACATATTTTCATATTTAGAACAAAATAAATTCTACCCAGTATATAGATAGGGTGTGTTCAGTTTACATTAATTGAGGGAAAATATTTTTTTTTAGGATCTTTTGGTATGGCGTAGGTTGCAAATCTAAGTTTGCGACCTCAAAAGTGTGGGGGACAACTTTTGGTGGCCGAAAAACCTCGAAATTTTCGGACTTTTTCAATTTTTTCGCTTATAACTCGAAAACAGTTCATATTTTGTAAATAACCGTCCTATAGTAAATTAAAGAGGACAAAATTTCGCATCGATTAAAAAAAATAGCAAAATTGGTCCAGTAGTTCGATTTTTTATGGTAATCACTTTTGAATATCCCTAAAACTGGCACTTTTTTCGATTTTTTCCTATTTTGATCATGAAGGAGCACGTTTTTGACAAAGACGACTCTAAACATTTTTAAACTAGATTAAATTTGCTACAATTTAAACATAGTTTCATCTTAATTAGATAATCGTTACTCGTGCCGCAATGGGGTTGATGTTTTATAAAAATTTTTTGCGAAAAATCGCAGTTTTTCCTTCATAAAATGAAAACTACTCATCCTAGAAACTTGATTTCTATCTCATTCCCTAGCATATTTTGTTGACTTGAACGTTTACTTGGACCACTTTTTTGATAAAACTCTTAGATTTATAGATATCCTGCATTTTTCGGACAGGATATGATTCGAATCCTTAAAAGCGTCAGAGTGACTTTGTCGAAAACGTGATCCTTCATGGTCAAAATGGGGAAAAATCGGAAAAGTGCGATTTTTGGAATAGTTATTCAAAGTGATTCGGGGAGGGGGGGGGGGACTGTTTTTTGGATCCCCATAACAAACCGAACTACTGGACCAATTTTCTATTTTTTTAATCGATGCGAAATTGTGTCCTCTTTAATTTACTATAGGACAGTTATTTACAAAATATGGAATGTTTTCGAGTTATAAGCGAAAAACTGTAAAAAGTCCAAAAATTTCGAGGTTTTTCGGCCACCAAAAGTTGTCCCCCACACTTTCGAGGTCGCAAACCTAGATTTGGCATACCCACAACATAGCAAGCGATCAAAGAAAAAAAATATTTTCCCGCAATTAATGTAAGCTGAACCCCTTTTTAGATCCTCTATTTACTTGTCTACAGGCAAATTAGACCGAAAAAGGGCCGCGCTGGCTAAATAAATATGCACAAGGTGGAAATAATTTTAATCGACTTTAGGTGTCCCAAATAAGAGTTATATGAGTTTGCGACGGTTTCTGGCTGGTGCTAAATTTTTGAGGACCTAAAAATCACGAAAATTTTGGACTTTTTTTCAGATTTTTGCTTATAAGTCGAAAACCAAGAGATCTACCGAAAATTTCACTCTTACCAAAATGAAAGACCATAACGTTAAAGAATAAATAAAATAGAACGAATAAAGTTAAAATCGGTTCAGCCGTTTAGCCACAATTGATCGTCAAATATAGGCAATTTTGGCGGAAAAGTTAATTATGCTTATTAGGTGGTCACAAGAAACCACACTTCGAATTTTTGCGGTGCTGACAGCCCCCATAATAGTTGCCAATTGGCTAAAAAATTAGATTGGCAAAGTTTCATCTTAATTGAACAACGGTAACCCGTGCCGCAATGTAGTTAAATATTTTGAAAAACTGAAAAAAATTGCAGTTTTTCATTCATAAAATGAAAACCACTCATCCTAGAAACTTGATTCTTATCTCATTTTCTAGGAAATTTTGTTGGCTTGAAGTTTTACTTGAGCCACTTTTTTGTTAAAACTTTTAGATTTGAAGATATCCAGCATTTTCCAAGACATGACATGATCCGACCACATTGCGGCACGGGATACCGTAGTCTAATTAAGTTGAAACTTTGCCAATCTCATTTTTTGCCATTTGGCAACTATTGGGTGGTCAGCACCAAAATTCGAAGAGTGGTTTCTTGTGACCACCTAATAAGCATAATCCACTTTTCCGCCAAATTGGTAAAAATTGCCTATATTTGAAGATCAATTGTGTCAAAACGGCTGTATTGATTTTATACTTTTAAGTTCATCTCCGATGTAAAATTCTATGCTCTTTCATTCTGGTAAGAATGAAATTTTTCTGTCAGACGCATGGTTTTTGATTTATAAACGAAAATCTGAAAAAAGTCCAAAATTTCCGTGGTTTTTAGGCTCTCAAAAATGATAAATGAACTAAAATTCATATCGCTCTGTGATTGGGTGCTCAGACGATACGTCCTGGCTGGAAATGTACTACTTGACCATACCCTGTATGGTAAAGTAAAAAATACGAGGGGTAGTTTTATTTAACAGATACAATTGTATTGCTTTTATTTTTTATATTTACAATATTTTCTCATTGACTTACAAATAATAAACTAATAAAGAAATATTTAACAAAGGATCTCAATTTTCTTAGTTATTTTGTTATTTTTTAAATTTTTATTAGGAATGATGACGGGGTGGGAAAAGTGATGCATTCGTCCCTCGCCGAATGGAATGCGCCAAATCGGCCCATCGTCGCCTTCGGTATATTTGGCCATTTCATGGCGACCTCAGCAAATGAAGCTCTCTTCGTGATCAACGGCCAAACAAGAACCGTCAATTGCGAAATTGGAGGAAATGTCCACCCCCATACAATTGTGAGGGTTACAATGCAGTTACAATAAACAACATCAACAACCAAATAAAACGCTTCTCTAAATCTTTTTAATCTGTATATATGAATATACCTAGCTTCAAGGCCCGCCTTCGGCGGGCCTTTTGTTAGCTAGGGGGCTTAGCCCCTGGACCCCCACGTGGCTGCTTTATTGATGTTTTATTAGTAACAGAGAATAAATATAATTGTTTTATTATAAAGTCTTAAATAGATATAATTTGAGATTCTATTTAACTGTAATATACACTCATAACAAATAAGATGAAACAAATATTTAAAATGTATTAAAAATCCACTTGTTATCATTAAGGGGAAAATAAAAAAAGATATATTATATGTAGGTATTATTATAGATAAGAAGACTTGAAAATTACAATTATTATTCATTTTGCTAGACACAAAAGTATATACAATCTATTTATAAAAAATTCTCTTATTCCCAAGCTTGAGTTGTTTATCATAAAAGAATTCAGTCTTATTGATTTTAAGTCGATTCTTCCACGTTTTCAGTAGAGCTTGCCATTAATAGTCAAAACATCAAAAATGGAATACAATAAGGTTATTCCTCTAGTATTAGATAAGAATCGATCGTTATTTTTGATTTTAAGTCGATTCCTCCATGTCTTCAGCAATGGTTACCAATAATAATCGAAGGGTCAAAAATCTAATGTAGAATTCTTATTCCTCAAGTATTAGATGAGAATCGATTGCTATTTTTGATTTTAAGTCGATTCCTCCTCCTCCATGTCTTCACCAATGGCTACCAATAAAAACCGAAACGTCAAAAATCGAATGTAGAATGGTTATTCCTCGACTGTTAAATGAGAATCGATCATTATTTTTGAATTAAAGTCAACATGAACTGCAAATTGCAAGTGATATCTGATTAATAATAAAGAAATAAACATATTAATATTTCAAATCAATTTGGATAAAGTTTAGCAACGATCCGTTGCAGTTTATTTTTTAATTTTTGTTTTTAAATGTACTTTAAAAAAAATAGATAGTTTTTTTAAATCTTTGTTGCATTATTAAATTCTTCTTCAACGATAATGTGGTTAGAACTCTATTATCTATGCTATTAAGAATGAATGACATTCAAAAATCTGACAAACAGGGCCGCCAACACATGTTAAGTTAACTTTTAAGGAGTTCGGTGTTGGTTCTAAGTGAATAATTATGATAGGCTAACCCCCGAAATATATCGAATTCAAAACTCAATTTTGTTTTATTTCTTTTTTTGTGAAACCTACTTCGTATCTTACTCAAGTTTTATTATTACATGTTTAGTTTGCTAGTTTAGTTCTTTTATTGTTTGGCAAGCTATGTTGGCTAACCTGAATTTTTTATTTAGTTTTTCCTGAATTTTCCAATTTACCGGGCAACTTTTTCAATTTTTTTTACATATTAACCTGAATTGGACCATTACGAACATTTGAAAAAAAAACAAGCCAAATCGGTCAGGCATTTGATAGATCTGCGCTTACAAAGCAAAAGAAATTCATTTTTATTATATAGATTGATATAGATATACAAGCTGCGTCAGGCGTGCCCCCCTTTTTTTTTTTGTGCCTATGTTACCTCATATCTCTGCCAATTCTCAACCGATTTTGAAAATTTTTTTTGCATTGGGTCCAGTCTAGCTTCCGATTGGTCCCATTTTTTTCTCGTATTTTTTTCATAGGTATTAGACCTTTTTTATTATGTTTGTTTAGACCTAACCTCTTTGTTTATGAACCGATTTCGATGGTTCTTTTTTTATCCGATAGGGGGTGTCTTAGGGATGGTGTCATATTAATTTGGTCAAGTTCTGATGATATGATCACTATTAATGACATCACTAAAAAGAGAACAATAAAAATAATTTTTAAGAAAAAAATAAAAACCGACTTCAAAAATTAAATGCAACAAATAAAATACACTAAAAGGTATAAAATAATTATTATCTTATTTAGTTACAACTAAACGACGAAATATTAACATGAAACCACTTTTTGAAGTTGGTGCCAAACATATACCTTTTATGAATCGCACTCGACGGATCTTACTTAGTACGTTTGGAGGGTATGCTCGCTTATAGGTATAGTTAGTTTGGCACCGACTTCAAAAAGTAATTTCATGTTAATATTTCGTCGTTTAGTTGTAACTAAATAAGATAACAATTATTTTATACCTTTTAGTGTATTTTATTTGTTGCATTTAATTTTTTGAAGTCGGTTTTTATTTTTTTCTTAAAAATTATTTTTATTTGAATAAATAAAAAAATTATTATAATTTTTTCAAAAATAATCGATCTTAATTGAAGTTAATGAGGATAGAATGAACTAATTTTTCAGAATTATAAGTGGTTTCGAAATCCCTTTCGATACAAAAATTGGGTAAAATTGGGTAGTTTGGGGTCCTTCCACGCTGTCATTTTAAAGTGAATTAAATTTAAAAAAAATTATCATATATAATTATACTTAATGATTTTACAGGAATATACCTTTAGCATCTTCACTCTGATAAAAAAATATTATTTATTTTCTACCCCACGAAAAATTCGAGTAAAATTTGAATATGATTTTTGATTTGGAAAAAACGAATAAATAAAATTTATAAGTTTGTAGCTTATTTAGTTAAAAAGCTACAATTCTCAAACAGACAGACAGACAGACAGGGTTCCTTTTTAAGTTTATTTGGAATCCAAAAAAGCATAGCTTGGAGTTTACAAACTTCTATGATAACTTCTAATGATAATATAATATAATTGAGAATTTATACCTAAAAATAGAATATAAATGTGAAAGTAAAAACAATAATACACACATTAAAGATAAAATATTAACTACTATTAAAAAATCGGATGTTGAGAAACATAATTGAATGATTTAATTTTTTTTTAAGGTGTCCAATTTTTTGTGTCTGTCAGCATATTTAATATTTTATAGGTATGGTTTAAATCGGTCTTTGACTGTAAAAAAAAACAAGATTTTTGACTAGCGTTTTAATAAAGAAATATCTTTGAAAAAGTCAGAGGAAAAAAATGTGAAATACAGCTATGAAATGAATTAGGAATTCACAAGTATTTATCGATTGTCGTAAATAGACCAAGAGGTAATCCATCTAACAAGCGAATTATCAGGACATTAGTCAAAAATCTTTAGGGTAAGCACTCGTGCATACTTAGGAGGAGTACTTGATAAAATGTCACACGAGCGCTGTGCCAGTGCATCAAGTCGATCGCTATTAGTTTTATTTCTTCTGAGTCCAAGTATTAAATAAGACACCTAGGATTGACTGGTCAAATGTCATAGTAGGCGAAACAAAAACATAAATCAGTTTTTGACCAAAACTATTTGTTGTTCAGCACATTCTGTGTAATGTAATTTTTTCATGTTTCTATACAATATTGATCATAGAGTATTTACATAATTTACCTTTTTAAGAGAATTGTTCACATAATATTTTATAATTATTAAAATGGGAATCTTTGATTTTCCCCAATGAAAATAATTTATTTATAAATTTCCTTTGGCATCTAAGGGATTTGGTAATATTCTTGGTTGTAATAACACTGGTAAATAATCATTATTAAACCGTTTAAAATTAAAAATTAAAAATTGTTTAAAGCCACTAAATATATCTTCGTGTTTTTTATAATGGTCAATTAGTTTATCGAGATCTTCTTTAATATTCTGTTTGAAAAAAAGAGAGAGACAGATAATTGTAATTGTTTTTTTCATAAATTATATTTAAGTAAATTAGAACTAGGGAAGTGTATACACACAGTGATTAATGTGAACGCCCATGGGGTATAAATTTTGTCCTAAGAAATTCCAAGAAAACGAAGGCAGTAAAAGCAACGACATGCATTGTTTAATTATTGTAGTGTTCCCAAAACAAATAAACAAACTTCGCGAGAGAGGTTATAGAGAAAATCAAAAAGTAATCTAACTGGATAATTAAGGTAAAGTACCCAGTAGTTGACACATTTTTCTAAAAAGTAAAATAATAAGAAAACCGCGGGAAGGAATAAATTGCAATCAGTCATTTTGTATAGTGTGGCCTTCTAGCAACAAAAGTGGAAAGCACTACGCCACAAGCCTTCCGGACATCGTAATTGTGACCAGGTAAAACAAGCAGAGCATGTGAAGTTGTAATTTTGTCAGTTTTTCTTATAAAAACTCTTAAGCATTTTGTTAGATGTAAGTATTGGAAATGTTTATTATTTTATTATTGTGGGTGAAGTGGCGGTTGATTTGTGTTCTTGGAATGTTTAAAATTTATAATTTATTGAAAATGACACAAAAATGTAAACAAACTCTTTGTTAGTCCCGGGTGTCAACTACTCGCTAATTGTATAATTTGCTAAATTGGATTTAATTAAATTAAATTTAGCTGTTATCAGCGGGAAGACCAGCCCCTGACATTTTTAAGATTCCAGGACCATCGTGACCAATAGATGACACGGAGTGTGGAATTAGTGAGTGCCAACTTCTGATTTGTTCCTTTGACATTTGGTAGATGTCTCCGAAGAAGGAAATTTCAGAAACTATACGCAAAAGGTTATATATCAACCTAACCACCAAAGTCAGTGGTGTAGGCAGAAAATTTTAATGGGTGGGGGGTCAGTCCACAAAGCAAAATATTTAGTGGGATTTTTTTTATTATTAAATCAATAGGTACTTCAAGAAATTAAAAAGAATATAATTCTTGATTAAACATATGAAATATATTTAATTAAGGTTAGTTTGTCATAAGAAACAGTTTGTCGTTGTTGTTACTCATCCCATGAGCCCTGACCTTGGGAGGAGTTCTGACCCCGCAAAAAAACCCCTGACCAAAGTCTCATCAAGCAAATCATAACGTAAATTTGTGTTGTCCGGCTAATGAGCCAATAGCTTAAGAGAGGAGTGGCCATCTGCCCATTTTAGATTCACAGGAATTTGAACTTTATGTATCCGAAACAAAATTAATTTCATTGCGACATTTCGTTTCTTTTAAGTGGGACTTTTTCATGCTCTTAAATTGATTGTTTCATTGTTAGTTGTAGTAAATATTCGTTGTTGAAAAATGTATAATTAATCAAATAAAATTGATATAAATCACAATAATAAAGATAACATAAAGCAATCATTTTAAAATTTTGAAAAAGTTTCAAATAAAAGAAACGAAACGCTCAATTAAATTTATTTTGCTTTATTTAAGTTCAAATTTTCGCAAATCTAGAAAATTTAAAAAGGATGGACACGAATCAAATCATATTAATTTTTATGTTTGAAATAAAAGGATGGTAAGAGAAAATGGTGTCGTAATACATACAAGTGCATGCAAGGTTTTTTTTTATTGGCTTACCTCACTATCTGGATAGATAAAAACCTTTCTATTGATTGCAAGTTCCTTTGATCGTATTCTAGCCAATTCTAAATATTCCTTTTGAGCCTCTATAGAGTATTTTGAAGTACATTTACTCTGAAATAAATAAAATTGAAGAATTAATTTATACAAATCAATACTTATAGTTTAAAAGTAAAATAAAAATATATACTACAGCCAAATTCACACAAAAGATGCCCCAAATATTCTATAATAACTCAAGTTAGAATGAGTAAAAAATACGCTACTTACCTTGATATATGTGTAATCGATTGCATTATATGCAATGCTGGAAGGGATATCCGTTTCCTGCCAGAAACATTTCGACTATAGGCTATCCATAGTCTTGAACGTATAGACAAGCCAATCTGGAAGAATAGCAGAAATTTCACGTAGGATTTTCCTTCAAATCTTCCACAGAGCAAGGCTTGTTCTGTTAGACTTTTCCCCGAGTCGAAATGTCACTGGAAGAATGCAGTCAATTACACATACATCAAGTAAGATGGCATATTTCTTTGGTTCAGAATGTTTGATCCTATCGAGAATCACAAAATAATATTCGGAGTCTTTTTCGAGTAAATCTTCCAGTATCGCATACCTTAGATATTTGAATTGAAAGTATATCATAAGTGTCATATGGAACAAGTTCAATTAATAAATTCCAAAACAGTTTAATCTTATAAAAATCTCTATACTTTAGCCAAAATTGATTAAACCATTCATCATATGGCAAAAAATTTAAATTTTTTGAAAAACATAAACATCGTGCAAGAAAGAGGCCATATTTTAAATAATTATTATTTTCTTCTTGGAATCCGAAATCGAAAAATTGGTATATTATATCTAGAACATTTAAAAATTGATTAGAATGCAATGAAAGATATAGTATTTAATATTTTAAATAAAATGTTGTCTACATCCTCACAAATCCTCAATTAAATTACTTTAGGGTCTTATTAATTAATTTCATAGGATGCAAGAAGCAGGGGAAATTTTCCCCTAAGATTGGGACACCCTTCCTTAATTAACCCCATTTGATGCTTCTGCATGGGGAATTCAAGATGGTCATAGCTCATAGTTCAGCCATAAAAAAACTCAAGTTTTTTACTTTAGTTATCATATACGAATTCATCATTTGTTAGAGTACTAAATATGTAAAGATCTATCAATATCTCGAATTTGAAATTTTACTCAGAATAAATTAATTTTCTTTTTATAGGTTTTTGGGTAGGATTCCAGGAAATTATCTAGGAGGGTGCACATCCCATGGATTTAGGGAGAGTCCCACTTACGCGAATGTAGAAATTCATATCGTAATTTTTAATTTAATATTTCCACTTAAAAAAGAAAACAAAAGGGATTTTCTCAAGTACATTTGAAATTGTAAGATATTTTTTGTAATTTTTATTGGTGAATAAGTTAATATTTTCACTTACTTTTTATGTCTTCCACTTCGTTTGGATTTAAATCTAAAGATTGTCTAAGGGAATATAATATATTTATAACATTTATTGTACAATTATCGTTTATAAGTTGAAGAATCAAATCATAAAGAACCTTAGAATCAATAAATTTAATAATCTGAAAAAAATAAAAGATAAAAAATACTTTTAATTTATATTTATTTCATTTATAACAAATAAATAAAATATTTTCTACTTTACATTATTTAAAATAACTAAAAAAATAGTTGGGTTTTCATAGTTTTCAAATGATTCTTGAAAAAGTAATTCCAAATCGTCATTTACAGTTTTATTGCAATAAATATTAAGTAAAATTCGAGACAGGAATTCTTTTCTATAGGTTTCATTGCAAATTTGCAAAATTTCAAAAAAATCATATCTTGAAATATTTGAATTATTTTCATGGTTTTGTAATGAACAAAAATAATCACTTATCTAAAACAAAAATTTAGAAATATAATTTGAAGTTTAAACCAAGTTTCATTTAAGTTTTCACTTAAGTCGATTTGCACTTAAATAGACAATTTCAACACTTGCTTGAAACCTTTAGACGGACCTAGTGCGTCTATTTGGGTGCAAATCGAGTCAAGTAAAAACTTTGAATAGGGTCATCTGACCAATCAGGATTAATTTTCATTTCATCAGGCTTAAGTTGATCTAGATCGAGTGTTAATCTTGAAATTTTAACACAAACTATATATTTTATGTGCGTTCCACTAACATTATTATTATTGATTTATTTTAATTATTTATGTCCATCGATTAAATTAATAAAGTTGTTGTAGGGAAATAATGACAATAGCTTATGCAAATAATTTTTATTTTTAGACAACGTTTCGTCAACTTTGTTGACTTCCTCAGGAGTCAAATAAATTAACTTCTTTGCATATTTGTCATTTTATCAATATTCCTTCTTAGCAAACATATCAGGCCAGTCATCAAACAGATTGAAAATATTTTCTTTTTTTAACCGACTTCAAAATAGGAGGAGGTTCTCAATTAATTAAGTGGGAGATAAATTTAAAAACCTAATTTATCGATCGGAGAATTTACCACTGCTCGAAGCCCCTAAAAACTTAGTAAATTGGATATTGGATTGTATCTAACTTTCTGAGATTTGGCTCGTGTTCCCGGCTTCTTTCCTTCTACTCTGTTCTTTTCACGATGGAGGGGCCAGCCCATACAGGCCTTTAGGGAATGGACCTTCTGGTGTATCTCCTTCTCACATCTAAAATTTAAAAAAAAAATCGACTGAATTTTTTTGTGTCTATGTTACCTGATATCTTCGCCAATTGTGAACCGATTTTGATGATATTTTTTTTGCATTGGGTTCAGTCTAGTTTCCGATTGGTAAAAATATAAATTTCATTGGTATTGGACCTTTTTTGTTATGTTTGTTCAGGCATAACATCTTTGTTTATGAACCGATTTTAATAATTCTTTCTCCATTTGGATCAGTATAGTCAAGATAGTCAAGATACATAACTATTTATTTATTTTATGTATGTTCAGCGAGAATTTTTTGCCACGTGGACCGATTTCGATGATTATTTATTTATTGGAAAGGGGGTACCTTAGGGGTGGCCCCATATTAATTTGGTCAAGTTCTGATGATATGATCAATGATGAAATAACGTAAATCTCCAATTCTTATGAGCAAATAATCGAAATTATAATAAATAAAATCTTTTATAAAATTAATTTAAAACCCGCTAACGTGTCGAGATAATTTCTCTATTTATGAATTGAATTTTATTATCATTTTCTGATTCATTCGCCCGACGCTTTCTCTTACGAGATGCATGCAAGATATTATATTAAGTAACTATTAATAACATCACTAAAAAGAGAAAAATACTAATAATTTTTATAAAAAAAAATAAAACCGACTTCAAAAAAATTAAATGCAACAAATAAAATAATAAGAACACAAAAATCAAATAAAATACACTAAAAGGTATAAAATAATTATCTAATTTAGTTACAACTAAACGACGAAATATTAACATGAAATCACTTTTTGAAGTCGGTGCAAACTATATAAGCTATCGTACCCGCCAAACGAACTAAGTAAGATCCGTCGAGTGCGATTCATAAAATGTATATTTTTGGCACCGACTTCAAAAAATGATTTGATGTTAATATTTCGCCGTTTGGTTGTAACTAAATTAGATAATTATTTTATACCTTTTAGAGCATTTTATTTTATTTTTGAGTTCTTATTATCTTATTATCTTATTTGAAGTAAGTTTTATTTTTTTTATAAAAATGATTATTATAAATCTTAAAATAGCTTTCCTTGTTCTTTTCTATTTTGGGGAAAAATAAAAATTATATGCATAAGCTATTTTCCTTATTTCCCTACAACACCTTTATTAATTATTTATTTATTTATTTTAAATGTAAAGTTCTTTGGAGTGAAACGACTCCCCACCATTGAGTTGCGGGTAAAATGAGCGGGTTGTATATTCTCACTACAGACCTGAGGTTAGTAATTTTCAGATGAAAGCTTGTTCTTTGGATATTCATAATTCTTAACCATCAACAAGTGATAAATTATTAACAAGAAATAATATTTGATAAAAATTTAAAAATGATAAACTTTTTAAAAAAAGTAAAAAAATAAAATAAAATAAATAAATAAATAGCTTAAAAGGTTGGATAAAAAAAGGATAAAATAATTTATTTTTTGAAGTGGAATAAATGGCGTGATGTCAGAGATCTTCTTAGTCTCTTTTTCTTAAATATGAAATGTTCAGAGGAAATTATCAAAAATAAAATGGTAAAAAGTAATAACAGAAAGTTAAATAGGGTTAATTGGTTAATCAATTTTAAAAAATTAATCCTGGCTGGCTGATGAAAACCAAGGCCGTAGCTAGAAATTTTTTTCGAGTGTAGTTTGTTATCTAGCGAGGGGTTAGGGGAGTACGGATATACTCCTAGGAGCAGGAGACATGACCTGATTTGTTATCAGAGTATTTTTTTTTATTAAATTCTTACTGAACGTTTATTTGTTTCCTGTAAAATTTCGATTTTTACCTCAACATTTTTATTTATTTATTTATTTATTTATTTATTTTTTGGGGGGGGGGGTTCTAACACTTCTAACATCCCAATCTGCCGCTGGCTAAGGCCTTGGTGAAACCGACCAATAATAAATTTATAATATAAATACAGTTACTTTGTTTTCCAAAAGTGAAATAGAATTTTCAATCGTTTCATATTTATCGTCCTCTGTTTGGACTAGATCTACAAATTCATAAAGTGATAAAATTAATTTTACTGAGAATTTTAAAATCTTTTTTTTCGTATTTCGATATAGAATTTGTTCTTCCTTTAATTTTAAATTAATGGTTAAATATTGAAAAAATAATTCATTTTGTTTAATTGTATGATTTTCATTTAATTGATCTAATAAATCTTTTTGAATCTTTTTAATATCAATCTTATTTTCATAAGGATCGGCAATTTTTTTGATATTTTCTTCAAATGAAAATTTTATAATTTCAAAAAATATATTATTAAGATCAAAATCACATTGATATTTTCTGAAAATAAAATAAAAAATAAAAATTAAATGTGAGAATTTTTTATATTCTAGTGTAAATTTGAATAAAAATATATTAATGTTTTATATTATTAAAAAAATGAATATATATATATTTCCGACAGTTATCCCGACTACAGAGAAACGACACTTATATTTATTTTAAATGTAAAAGAGGAAGCAGCAGGGAATGAAATGTAACAATAATAATTTTAAATAGGTAAAATCTAAAGTTTCGAGGAAAATTAATTAATAAAATTAGAATTATGATTTTTAACCATGCATTTTTATTTTAAGAAAAAGTGTTAAGTTCTTCTAGATCAGTGACTACCAAAGTGTACGTCGCATTAGAGAGAGCTGAGTGGGTCACGAGAGGAATGCCAAAAAAAACAAAAACTTTATGAAAAGTAATTTTATTTTCGTCTTTCGCAACTAAAAAAATACACCAAAAAATATAATAATACCATTATTAATTATTGAATATTACTTTAGAATTATATACATAGGAGAACAGGACATCTGAATTTTATTTAGACAGTTAATCATAATTTTTGTAGATATTTTGTACTTAATAAGAGATCAATAGTGTCGATTAAATGGAATAAAAGAAAAACTACAAGGTAGAAAAAAAATTAATACGATGCATAAGTTTATTTTTCAAAAACTAGTTTCCCAAATCAATATCATATAAAAGAAAAATGCCGATATTAGTAGCTTTGAAATTACTATTGAAAATCAAGAGAGATGGTCAACTACTAGATCCAAGATGTAATGGATTATTTTTATTATGTCAGAAGGGTTGTTCACCCCTCGGGGGATTGAACTCGGATGACAGAAAAATGCAATACGGGCACTTGGCATTTGGGTCAATGCCCGAAGGGGTGAAACAATCCTTCTGACATAAAAGAATAATCTCCAACATCTCGGATCTATTAGGTGATCATCTCTCTTGATTTTCTATAGCAATGATATATTATATCATTTTTAGGTTCGAAATGATTTCTCACTTTTGTTATTGCATTCGAAATAATTTCTCACTTTTGTTTTTGCATGCAGACCGTGCTTAAATCGCAAAAATATGAAGTCGCAAAATGAACTAAACGCTTGAGAGCTTTTTTTGACTCTTGCACCCTTTTGATCCTAAATTGATCTGAGAAACAATTCTAGTTTGAACATTCCATTACTTGATATTTCAATAAGTTGTCTTTACACGTTTGTTGGAATCTCAGCCTGTTAAAAGGAATTTCACTACTTGCAAACACTATGATAAGAGCGGTATGAGGAGAGGATAGCCAAACAAATTTTTGTCAAAAAGTGGTCCCGCTTTGGAAAAGTTTGGGAACCACTGTTCTTGATATTTTCAAAGGATTGTAAAGTTAGAGGGGGAGACACATCTTTATTTTGAAATACCTGAAACACCTAGATTGCACATTTTTAATGAGAAATTGCATTCCGAGGGCTTTTCTTATTAAAAATGTCCAATCTAGGTGGTTTTATTTGAAACTTTTCTTTTGATAAACAACTCAAGTACCAAAGCATCAAATCTGCAATTTGAAAGACCTATTCAAAGCTAAGCTGATGGACACAATGGATGAATAATAAACTTTTGTCATTTATTTGAAGCAAAAACCCTTTTTGTGATTAAATTTTTTTTTAATAAAAAAATTTGTAAATTTCTCCTCTCTCAAATCGACACATTATATGTATTCGATTTATGTATACAAAATTTAGTTGATTTTGCTCAAATAGCCTAGATTTTTAATTTTTAACCCCCCCCCTCCACCCACCATAATTTTGGGTCGATATGCATAAAAATCTAATCAGCTCTTAATCTAAATGGACCAAAACTACGTGTGAAATTTGGTTTCGATATTCCCACTAGTTTTTGAGCTAGCTCGTCGACAAAAATTTGGTAATACACAGACAACCAGACAGACTAACAGACATTTTGACAAAACAATTATCATCTCGAAAAATATAATTTTTTCGATGTTCACTTATTAGGGCTTTTTTGTAGACTGGAAGGCCATGGTTTCGCTCAATTTTTTTTAATCAAAATAGTTTCAGCCGTTTTTGAGATATTTCGAAAAAAAAAGGAAAAAAAAACACTTTTTCACGCACGATTACAATACTTAACCATACCCTGTATGGTAAAGTAAAAATGATAATTAGGGTAAGTACTTTTTTTAGCTGATAATGCTGCATTGGAGTACCATCCCGAAAATGTGACGAGTCGTTTCTCGGAGGGAAGGAAGGAATTTAGTTTTATGACAAGGCTCAACAAAACTTAGATTTTAAACTACACTTCACTAAGTACATAAAAATGTTGATGGCACTCAGCTGAAAACAACTGAAAACTTCACCCACTACCGCCCAATATCTCAGACAAAAACTCCCTGGATAGATAAATTTTAAGAAGGATTAATTGGTGAGGCCAGTTATGTCATAGATAAACTGTCGAAAAGAGTTTGCTTAGAAAATATATTTAACAAAAACTTTTTTGTGATTTAATTTTTATTTACTTACTTTTGATTGAATAAATAATAATAAAAATGATAAATACAATATTTATTGAAATAATATGGAACTTCTATGAATATATATTTATCCTGAAAAAAATAAAAAATTTTGTTTAATTTATGGAGAAAACTTTATTTTCTTAATTCTATGTTTTATCAGTATTCTTTCTTAGAATTTCTAATTAAATTAAATTTTTTATATATATTTTTTTTTTGTAATATTGGTGTAATATTTTTTTTAGAATATTAAAGTTGCAAAAGTTTTCTAAAAATGATTTATGTACGATGTCGGGGACTCATCCGATGCATACAACTATATTAAAATGCGTTTGTTGGTTGAGGTTCATCCTGCATCTTATATTCCTAAATAGCATTTGAAAAGATTTTTTATGATAAGAAGGTACAACACTAATAATTCATGACTTTTGTATCTTAGAAAAGAAACGGGGAATATTAAAGAGATCTAGACACACGGCAGTGTGTCAGCCAAGTTCGGAAAAACGGGCGACGCACCGGCCATGTGTATTTTACTTTCCCTTTTTTTCAGGACCTAAAATGAAGGAGTGAAATTGATTATAGGCTTAACTAACATATAGTAAAAATACAATCATTCAATTCTGAAATTTGGGACACTGATAAAGCTTGGCACATTAATAAAGGAGAAAATTGAAAAACCGAAACTTTCCCTTCTTCGGGGCCCGAAATGAAGGGGTGAAATTTATGAAAACCCAACCAGAAATTTTATGAGAAATATTTAATCATTATTATTATAAATGTTAAAATGTAATTATTTAGATAAATTAAAGGATAAAACTTTTCAAAAATTAATGATATCTGACCAAAAACATAAATGTGAAAAAGGGGCCAAGTTCGGTGCAAACGGCTTCGCCGATAAAAGATTTGAGATCTGAACGAGTATCAAGTTCCATAACAGTTGTTTAAATCATAGCTATAGGAATGTACAAAGTTCTTCAATCGATTTAAAAGAAAATTTGTTACGTTCTTTGATATTGAATTTATAACTTGGCAAGTTATAATAGTCAATAAATTACGTTTAACGTGATGATATTTAATACAAACTTAAAATTTAGCTTTGCTACTTATTCTATTTAATACTACAAACAATTTAGTTGGATATAAAACTTGCCAAGTTTTATATTTAATATCAAAGAACGTAACAAATTTTCTTTTAAATCAATTGAATAAGGTTGTACATTCCTATAGTTATGATTTAAGCAACTGCTATGGAACTTGGTAACCGCTTAGATCTCAAATCTTTTGTCGGCGAAGCCGTTTGCACCGAACTTGGCCCCTTTTTCACATTTAAGTTTTTGGTCAGATAAGATATTTATGGAGCAGTGTAATAAAGGACTCAAGATTCTAAAACTCGGAGAAAGGAGTTTTTCCTCTAGTCTAATGTCATCAAGATGAGCAATTTAACGGAGAGAGGAAGCCGGGCTTCTTATTAAGAAGCTACAACAGCCCCTATAGGTCTAGATTGACCCCTACTTCATGAAAAGATGAAGAGAAAGAAATTTTATGGACTGTGTCGGAGTGAAGGGTACCGGTGGATGAGGGACTTGAACAGCTGAAGGTTGCAGGTCACGGAGAAGACGATGGTAGAAGCGAGTTCCTGTTTCTTGAGTTCATAGGGATAAAAGATTAGGCGAAAGCGTTGGTTCGATTCTTAACTAATTTGACATCAAAGGGGTGGTGAGAGTTCGAAAATCGCGTCTTTCTTAGAAATAAGGTATTAGAGACATTAATATAAAAGGTAAAGGACATTCTATCAACCACAACCTTAATACTACGGTTTGAGAGAAAATTTTGAGACCATTTGCAGAGCATCGGATTAAGCAAGAATTTGCTAAGAAGACTAGACTATATCAAAGGCCTTGTGTCTAAAACTACCGCGAAGGTCTTATTACTAGCCGGGAGGGTTTTATTTCAGATATGAATTACATATGATAGAATGTCGCCCGTAGACCAATACTGCTTAAAGCCATATTACCTATGGTGGAATTTATTGGGTTGGATCATTATCAGCCTTTTCCATGATTTTGGCTAGAAATTTGTGTAGAGGAGGCCATCAAAAGTATTTTCTGTCAATTTATCTACGGCCCCTACTAATTCTCTTGACTTGCTGGTTCACCGAGGAAGTGTCTCCCTATTTTAGAGATATTATCACACGATCACCCCGATGAGAGAAAATCAATCATTTCTCACAAAGCATGCGCATTGGGCGTAGCAGGCGATTCGAAGACTTCCAAAACCCATTCGCGATTAAATTGGGGAAATGAATCACTAATTCGATAAGTCTCCATCATTTCTTTCTTTCTCTTGATCATTATCTTCTTTTCTCTTTGACACGGCTTCTCCAATTAATTTAGATTTCTTCTTCTTTAAGTGCCATATCAGGTCTCCCTGACGTTTTGGCTCTTCTCCACATATACCTGTGCTGAGTGTGTTTAGCTGTTTTTACAAAGATATACGGGACCTACTTTTTAACGCCGGTTCCGAACGGCTAGTTTGGAGAGGTTACTAGGCAATTATACTCTTGGTAGGTTGCCATTGCTTTCCAAGAGGAGGCGACTGCAAATATCTGATCTGCCAAGACTCAGTCTCGATCCAGCGTATTTCAGGCCAGTGGCCCGACACTCTAACCACTGACCCACAGTCGCCTCTAATTTAGATTTAGGCAGATTTAAAAATTTCAGGATCTCATAACTTAGTTAACTTTAATGCGTGCAACACACACAGATGTCTAATATCGAAGCGCGTAGATAAGGACCTTCCTGACATTTCCTTTGATTCGAGATCATTAGAATTTTATGACAAATAATCAATGTTGAGTAACAGTTATGAATCTGGCCGTTCCTGGAATGACCATATTAGTTCAGTAGTAAAAGCTGCTGAATGTAAACTTTGCTTTGTAATTACACCTAATGAATTGTCTTTCAAAACTTTATTTTTAAGAACATTTAACATAAACAAAAATGTCATATTTACCTGAAACAAACTTTTCACAAATTCTGGTTCTTTAAGAAAATTTAAAATATAATCTTTATTTTTTCTCATAAATAATTTTACCTTCAATCTTTGATAATTTGAATATACTTTAACATTATTTATAAACCATTCCTGATAAAATAAAAAGAAAAACATATTTTAAATGTAAATAAAAATAATTTAATATCTATTAATGTCTTACGTTTATAAAATAATTTGAATTCGAAATTGATATTTCTTGAAAGAAATCATCTTGAATTAACATTTTTTGATTTAATATTAAAATTTAAATGACTTTTATAAATCATTTTCAATTTCAAAATAAAGTTCTTAAAACACCAAGATAGCCAAAAATATAAATATAAAATTACTGAATAAGCATGGGTAGCGGGAAATTTGACTGTGTCGGAGCGAGCGGGGTCACCGATTTAATTCAGACAAGCCGATTATATATGGTATGTGTTAGAAAATGTAAATAAATGAAAACAATTCGATTAAATTTTTATTTATCTTAGGTGTATTCAGGCATGCCCGACCAGGGGCGGTCCTAGCCAGAGTGGGGGGGGGGAGACCTGGGCCTTAAAGTAGTTGTTTCGCGACAATACTAGCAAAAAGTTAATGCTAGAGTATATAGAACAAACAATAAGGATTCATAATTCATAAGCTCAAAACTTTTTGCTGTTTATGTACTTACCGATTCTAGCCAATCCCGTGCTCGTTTGACAAATCTGGCACCATTGTAAGAGATTGAATATTTTTATATTAAAATGACAGATAAAATTTCAATAAAAATTTCTATAAAAATCGTTTTGTTATTTTTTAACAAATGTAATCAACCCCTACGTTACACCTTATGAAAATTATAATTTTGAAAAAATCTAGTACATGCGCGCTCAAGGGCGGATCCAGGGGTGGGGGAGGGGGCGACCGCCCCCCATAAAGGCCCGTGCCTGGCGGGAGTGCAACACGTGCGTCGCACGCAGAGGCCAAAAAACGGCGGCCAAATCGACAGGGAATTTAAAACAATTTTATTTTTTTTTATTTTAATGAACTTAAAATTTGAGATATGAAATTTGTAAAAAAAAATTTATTTTTTAAAATTTTTAAAATTTTAAATAAAGTTCTATGTGTGTGTCTTTGGACAATTCGATCGCGTCACACTTCCGAGATAAAAAGTAGATCTTATATACATCGGGCACCTTATATACAATCTCCCCCCCCCTCCCATAAAAAATTCCTGGATCCGCCCTTGTGCACGCTTTATAATCTTTCGCTGGTTAAATAAATGCGCTGTTGCTAAATTGTTTTTAGTGCAAATTTTTTTTTATACATTTTTCATTATTTATTCATTATTATTACAGAAACTTTGTTGTAACTATGAATCAAAATTATCTTAAAATATGTATTGGTTATTGTTTAATCTTGGTTTAGTTTTTTATAAAAATGATAAGAAGGGTTTCTTAATTATAATTAAATATGTATGTAAATTTTCCGATATCCCGTATAGTGCAATGTATAAGAGTCTGAAAAACTCTATTTTTAAAATTTAATATCTCTGGAACTATATTGTTCATAAATTTCGTTTTGCCACCAATCGATGCAGAAATATTTAAATAACGAGCTTTTCGGCACGCCCTCGAAGCTCGGCCCTCCGGGCTGATGCCCTGGCGGGCAGCGTCTCGGTCCAAAAATTGTATTCCTCTTAAAAAACCACACTCCAAATGTATACCCGTAAACTACCGAAAATACATCGTCTCTTAAAAGTTTCGCCTGTTTTATTTTTGAGTGGCGGGGGGAATAATTATGAATATATTTAATTTTGAAATTAATTAAATTAATTGAACCGCGTAAATTTGAATAATTTCCATGATTCAGCCTGCGAATTTTTTGCAGTTCATAAATCATTTCATTATTTTTGTTTTGAAAAGGAAAAATGAAATTTAGCATCTGGCAGGATATATTTAATGTTTCTTAATTTAAAATGAATTGGAGTCTTTCATTTCAAAATTACAATTATATTTCAAATTTGCCTGGTTAATGAAAATCGATTGGAGCCATCAGTTTAAAATCCGAGCTGACAATTATATTTCAAATTTGCCTCGTTAATTAATATATATTTAATGTTTCTTAATTTAAAATCTATTGGTGTTTTATCATTTTCATTCGAGTTCAAATGAATACAATATTATCTCGACACAGTCTAAATCAAAAATATATAGTTTTAGTAACAGAAATCAAGATATAATTATTAATGTTTCAATGGTGTAATGGCTAGAGCTAATGCCCTTAGTTCAAGAGTTCGTCGGTTCGATTCTAGGCAAGACGGTAATTTTTTTAGAGAAATTTCTCTAAGCGTTGTTACAAATTAATCTAGACAAATATATATAGTATAATCTGTCTAAATTTCAAAAAATCCTAAGAAAACCCATTTGGCGGAACAACTACCTTAAGATCGGTACTCATATGAGCAGCGTTTGAGCCGAATGAGCATGCGTTTTGCTCATATGAGTATGGGCCGAGCCGAATGGACCCGAACGGCTCAACCTGAGCCGAGGGTTGTCGGTACTCAAAGTGAGCACGTGCTCAATTCGTGCTCTGTGGGTACGGTCGACTTGGCCACACATGGAGTCAGACCGAACAATATGAGCAGACTGCTTCTCTCCTTTCAGACTACAATACATTTCATCTACCTGTAGGGCAAAGAGTGGGTTTTTCTGTTCCCCACCCAGTGGCTCAGTGCTCATCGGGGGCCTGAGCGTGAGCCCCCCCCCCCCCTCCACCACCACCACTGACAGGGTCGGGCCACATGCTCATTCGGGTGAAACGCTCATATGAGTACCGATCTTTAGCGGTAGGAATGGTTGGTTATCGGGTAAACAATTCCAGTCTCCCATGAAAACAATACACTTACTTCCCCGTTAACTAGCAAGTCTGATATTTACCAATAATATATAATAATATTATAATAGGAAGAGTTTTAATATAGTTTTATGTAATATCATACACAATATAATATACAAGGTGTTTGACTAAATAAAATAATATTTTAGGTAGCTTAATATATTATGATTATTTTAGATTACAAATGATAACTGAATATTTTTTAATTGAAAAGTTTTTATTTTGCCGAGAGTAACAGAGCTGTTGAACCATAAAGATAAACAAAGAGGTTGTTCTTTGCTTGATGCAAATAAACATACACACATATATATATATTAATTTGTTTGAAACTATAGATTCGAAGGCTTGAATGACATCATTAATCTTTTTTTAATTATAAATATCATTTTTCATGGAGTCGTGTGGATATTGAAAATGTTTGTTCTTTCTTAGCAGATAAGCTCAGTTAAACATCATCAAGCAGCCTCTTTGTTTCTCTTTTTGAATGTTTTTGGCTTTATGCAGGTATATATACATATATTTGATAAAAAAAATGGGGGGGGGGGGTGAAGGTTTATTTTAGATAAAATAATAATTATTGACAATGGAAAAAGATGACTGAAGAACTAAGTGGATAAACATATTAAATTACATTTTTTTTTAAAGGCACTGGAGAAAGAGACTGGAAGAACATGTCGGCCACTACTTTGTTCAGTGTTATTCATAAAAAAAATAATGCTAGAAATGCCGCCCCTTCTGCCCAGGTCTAGCGACTGTTGAACTTAACATGCAAGGGCTTCATTTGTCTAGTGTTTTGGAGGGAAGGGGTATTTTTGGCCCATTGGACAATTTTTTTCCCAACAGGTCAAAATGCACATTTTCACTTAAATAAATAGTAAAATAATTCTTAGTTTTTCTTTTATCTTAAATAAAACTTCACCCAAAGTTCAATTAACTCAAATTTCCCTCAAGTCTTTTCAAAAGCACTATATGTTTGAATATTGATAAGTCCAGGCCATAGACAAACAAAAGATGAAGATTTTTTATTTATTTTTTTAACTAACATATTTTTCAATCATAAATATATCTACAATTTATAATATATCTATAATATTACAGAAAAAGTTATATAATTTGTGATTATAAATAATAATAGCTTTGTCGCGGAGTCAATACCAAACCAATTCAAAAAACTTTTACTTAGTGTTATTTCTGAACAAGTTAGGGATTGACTCCGCATACAAAGATGATAAATGTTTTACAAAACAAAATGAATTTTGCTTATTTGTTTAAAGTTATAAGGGGAATCATTTAGATGTGCCGCTCAGAATCAAATGCGGTTAAGTCCAGTTTAGGAAAATTCTCTTAAATTCTTTTCTAACATATTATTTTTACTATTATTAGTTCAGCTTTTTATTTCTTCTGAATATGTTTTCTTATGGGTATTGGGATTTAAAAAACATGAATTTTTAACGATTGTCGTTTTAGACTTGGACCAGATATTTTACCTCAGGCGGTTAAAAATAAAATGAAATATGAAAAAGGAGTCATTTTTTATCATAATCAATAAAAAAAATATTTAAGTATAAATAATATTTTTATATATTTTTTTATTCAAAAATATTCGATTTTTTACTTTAGGCCAAGCAGTCGAATGGATTGGTTGGCCCTAAAACCGCTCCTGATAGACTTAACCGCATAAATGGACTAAGGCCCGGAAGCATAAACAGATGATCACGTTTGACTAATGATCAGACTGATGATCACTCATGAAATGAGTAGCAAAAAAAAAACGATGATCAACCTCAAATGGATGTCTCGACCATCCATAAGAGGCCCTCGAATTTCTTAAGCTTGGGGAGCCCCTAATTTAAATGTGTTTGTGTGAAAAATAAGCATACATTCGAAAATTGAAAAAATATATGTATTAAAATTAGTTAACATATCTGCCTCTTTTAAAAATGTACTGGAATATATTATATTTGCAAATAACTTGTCTTAAATTGAAGAATTTCGTTTGGGCCATATTTTTTAATAAAATTTAGCATTCCGTTCCATGTTTTTTTTTTTAAGAATGTAGATCTATAAATCTAGCTAGACTTATTGACTTTGTATCATTAAAAAAATAACTTAAAAATTCTTCCACTCTTTTCTGGAGTCGTTATAAAGTGTATTTAAAGTTAAAATATTTTGATGGAAATATCTCATAAAAAATAAATCTACAATCTATAATGTTCATATGATTCAGCTTTCTCGCAACGCCGAAGTTTCCACAAATAATATTTGTTTCTTGATTTCTTATTAATGAAGTTCCTGCCCATTAAAATCGTTTTTTACTTTCTGTAAAAGATAAACAATAAAGTGTTAAAATTATTAATAGAGAAATATTAGTATTGAGATGAAGGTTCAACCCAAGTATAAAATAAAGCAAAGAGGACTAGGAATCAATCGTATATTCGAAGAAAAGGTGAAAACTTTTCCAAGACTAGGTACAGTCTCCGCATTTCGCAGACGATCTGGGAAGGAGTAAGCTATCGCATTCATCTAGAGTTAGAGACACGTCCTACTGATCAATTTAAATATATGTAATAAAAATTTGTTTTGTGATTTAATTAACTTATCATAATTTAATTTGCTTAATTTTAATATATAAAAAAATATTTTTAATAAACTAATAGTGAGTTTTAAAATAAATAAAGTAAAATTGAAAAATACCTGTTTGTTATTATTTTATTATAACGCATTAAAATTTTTATAAAAAATCATTTAAAAAAAATAAATGTTCTGCATTTTCAAGCTATATTTCTCAAAATCTATCCGGTTCTCCGCATAGAAATAGAAAAATTTTAACACCAAAACTAACTTTCTACTATGTCCGTTGTTGAATTATCATGGGTTTTAGAACCCCGAAAGATATAAAAAATTATAGTTGAAAATAACTTTTCTCCTCGTTTTACTCATTTATATACAGAATGAGCAAATATGTTTTTTCACTCCTAGGGGTTTCGCCTGTCTTCCGAGCGTTCCGAGTAAAATATTCAAGGAGAGCTTTTTTTATGGACACTTAAAAATGAAATTCAATATTTAATAAATAACTTACTTGAACTTGACTTGGAACTTGAGGAGGAATAAGAGCTTTTTGATGATGGTTGAAAACTTGCAGCAAGTCCAGCCATTCCGATAGGTGTTGGGCTAGTCGAGGATTTGGAAGAGTGACCCGACTAAAACGAAAGAAATGAATGAATTTTTTATGAAAATCAAATAAATAATTTGGTTTTTGAATAGTTTATTATAACTTTTTGAATTCAACCACATTATGCACTGTTTAATATATTTGTTAAAACAATAAAAAATAAATTAAATAGTGAATAATGTAACTTTTAAGAAGTTAGGTATTGGTTCTAGGTGAAACATTTTAATATAATAATAAAACTTGAACAAGATGCGAGGTAGGTTTCACAAGAAAAGAAATAAAACAAAATTGAGTTTTATTTCTTTTTTTGTGAAACCTACCTCACATCTTGCTCAAGTTTTATTATTATAGTGAATAATGTGGTTTATTTTAAAAATTTATAATAATAAATAACATGCTTGTTCAAAAGACAATTTCTTGTTTGTTTGTTTGTTTTTTTTAATAGCTTGGAGTAGAAAGAATTATTTTTAAAACCTTGCTATCACTCCTTTTGAAAATATTATGCGAGTGTGGAGAATCATGTTTAGATGATGATAACTTAGGCGAAGAACGGGCGCCTTGTTTAGATGGTTTGTTTAAACTCGTAGAACAGTTTGCACAATACCATGCAGAACGAGGATCTTTCATGTCTTCTTCAGAAACGGGAGGTTTGTGGCATTCTTGATGATATAATGAATGACATTCTAGGCATTCAACCAATTGATTTCGAACTCCTACCTCCATACCTCTGAAAATTAAAATAACAAAATAAAATATCTGGAATGAGTAATCATCGAGACACATATAGAAAAAAGAAGTACAGAGGTTTTTTTAAACAAAGAAAACTTACAATCAATCTAATGGTCGTATCTCGAGTCTTTTAAAAGTATATTCGAATTGAACTGGCGTTTTAGTAGTGCAAGCTACACTTTAATTAAAGCTTCTAAGTTAATGTGGACATGTGTAGTTCGCAACAGGACAGTTCCAGTTTCTTAATTCGATTACACTATAATCTATAAGTAATGTGATAACAAGAGAAAGTCGCCTCTAATTTTAAATTTTTTACCCTATGCATCAGTGGGTCAACACCGAGTATAATGAATTGGATTTGTCGTATAGTCGAAATATTAATTCTTTCCTATCTGAAAAACTTTTACCAGGTGTATAAGTTTAAAACGGTGCATCGCTCATAGTATGCGTTAGTGAGCGTTTTAAGCTACTTTACCGAGAGGTTATAACCTCTTTTTATGAGTTTGACATTTGTGAACATTAATCAGTCCAAATCCCCAGCAATTTCATACAGCAACATACATTTTTCCTTTAGTAATCATGTCTAGTTTCTTGTCAGAAAAAAAGCATATGCGGGAAGCTCTGATTTTCTGATTTAATTTGAAAACATCGGTTGCCGAATGCTTGTGGAGGCCTATGACGACAGTACTTTATCGGAAATAATGTGCAGAGGTTGGTTTCATCGGTTCAAAAACGGCAATTTTGACTTGAGCGACAAGAAGCTTGAAAATCGACCCAGGAACGTTGAGGACCATCAATTGTCCGCCTCCATGGTGTAATGGTCAGAGTAACTGACTGGCAACCCGGAGGTCTCGGGTTCGATTCCCGGCTATACCCAGACATTTTTTCTGTAAGTAATAAAATTAAGTGGGAGATAAATTTAACCGAATTTATCGCGCGGAGAATTTACCACTGCTCGAAGCCCCTAAAGCCTTAGTAAATTGGATATTGAATTGTATCTAAGTTTCTGAGATTGGCCCGTGATCCCGGCTTCCTTTTCCTTCTACTCTGTTCTTTTCACGATGGAGGGGCGGCCCATGAGCCTTAGGGATCCACCTTCTGGTGTATCTCCTACTCACATTAATATCATTAAAAAAAAAAAAAAAAATTCGCAGTCCCTTTTGGGCCCAATCGCAAAAATGCTTGTCGAGCAATGGGCGTTACTCAACCAACCATTTTCATGGGCCTATGTGCCACGGGAAAGGTTCAAAAGATCGGAAAATGGGTGCTGCATGAATTGAACGATAGGCAGATGGAGCGACGCAAACCACATATGAAATCTTGCTCGCCAGACAAAAAAAGTCGTTCCTGCATCGGATTGTGACTGGGGATGAAAAGTGGATATATTATGAGAATCCTAAACGCAAGAAATCGTGGGTTGATCCCGGCCAACCATCAACATCTTCCCCAAGACCAAATCGCTTCGGACGGAAGACGATGCTGTGCGTTTGGTGGGATCAGCAGAGTATCGTCTACTATGAGTTGTTGAAACCTGGTGAAAATGTCAATGCCACCCGCTACCACCAACAACTGATCAAATTGCACCGTGCTCTGCGTGAAAAAAGACCGGATTATCAACAAAGACATGACAAGCTGATTTTCCTCCACGACAACGCGCCATCGCACACGTGAACAATAGTCCGAAACTACTTGGAGAGACTCAACTGGGAGGTGCTACCCCATGCCGCTTATTCACCAGACCTGGCCCCTTCTGACTTCCACCTTTTTTCGTCGATGGGCCACGCGCTCGCTGAGCAGCACTTCGATTCTTACGAAGACGTCCGAAAATGGCTTGATGAGTGGTTTGCCTCGAAAGAGAAGGAATTTTTTTGGCGTGGTATCCACAAATTGCCCGAGAGATGGCAAAAATGTGTAACTAGTGAGGGCCAGTACTTTGAATAAATTTGATTTTGTTTTCTATGAAAAAACCATGTGTTTTTGACTAAAAAAACAGCGGATTTAAGGTTATACACCTAGTATAGTATAGTAGCAACTCAAGTATAGGACAATCTCATTGATTTCCCTTTTTAACCAACTTTGGAAAAAAAGGAGGAGTTTTTTTTTTTTTTTTTAATCACATAACCATGCTTCTCTGGACATTGTTTTATTAAATCGTTTCTCTGTTTTATTTCAGCTTCCTCAGGCTCTTGATAAATTTTTCCCTCCTTTTTTTTTGAGAGTGTGCAGTGGCTTTATAGAGCTTCTGTCGCTTCTCTAATTAAATATATTGGTGTTTGTGCGAAATAAGTGGGTCCAAATCTCTATATGTATAAATGAATGGCAAATCTAAATGAACTGACAATGTGTTTTATAAAGAAATTTATCAAGAACCTGAGGAAGTTGAAATAAAAATAAGCGAAGCGTCGCGATTGATGATTTAATAAAACATTTATTATTGGTCTTTTTCCTCTGAAAAATTAATGTATCTGATATTTATTATAGAACTGAATACCCAAAATCATGGTCAATAAAATATTTATTTATTCAGGGTTGCCCCTAGCTTAATGAAAACTAAAACTAAAAAAGCACCGTTTTAAACTTATACACCTGGTAACATAAAAGAGGGAGAGATCTTAATTTTTTTTTAAGAATGCGGTATAATTTTAAAATTTTCCCATAAAATTATGAATTTTTTAAAAATGATTTTTCCTGAGTCGCATTTACTGCAAGCACTTAAAAGTAAATTTCACCAAAAAATTACACTAAAGCTATTGACTTAGTTCCCAGAGTTTGCAAAACATAGGTATAAGCTTTGTACATTTCTAAATTTAACAATACAAATTCGTGATATCGACTCTAGCAATCAGAAGATTAAATAAATTTACGAGTGTGAATCAGACTAAAAGTAGTTATATAGAGTTTTGAGTGAATAAAGATTGTAAGTCCTTTAAAAATAGATGGAAGAGAATTTCATTGCTAAAAATCTACATCAATTCCCAATAGAGTAAGACCTACCTGCAAACTACACAAGTAAGTTCTTCTTCTAATATTTCTAAAGAAAAATCATCGTCATCATCATCATCATCATCACTTTTAACGTTTTTCTTTTTTGGTGGTTCGACGTTTATAAGATCAATGATGGCCTGATTTAAAGGTGTGGAAATTTCAGATTGAGATGATTGATGATGATTGCTTGATGATTTGCTATCAATTTTGGGTCGTTTCGTAGAGCTACTTTCTGATGAATCATCTGAATGTTTTTCAAAACTTTTTCTCTTCTTTACGTGAGTGACTTTTTGAATTACTTTCCCTTTTTTGGATCCTGAAAAAAATATATATATATAATAAATAAAGATCCTTTATAAAACAATCTTTAAACTTTTAATTAAACCCGAGGGGTGAACCGCGATTGGAAGGTGTACACCGTCTTTGGAATTATTTGGAATTACTTTGGAATTCATTAGATAATCTATTGTCTACTACTTGGAAATGAAAGTGGAATTAGGTGTACACAATTTGTTAGGTCTCGGTTCACCCCTCGATTAAACCCAAACGTTTCGGGGGAATTTCAGCCTTTATCAATGGAAAATTTTCAATTAAAAAAGAAAAAAGTTGTTTTGTCTAAGGCTCAAAAAAGCAACACTAAAGAAATTAAATATTTTGAATATAGAGAATGATATAAATTGTCTTGGTAAACATCAAAAGAAACCAAAATATAATCTTTGGGTAAAATAACATTTGAAACATCCTTAAAAAATTGAAAAGAGTCTTTTACAAAATTGTTAATCAATTGGTAAATAAAATTAAGATAGCTTTCTTTTAGATGTTATAAATAATTAACAAGGAGATGTAAAATCAAGCGAATTCACCCATCGTGACATCTTTTGTCAGAAAGTTATCGGGAAAACCAAGGGGTGAACCGCGATTGGAATTAGGTGTACACCGTCTTTGGAATTACTTTGGAATTTATTAGATAATGTATTGTCATCTATTGTCTTCTAGTTGGAAATGAAAGTAAAAGTGGAAGTAGGTGTACACGATTATAGGTCGCGGTTCACCCCTCAGGGAAAACAAAATCTATTCTTCCAAGAAGAATTTGTTTAATTCCTCGATAACTTTTCTGCCAATAAAGAGAAAATATACTATAAATTATATTAATCCACAAGTTTAACTTGAAGTAAATCTTATTGTGTATAAAATTTTTATTGTATTCACTAGTATCATAAATAGCTATGAGAATTCACAGAGAGCGCTTAATTCACAAGAGCAATGCATGGAAAACAAGGTGCTTAATAAGTATTGTCAAGATGAAGTCGGTTAATGACTTCGCATGACCAGAAGGCAGTGATTATCGAGATCTGATATAGTGTAACAACGTATTCTCGTAGTTAGAATTAGGTTCAGTTAAATTAGAAAAAGTTGGATTCTGTTCGGATAGGTTATATTTGAGCTTGGTTCGATTGGGCTAGGGCTGTTTCTGGACCGCATCGGAAACCGAGCAAATAGAATCTATACGAACCGAATTATGTTTCAAATCATTAACTTTAAGGAAATACTAGAATCGTTGCCAGAAGTAAGCGTTATTTGAAAATTTACTGAACATGGTTTAAAGAATTTTAAAATAATTTATAAAAATAAAACATACCTTTTTATTGAAAAAATTTGCAAATGTTTTCGAAATGCCATATTTTTGTTTAACCACTTCTTCTA
This sequence comes from Forficula auricularia, assembly GCA_024734495.1. Classification (NCBI taxonomy): domain Eukaryota; kingdom Metazoa; phylum Arthropoda; class Insecta; order Dermaptera; family Forficulidae; genus Forficula; species Forficula auricularia. Next base: position 7,512,204 of record JALMQS010000117.1, read on the forward strand.
GTAATGATTTGAGTTGATCTTCAGCATCTTTGGCATTTGAATGAAGCAGTTTTATAGTTTTTGGAAAAATGACATCCCTTTCCATCTTTGATTACTTTAATTTAAACTAAACAGAAAGAAAAAGACAAAAAACATTAATATTATTAATTATTTAATAGAAATTGCCATCCGACATGGGTACAGGTCTCAGATAGTCTAGACTTTAAGACATTCAAATTTACAATCTAAATTAAGAATTGCATAGATTTTAAAGATCACTCAATGGAGAGATACTCTACATGTCATACTTTATAGTCATATTCGCTTTTTTTTGTAATGATATAACTTAGATACCTGAATATTGTTAGAGTTCGTGGCTGTGATGAAACTGTACTAGATGAAGGAGGTATCAACCAAAGATGGAATCACTGGGTTCAATAAAACACCTTTAATAAGACGTTTCGGCCTGAATTTTATTTGGCCATCTTCAGTCAATTAGGAGTTATACACAAAATGCGGTACATGATGTGATCGAACCAAGGCTTGTCAAAAATAAAAAATTTTTTAGCTTCATGTGAATTTATGACGTGCCTGGACCCACTTTCATTCTAGGCGCTTTTGGGCCATCCGCAGGCCACAAGGTGAATTCGAAGGTTTTACCCTTTGTCAATGTTTAAAAAGAGTTTACTAACCGACATACAACTGGCTCCTTAGTGAAAGTAGGTGAAGTAGAATCGAGGGTGTAAATTGTATAGGTACTTAATCTATTTTTCTATAACATGACTAATGAGTAATGTCTATACATTCTTATGTTAACCACATTCCTATAGTCAAAAATTGTTCACTAATAATAATAATAAATTTATCATGTTGATTAATCAGACAAGTAATTTCGCATTGATAATTCTCTCATCTTTAATAATAATAAATCGATCTCTATTTTAAAAATGTCAAATTAAAAAGTGGACCGAGAGTTGGTTTCCAAATGAATGTTTGATTATCTAACTTCACGAAGCTCCTCTCCTTCCATCTCCCCACTTCTATCAATAAAATAATATAAAGTTTTTAATTTTCATTCGATTTTAATTAGAAAACAACTTTATTGCAGATATTAAAATTTTATCATCTTTTTTTTTAATTTGACTTTAATAATTTTCTAATTAAAAGTTGGAAGTAATTAACCTGTTAGCATGAATATTCATCTAGAAAACATATGAAACATACATATCATATTATATTGGTTTACGAACCTATAGAAAATGTCATGCAAATCAATAAAATTAGCTAATTCATTATGAATATCGATTTTAATTTATTTATGGACGTGCCAGTCTCAAGCTTCCTGAATTGGTATTTCATCATTCGAATTAATCAGCTGATCTGTGGTCTATTGCATACTTAATAGAAACAGTCCAATGACTCGAATTGATTTATTATAGTGGACATAACAACCCTGAAAACTCGAATTTGAATTTAATACATTCATACATATAAAATACTCTCTGTGACACCCAAGTTTCTGAAGTTCGCGGCGAAGTGATAATAAAAGAAATTGAAAAGGTACTGAGTGCTTAAGTGATTTGGAAGGGAAAACAACGGAAAACTTCCTCTTGTGGAAGAGGAAGGCAGCGGGAAAATACCCTCTGAGGATAGTTTTTTCAGAGAAATGTCCATCGGAATCGAGTATGACAGACGAAGGTAATAAGTGATTTGGAGCGTTATAGTTTTATGGTTTTTGGGGTACAATCCGGGTTATTATATTTACTTTAAGGATACCTTCATTTTAGAAGACACTTGGCTCACTAAACTCCACAAAGACTTGCTGTCATTGTTATAGAGAGGTACAACAGCGAGATACTCGCTGCAATGATGAATCAAACTAAATATAACCTCAAAAGTTTATAGCAAATAAATACGCTTCTTTGGGCTAATTTAAACTTTTATCAAAGAAGCATACTTTAAAAAGTCGATCTCGCATAATGATTACAAAAATATAAATCTAATAGTGAAATCCATAAAATATAATTTAAAACATGCCAGAATTTCAAAATCATTTGTGCGTGTATCGCTAATGATCTTCGACCAAATATTTGAAATGTCTCAAAAGGGCCATTTGAGTTATCCATGATCATATAGAAATACTAGAAAAAGAACTTCGAAGAAAAAAATAATAGGCCCAAATTGTCTTATTTAGATTCAGGAGACCTTAAAACAGTGAATTTGAACTTTTTGACACTTACGAGCTAAATACTTTAACTATTGCGGGTAATTTACTGTGATAACTCACTCATTAAAATCTGATTCACAACACTTGATTGTATTTAAAATATGTCGTGTTGTTCAAATCCTATTTTATAGCACCTCTTGTACCTATCTCTCATCTGGAATTGTTTTCGGAGTTCTTATATTATATCTATAGTCGCGAAAATCCCTATAGAGGTGACATCTATTCGAGTTATATAGAATTAATAATTACATGTAATGTAATTACAAATAAATTCATCACTCTTGGTATAGGGATGAAAGTTACCAGGGAAACATTTTCTATTCTCCCATAAGAACAATTTCTCCGTTAACTAGCACCTTTGAGTTTTACCAAAATTAGGAGTTATAGGAAAATTCATAGAACGAAACAGCTAATCCCCTTTAAGTGTATAGTTTAGGTATATTATTATATTTCCGTTTCAGACAGAAGATGAACAATTAAATTTACAAAATTGGGATAGAAAAAACTATTTTCTACTATTTATTGAGAAGTTTACAAAACTGGTAGGTACACTTGGTACAACTGGATAAATAATCAAACTAGTCTTGGAATTGTATATACTAATATGATGTTGATGATACATACAACAGCGCTTTTCCAACTCTTTATCCCTATTACCTCCAGAGACTGGAACCTGCTTTCAGCTATTGTGTTCCATGCGACTTATAACCTTCAGATGTTTAAGACTCGCACCCACAGATTCCCTCGACTCTAACCAAGTCCATAAAATCACTTCTTCTTTTCACGATGGATGAGTCAACCCAGGCCTTTAGGGAAAGCACCTCTTTGGTGTAACTTCATCTCTAATCAATTTCAATAAAAAAAAAATTATTATAAATAATCTTGATCAGGATGGAATTGAATAGAAGTAGTGTTAATGAATACTACGATAGTTTGCCCTAGAATTATAGAAATAGGTTTTCGTTTCTCTATCTCCGACCTTTACAATTTCCAATGATTAGAATAAAGGATCGAAAGAAAAGCTTTATCTCTTGGATGGATTCAAGTAGAAAGTAATCCATGGGATTTCAAATACTGCTGGTTCGTGGGATCACAACTGTTCTTCGTTTCCATTGGATGAGATAATGTTAATATAGATTTGTTGGTAGTAAAGCGAATATTCAAACCAACACCCAAGTCATCTATTTATTTATTTTTTCTTTTATCTGAAAACCTTGCAAATGTTTTTAACCTGCTTTTATATCATTTTATTTCTCTGTCTGGTGTCTGATTGAGTAGAATTTTGAATCGAAATTTTCCAGACATAGTGCGTATTTGCGGATTGAGTTATAACATTGAATTCTGACACAAGCTATTAATAGAAACTTGTGTGTCAAATTTCAGCTCATTAGCTACTATCTACAACCGTTCGATCATTTCCATAATTCCATTTTTCTCTGATTTCCTGTATTTTTGTATCGAAGTTCAGGTAATAAGCCCAAAATATAATCAGTTCTACGGTATGAAAATACTACCAAAAGCGAGCTTTCTTCGATTTTCGGGAAAACTAAAACCACATTTTTATAAGGTTTTAAAGTTTTTGCCTTAAATAGAATTCTAAATAAACAAAAACAATGGGTAAATTGGAAATGAAAGAGAAAGATTTTTTCGATTGATAAAACATTAAGCAACTGAACTAATTATAAACAAATAAATATTTTGAAAATAAAAAATTCTCAAGTCTTTGAGATGAAATTAAAATAATTTAATAACATCACTAAACGGCTGTAACAAACCCATTAGCCCAGTTTTGTTGGGTCCTTTTCACTCCTGAATGTATCCCAAAATTTTCCGTTCCAATAATGTGAAAAAAACAACTCCAATTAAAACCCCCACCACCAAAAGTATAACTCTTACAGCTTTATTAATCTATCTTTTAATAACAAAGCAACCTGCAACATTGGTATGTAGATTCTAAATCTAAAAAAGTGATTTTTTTCTAAAATTTTTGATAAATATTAGGACAAACAGTCTATATCTGATCTATTTGTTAATTAAATTTTTGGTGTTTACAATTTAGATCATTTCTGAAATTAATATTTTTTTTTCTAAATTCCGTTCTGTATCTAAAATTTGGAAGTTTTTTTTTTGGCTTTTCAGCCTTTCTAGCCATAAGCCAATTTACGATACTACTTATTATTTTTTTTTAATTTGTCTCTACCCGGGGTCAGATTTTTAGCCGGATGCCGGGTCCATTTGGTTAGCAGGCTGGCACGCTACCCCTAGCCTAACCCGACCTTTTTTTTAATAATTGGCTTCGGGAACTAGATGCCCATTTAGCCAATTGGAAAAGTTAAAATAAATAAACTATCAAAAATAAAAAGGTATCACTTTTAATTTATTCAAGGAATCGAATTCAATTCAAGGAACAGAAAGAGATTGTGAGATTGTATTTTGATTTTAGTTTCGTCCAATAACAAATGAGAAATTGATAGTGAAATAGAATTTTTTTTTCGTTTAACGTAAAAATGCAGAGATTCCTTTGAAGAGGAAGCGCGCGCGAACGCCACTTGCTTTTCGGACATAAGTATTCTTAAGCTGTTCACCCATGACTCGTCTCTAATAACTCATAGCACCCGTCATGGCAATTGAAAAGTCCCGACCAAGCAAGATAAATACTTGTAATTAATTGGCATCGAGGCCCCAGCCATAATTGGGCTGCGGGTCACGTTGCCAGCGAGGCGCACGTCCCGATGACTTATGGCCCACCCACGCACACACATACCCACACATACACACCCGGGGCACAAACCCTAAAAGCATCCTTATTGATAAAGCATAAAGATAGTCCACCCCCGAGTATGATCACTTAGCCGTTCATCGAGGCAACCAACCCCTCATCCTTTATGCCACACAGGCATAATTAGATCTTTTATCTTCTCCAACAAATCAAAATATATTAAACAAAAATTGGCGTGAGACTTTTCTAGAAGTGAAACCTTTTAGTTGCTTTATTTAATTCAAGAAAATCTCTCTTAAGTAAATAAAAAATTATTATTTTATTCATCATTTTCATAGCGCGTGTCTATTATGTATTCGACAGAGAAAGTAGAGGCGATTCCCAGTCTCTTTCCTCTGAAAAATTTTCACTTCAAAAATTCACTTTTATTTCAAAATACGCTAAAAAGTAGAAAATAATTAGAAATATTTAAGGAATAAAACAATTTTCACATAAAAGAATCTAAATAAATTTAATTTTCTCATTTATTTAATATCATTATTTCAAATTAGAAATATATATAAGTTCAAATATTATTTTCACTCAATATTTGACAAAAATTCCCTACATTAGAGTCGCGATCGAATAAAATGTAGAAAACCTTCAGATAAAAAGAATTTATTGTACAGCCATTGTCAATCTTAATTATAAAAGATTTTGTTTTGCCGAGATAGTAGAGTTGCTGATTCATAAAGAGAAATCTATGAGGTTATCCTCTGCTTGATGCAGATTGTTTGTTAGGTGAGTATTATGTAGCGAGCTTGCTAAATGCTAATGGCGGAAGCTTGTATTAGTACTTCACTTTATTGACAAGTTTCAATTTTCTAACTCAAACCTTTTGTGGGAAAAAACATTGCCATTTTTTTTTTTAATTTTTGTTAATTTCTCTTCGTTGAAAGAGCTTTTAAATTGTCTGATAAATTGAAAATCTAACTACTTGGTTTGCAATTATTTCCACTGAATCCTTCTCTAAAAGCCAAGCCTAAAGAGGTCACTCGCATATCGAGTTGAGAATGATAAAGAGAAATTAGAATAGATATGCCGGGGTAGTTAGGCCATTGTGATGCTATCTATATCCGACTTTAGCCACAAGTGATTTCATTCTAACAGTTTATGCCTATAGTTTGATATAAATTCGAACATTAAGATGAAAATCACGTAAATGCAACAAAAAACAAAAAATAATTATATGAGAAAATAATTTCTCGTAGATATAAAAATACAATTAGAATGCAAAGTATATTGTGCATCCAGGCTGGGGCAATGTATTCGTATTGTGTGTGGCATTAAATGTGGTCCTTGAGCGGAGGTAGCCCCTCCGGGGAACTCCCGACCGGCCGAGCCAATTACCGCCCCGGACTCGGCTTAGATTGCAAGCCGGACGCAATATCGGGGGCGGCATAGTCATGGGGGACGGCAAAGGCAGAAAAAGCCAATTGACAAAACCGAGAAACGCTAGCTAACAAGGACCAATAGGGACGAGCGGCTGGATATAAAAGCCCTCCGCGCGCTCTCGCTCTTTTCTGTCATTAAGTCCGGATAAATACAAATGGAGCAGCGCTATCGGAAAAGATCACAGGTAAAAATTAGATTTAGCTGCTAATTGAAATATTAACCAATTAGATTTTGGTTAAGATTAAATCCCATATATCGATCCTACCAAATGAAAGAAATCTAAATGAAGAGGTTAACTATTATATAAAATGGTATATTTTGTTCAAATGTGGACGCAATTTTTTCTCCATTTACAAACGATATTTTTTCTATTAATATATTTTTCATGACAAACTAATAGGTAAATTAATATAAGTTGTTTTCTAGAATAATTATTATTATTCTGGAAAATTCCTAATATTAGAATAATAAAAGGCTTTAACCTCTCACTATCAATTAGACATAGTTTTTAAATTTAATTTTCATTTGTAAGTTGAGGATAAAATATATTTGTTATAGATATGTAAACTTGACATAATATTTTTCTCAAACCAGGTCAATTTCTAGAGTTTACTCAAAAGAGAAGTGAATGCATTCTATGAAATTTTAAAAGAGAAGTATATTCAGTATTATATATTATATCAAGTAATTATAATATGATTCAAAAAAGCTAAGAACTCGTAATGAAGTGTTTAACAAAAAACAACATTTGAGTAGTACTAATTTTTAATTACACAAATGAATATAGCGTATTATCAAATAGTTATTAATATTTATCCTTAGAAAGAAATTTTTTAAAAATTATTTATTATTTTTAAATAATTAGAAAAAGTAATTTCAATTTATTTCCCGAATTTTTCCTTAGTGTATATTTGGCATTTATTAATTTTTTCCAAATAACTGGGACATATGACATCCGACCGGGGCGTAATAAGTAAAATAATTAGATAGTGTTAGATGATACTCGATAAGAGTCTTCTTGAAAAAGGAATTATTTAATAATATAATAAGTTCAGTTTATTTTTTATAGTTAATTTTGAAGGTATTTGATAGTTATAGAAATTCTATGAAGTCGATAGTTCATAACAGATTAATTTACCATGGTAGTTTTCGATAGTTGATGATATTCATCTACCAGTTTTATGTTCCATTATTACTTAAAATGACCGATCCTTCGATAATATAAAATATAACCTGAAATAATAGTTGAAAATACATATCTGCTGCGTCTAATAGCATGAAACATTGTCCGTTGGTAAACAGCGCTGACTGGTGGTCAAAATAAAAACTAATACAATCGGGTTATATTTACTTTTATCGTATAAAGAAAATTATTGAAAAAACAAACAAGATAGATTATTAGCTTGTTGTTTACTATCTTATGCAATATTGAGTGGTTTATTTAAATATTCTTCGGCATCTTAATTTTGAAAAATTATCCTCGGCATGATTGATAGTTGTGCAGCTGACCCGAGTAGTTTAGTTATATTTTTAGATACGAGACTGCGTAGTGGCAAGAACCACTTATCAATACTGCTTTTTGTAATTTGAAATTGTTGACAATTGGATAATATTGAAGAAGCTTTTATATTAAGCGAAACGTTATATAACTAATAGAGAATAGATATTTTAATAGAGCCTGACCAAGACACATAGATTGTCAGAAAATGTTTTATTTTATTCAAACGAATTTTAGGAGAGAGATTTATCAGAATTTAATTAATAAAGTACATAATATTATATATTTAATATACTATTTCTATTTTAGTTACAAAAGAGCTATTTATTTTTATTTTTTAATATTTAGTAAAGAAAATTTAAATCCCTCACTATATGAATTAAAATAAACTTCCAACATAGACGCTCTCTGCAACAACCTCATTACTGATGCAAAGGACACAAAGAAATTATAATAAAAAAACAACATTTTATTATTATTAATATTATTTTTTTTACGTCTAATTTATTCAAGTAAATAATTATAGTTTAGAAAAATAGAGCGAGTGGCAACTGTGTGAATTTCCTAAAGTCTAATAACAAATGATAAATTGAAAGATACAAGAATACTAGAGAAAAGATGTATTGCGAAGCTCGCCGGCCGGTTGGATCAATTAATTTACTTAATTTTTTTTCCTTATTAGTGTTTGGAAATGTATATATCGAAAAAATTATTTTCAAGCTTAAGTTATACTGCACCACGTTTATGTGAATCCATTAATGAGAACATTAAATTTTGTTTTAGTAATTAATAACAGGAACCATATGAAAAGGTTAGTGAATAAAGCTACTACACATTTTGTGCCATAGTATATGGTCAGAAAATTTATTAAGCATTCAGTTATTAGGAGTTAATAATTATTTTTAAGAAAAAAAAAACAGATTTCAAAAAAATTAAATTCAACAAATAAAATAATAATAGCTCAAAATTCAAATAAAATGCACTAAAAGGTTTTTTCTTTTTAGTAATGTTTAGTCAAGCTTGAGTTGTTTACCATACAAATAAAATCGGTTCATAAACAAAGAAGTTATGGGTGAACTTAAATAACAAAAAAGGTCCAATACCAATGAAATTTAGTTTTTTACCAATCGGGAACTATACTGAACACAGTGCAAAAAAAATCATCAAAATCGGTTCACAATTGGCGAAGAAATCGAGCATCATAGACACAAGTTTAAGTGGGAGAAAAATTTAACCGAATTTATCGCGCGGAGAATTTACCACTGCTCGAAGCCCCTAAAACTAAACTATATTGAATTGTATCTAAGTTTCTGAGATTGGCTCGTGATCACGGCTTCTTTTCCTTCTACTCTGTTCTTTTCACGATGAAGGGGCCAGCCCATACAGGCCTTTAGGGGATCACCTTCTGGTGTATCTTCTTCTCACATCAGAATCATTAAAAAAAAAAAAAAAAAAAAGAAATTTAGTCGAATTCAGAACCTCCTCCTTTTTTGAAGTCGGTTAAAAATACTTACATATATACATAAATACAAAAATACGTACATAAATAGAGATCAATTGCTCTTATTGTCGAATTAAATCCAACTTGGAAAAAGGCGATAAGTCAAATTTGAATTTTGTTGTCCATTGTAATATTTTTACCTACTATATATATAGATATAAATAAATAAAAGAAAACATTTTTATTAGTTTTGCAAAACTTTATTTGAATAATAAATTATTGCAAGGCGATATAAAAGAAGGGAATATTATTTCGTGAAACTGGAATGTCGAAATGGTTGTTGTTGTTGTTGTTGTTGATTTGTTTGAACATTAAAAAATCGTTGTATTCAAGTATTTAACATACACCTAGAGATAATGCGTTTATTGTCGCTATTTGGGTGTGTGTGTGTGTGGGTGGGTGGCTGGGTTGTTAAATATGCTCTCTCTTGCGCTGGCTGAGTGTGATTTGTTACAAGTAGTATGTTTTCAATTATCACTATAGTAAGTGGGATCGGCACTGTGCATATGAAACCATTAATTTTATTGCTCCGTTTTTGGCACCGATGTAGAATTGCCTGTCATACAAGGAGTGAGAAGGTGGGTGTGCTAATGTGTTTGTGAGGGGTGTACAAAAATCGAAACTTCGCGTTAATTCACAAAAAATATCGTAGGGTATACACAGCACGACTTTTACTTGCCCCGCATTAATAAAAACCCATAAATAATCTAAAATTATAAGAAAACACCTCTCAATCATATTTAACACAGAAAGCTAGTAAATATTTTTATCAACAAGGTCTGGGCAACAATGCAACCAACGCCTGATGACATTTCTAAATCAAAGTAGACAATCAAGTGAAAACCAATCGGGGTTCCGTGTCTCGCGCGAAGCTCTAAGTCCCAAACAAATTATCCCAAAAATGTTTATATGATGATGGAATTTATTTACTTTTTAACCGACTTCAAAAAAGGACTGAATTTTTTTTGTGTCTATGTTACCTGATATTTTCGCCAATTGTGAACCGATTTTGATGATTTTTTGCATTGGGTTCAGTATAGTTTCCGATTGGTACCGGTTTTTTTCATTGGTATTGATTGACCTTTTTTTGTTATGTTTATTCAGGCATAACTTATTTGTTTATGAACCGATTTTAATGATTCTTTCTGGGTTTGGATCATTATAGCTCCAAGATAGTCAAGATACCGAACTAGTTATTTATTTATTTATTTTATGTATGTTCAGCGAGAACTTTTTGCCACGTGGAAAGACGTCGATGATTCTTTTTTTATTGGAAAGGGGGTACCTTAGAGGTGGTCCCATATTAATTTGGTCAAGTTCTGATGATATGATCAATGACGAAATAACGTAAATCTCAATTCTTATGAGCAAATAATCGAAATTATAATAAATAAAATCTTTTATAAAAAAAATCTTAAAACATTCATTTAAAACTTGCTAACATTTTCGAGAGAATTTCTATATTTATGAATTGAATTTTATTATCATTTTCTGATTCATTCACCCGACGCTTTCTCTTACGAGATGCATGCAAGGTATTATATTAAGTCACTATTAATAACATCACTAAAAAGAGAAAAATAAAAATAATTTTTTAAAAAAAAATAAAACCGACTTCAAAAAAATTAAAATGCAACAAATAAAATAATAAGAACTCAAAAATCAAATAAATGCACTAAAAGGTATAAAATAATCATCTTATTTAGTTACAATTAAACGACGTAATATTAACATGAAATCACTTATTGAAGTCGGTGCTAAACAAACTATATAAGCCAGCTTACCCGCCAAACGTACTATGTAAGATCCGTCGAGTTCGATTCATAAAATGTATATGTTTGGCACCGACTTCAAAAAGTGACTTCATGTTAAAATTTCGTCGTTTAGTTGTAACTAAATAAGATAATTATTTCATACCTTTTAGTGCATTTTATTTAATTTTCTTATTCTCTCTCTTTTTAGTTCTTATTATTTTTAACCGACTTCAAAAAAGGAGGAGGTTCTCTATTCGACTGAATTTATTTTTTATCCGAAAGGGTGTCTTAGGGATGGTGCCATATTAATTTGGTCAAGTTCTGATGATATGATCACTATTAATGACATCACTAAAAAGAAAAATAAAAAATAATTTTTAAGAAAAAAATAAAAACCGACTTCAAAAAATTAAATGCAACAAATAAAATACACTAAAAGAGTATAAAATAATTATTATCTTATTTAGTTACAACTAAACGACGAAATATTAACATGGAAATTATTTTTGAAGTTGGTGCCAAATATATACCTTTTATGAATCGCACTCGACGGATCTTACTTAGTACGTTTGGCGGGTACGCTCGCTTATAGGTAGGTATAGTTTGTTTGGCACCGACTTCAAAAAGTAATTTCATGTTAATATTTCGTCGTTTAGATTGTAACTAAATAAGATAATAATTATTTTATACCTTTTAGTGTATTTTATTTGTTGCATTTACTTTTATGAAGTCGGTTTATTTTTTCTTAAAAATTATTTTTATTTGTTGCATTTAATTTTTTTGAAGTCGGTTTTATTTCTTTTTTATAAAAATTATTTTACATTTTTCTTTATTTATAAAAATTCCTATAATTCAGGGTATCATCCTCGGGTAATTTTAATTTGATTTTTCTTAATTTAAGTAATTATTCACAGCTGGATGTGTCAATAAAAATTAATAATTACATTTTCTCAATTTTCTTTTATTAATTAATTAATGTATTAATTTGAAAGCCCCTTTAGTTCATTACAAGTCATATTATTATATTATATTAAAATTAAGGAAATTAAATTAATTAGAGGTAGGTATTTTATATTGAAGACGGAGTGGTAGAGTTGACACAAAGGTAGACGAAAGAAAATGAAAACCACAAATTCCAAATAAAATATTTGTCGATTTTCACTCTACTCTACTTCAGGATTTAAAAGTGTCAACAGAAGGAGCTCTTCGTATATATTAATATTATTTTTTAATTGACAATATATGTTCAAAACTTTGTGGACAGCAATGTCTTGATGATGGCCGGAGCTGACCTGGAGGTAAAAACGTTGACACAAAAAATAAATTAAATTTTTTGATTCTCGCTCCAAAAAAGGAAAATGGACTTTATTTCAATTTAAAATTAAAAATATTACTCCCTACTGTCGGAAAATATGGTATACATATGAAAAAAATCTTAGGTTATTTAGAGTTTCGAAAGCAACATGCAATACTGTTATTGTTCACATTGATAACTAAATATTATAACAAATTTGACAAGGCTTGCTTTTTATTTATGTTGGAATTTGAAGAGCAAAATTAGTTTTTAAGAAAAATAAAATAGCCACCTCTGTAATTTCAAAATAGAAAATTTTAACACAAATAACATGAATTTACAAAGAAGAGATGCCAAATCGAAGCAATTGACTAATGAACAACAACATGGTATTTTGCAACAGTATTATTAACAGTACATTACAGTATTTGAAGAACAAAGAAAAATTAGAACAAGCTATTAATAAATTGATTGCATGTGTTCAAGATGCATTTAATAAACTAGAGACAAATACTCTTAATAACGTTTTTATAAGATTACAAATGTGTATGGAATTAATTATTTTGAAAGGTGGGGGGGGGGGGGATTTCTATAAATTCCTCATATAGGTAAATAGGTAAAACTTCGTCATGAGGGTCGATTAGCTGAAAAGTATATTGTTGCTGAAGAAGTGTTCAACAAGCCTAAATCTCACTTTTACTAAATTTGGATTTAAATAATTTTCTAATTAATATATTAAAGAATAATTAACATATTAACGAGAATTGTTTTTGATCGCGTTTTTAAACAATATATGTATATCATGAGACTACTGCTGGTTGAGGTTATTGGAGTCTGATGAAATGTTAAGTCTGGACCAAGAGAGAATGAAAAAGAAGCAAACCATCTAGCTATGATCCAGCATCATTTCGCAATTAGCCGGCATGACTCTTTTTATATCAAATATTGATATGGATCACCAAATGGATTTGTAATCTGAGATGTTATATATTCAATCCCCCAGTCCAATCGCGAAATGATGCTGGATCATAGCTAGATGGATCTTCTTTTTTTATCTCTCTTGGTCCAGACTTAACATTTCAGCAGACTCCAATAGCCTCAACCAGCAGAAGTCTCGCCATATATAATATATCTTGTTTAAAAACGCGATCAAAAACAATTCTCGTTAATATGTTAATTATTCTTTAATATATTAATTAGAAAATTATTTAACTTTATTATTTCAAGTCAGAAATATATAAATTCGGATATTATTTTCACTTAATATCTGACAAAAATCACCTGCATTCGATTCACGATCGAATCAAATATAGGAAACTTATGATTAAATTTGGATTACACTAAAATTATTTATATTTAGTTATATTGTGGATAATAAAATGAATTTAATATTTGATTTTTTTTATTTTATTTAATTTTAGTTTTATTTGATTTTCTGTTCTTCTATTGATATGTCGATTTTATAATATCTAAAGCAAAGAATTACAGCAGTACTTCGTCTATAAATATGTATAAGTAAAAGAAATCATAATGAGAAAGAAAGTAAGAAAGCGGATGGGCCAAGGGTGCTATGATCTCTTTCAAATATCTATCTTTAGAGGGGATGTCGGTTCCGGATTCATCCAACTTGAATGACACTTTGCACCCCCTCTCGCCCTTAAACCTCACCCCCCTCCAACAACCACCTCTCATTTTTACACCCAAAATACTCTCTTTCAAACTGCACTTTTCGTCTGTCCATTTGTCACGAAAATGACGAAGGAAAAATGTTGGTGAATTAGTCAAAAAGCACACGCTGCAAACGGCACGCGAGTCAGTCACTCCAGCTTTAATATCCAATGGCAAAACATTTTTTTGTTAGCAAAAAAAGAGAGAGAGAAAAAAAAAAGAATCGTCGGTAAAGCTAATTTTTGTAGAGAATATTTTTCTAGTCTGATAAACATTTTTAATGAAAGACTGAAAATAGAAAAAAAAGAAGTGTAAATTTTAATAGAGAAAATATCATACTATACATAAAACTCGTTTTCATCATTGAGTATAATCTTTTAACAACTGTCAACTTTCGACTCGTCATAAAATATTTTAATTTTCATTTCAAAAGAATAAAGTTTTTTATTTTTATATTTAAACAAACTATATACGATATATTTATATAATTCGCATAAAGTCGATGCGTGCTCATAAATTTTACAAAACTTTCTAAATTAGTTAAACTTATTATGAAAATATACCGATTAATTTAGTGGTTTTACAATAATTTGGAATAATTTTCTATTAAAAAAATGTACGCAAGTAATACATAAAAATAAAGACTTTTTAGCTTTAAGATATTAAAGAAAACATTTAATTATTTATTTTTTGTCTCCTGTAAGCAGCATGTTTACTGTAGAATTAATGCAGCACATCCTACTATCTTTGAAGAAAATTAAATCATTAAGTTTTCACTTATAACAAATATTTAATCTGTTCAGGTTCCCTAAGTGCTCCTAAATATTTTTCTGAAAAAGAGAGTCAGGTTGTCCGAAGGATAGAATATTGGCTTATAGATCGGTATGCCCGGGTTCAAGTCCTGATAAGTGAATAATTTGAATAACTTTATTCTGACCACTACACTAATATTTTACACACACTCAAGTAAAAGTTTATAATCCCATAGCTAGTAGTTGACTAAATGAGCTTTGTTTGGGAAAATCCAATTAAATAGATGTAAAAAAATAAAAGTCTCAGCTAAGGTCTTGTTATCAGAAACTAAGAATTTGTTTGAGAAAATTTAATTTAAGTATTTGTGAGCATTCAAAATTTAAGTGTCCTAAGGAATAACTGATTAAAATTTTGTCCAAACCCGAAAAAAGGTTCAAATTGAAAAAAAAATCCCCTTAATTTTTGATCCGATTTGAATCAAAATCTAATCAATTTTTAAGTCCAATATAAAATATCTAAATAAAAAAAATAGTTTTGATATCTGAAATTTTGAACGGGAGTGTACACAACATTTCGTAACAGACACACTGCCTAAATGGCATTTTCACATAATTTATTAATTAATATCCCTTAAAATATTCTTCTTCTTTTAAGTGTCATATCAGGTCTCGACGTTTCGGCTCCTCTCCACATATACCTGTGCTGAGTGTGTTTAGCTGTTTTTTACACAGATATATGGGACCTACTTTTTAACGCCGGTTCCGAACTGCAAGTTTGGAGAGGTTACTAGGCAATTATACTCTTGGTAGGTTGGCATTGCTTTCCAAGAGGAGGCGACTGCAAATATTTGATCTGCCGAGACTTAGTCTCGAACCAGCGTACTTCGAGTCAGCGTACTTCGAGTAAGCGACCCGACACTACCCACATGCTTATAGTCGCCTCTTAAAATATAGATACATTAATTTATCGATGTTTACAATTCAAGGTTTGAACTCAATCACTCTTTTTTTATCGAAATATTTTAAAAATATTTAGGAAAAACAAATTTTTCTATGAACCATTACAATACTTCACCATTAGCAGTATAGTAAAGTAAAAATATTATGAAGTGAGATAGAACCTATTATTTTGTTTTCTAAATCTCTCTGCTTATATTTGAACCGGATCCAAATTGTTTTATCAAGAACATTAACGCCCTTAACCTTGTTGATAGTAACAATTATTTTTATCAACGTTATTAAAATTATAATGGACTTAGATAATAAAATTAAAGAATATTTCAGTCCATTTATCAAAACGATGAAATTACGAGTATCAAATAAAAGACATCGAGCTCTATTGTCTTCTAGTCGTCCTCGTATTAAGTAATAAACATAAATATATTTTAGATCTTCATCAACGTTAAAATCTTTTCATAAAAGCAGGGAGCAAATATATAGGACAGCAGAGAGGGAGAGAGAGACGGAAATGTGGGCGTAACATTCTTATTTTAGTGTTTGTAGTTGAAATGGATGTAGGTGGATGAGAGAAGGGCAAACGGTTACGAGCCTCAGAGAGGAGAGAGCTTCTATTATGATAGGAAAAAAGAAAAAGTAAAAAAAAAAAACAGGACGAAAAGCAGGATACATCGATCTTGTCGAGGCATTCATTCATGGGTTTTAATCGAGCCAACGTAACCCAGGTCGCTTTTTCTAAAAACGGGGATTTTGTTACTACGATCAGACCTGAAAACCAGGAAGCTCTTTTGGAATCGAAATCGCAAATTTAATTGAAAGGGTTTTGTAATAACGTATCGCATTTTTCAAATGTTGTCTTGGGATTTGATTTTTTTGGTTATAGACCTAGAAAAACCATTCGATAACGTCAATTGGGAAATTATGTTTAAAATCTTAAAACAGGCGGGAATAAAATTCAGGGAGAGAAGACTAATCTACAATCTATACCAAAACCAAACGACAATAATAAATATTGGTGATGAACATAGAAAGCCAAAATAAAAAAGGTGCAAGACAAGGATGTGCTGTCACCCATGATTTCAACTTATACATAGAAGAAGCGATTAAAGAATTCAAGAACAAAATTGATACAGGTATCGAAATCCAAGGTCAAAAGATCGCTATGTTAAGATTTGCCGATGACATTGCCCTTCTAGGAAGCAATAAAAAAGAATTAGAGGACGCTCTGAATGGAATTAACCAAATCCTAATAGAAGAAATCAAAATGAAAATAAACAAGAATAAAACCAAGGTCCTAGTATGTACAAAAAAAGAACAAACGAGACAGGAATTCATCAAAATTAACCAAGAAAACCTAGAAGGAGTTAAGGATTTCCGCTACCTAGCAAGTAAAATAACATGGGATGGGAAGAGCGAAAAAGAAATTAAATCAAGAATTTCCCAAGCAAAAATGGGGTTTAATTCAAAACAAAAACTACTATGCTCCTCCTCAATCAGGTTAGAAAACAGGAAGTTGCTATTAAAGACATATGTATGGAGCATAGCCATGTACGGGTGGGAAACCTGGACAATTAGAGAAGCGGAGAGAAAGAGATTAGAGGCTTTCGAAATGTGGTGCTACAGAAGAATGATGAATATCAAAAGGATGGATAAAATTACAAATGAAGAAGTTCTTGGAAGAATCGGAGAAAGAAGAACCTTGTGGAAGCGTCTAGAGAAGAGAAGAGATCAGATGATGGGGCACACACTGAGACATGGGGGACTGCTTAGGGATATCTTGGAGGGGGAGGTGGGAAAGAAAAAGGGGAAAGGGAAGACCCAGATTAGAATATTTCAACCGAATAATTGGGGATATGGGATGCCAGACATTTAGAGAGGTCAAACAGCTGGCGGGGGACAGAGTCGAGTGATGGCGGATTGTTGCATCAAACCAGTCTTAGGACTGTATACTCAATGATGATGATGATGATGATGATGGTAAATAAAGTTCTGGGGTAAAAAATAACCCCTGGAAATAAATCTGAGGAATGCAATAAATGATGATTTTTTTTAAATTAGAGCCTTTTTTTCAGAAGAAGATGCAAAACCCTAAGGAGCCGTTCATAAATTACGTCACACAGTAAAGTGTGTGGGACATCTGAGATTTTTCAAGAAAATTTCAAAATTGATGTTTGCAGAACAAATAAAAAATTTAAAACTTTATTCTACAGGGGTTTGTCGGAATACAATAAAGTGCCAATTGAGATAAAGAATTCCACGGGAATTCATGAATTCAAGAATCGATTGATTAAAATTTGTAATTTCGAAGAGATGATCTTCTTGTGATATCTCCACCAAAATGATAATGCTAAGTTGTGGTATACTTTGTGTTGTTTGCTGTATTATTATTATTATGTTTGTATTGTATATTATTATAATATTATTGTTATAGTATTTGTATGGTATGGTATAGTATTGTATGTGTATTATTGTTATAATATTTGTATTCTATTGTATTATTATTGTACATTATTATTGTAATGTTTTTTATTGTATTGTATTGTTAACTTTTATGATTGTATATTATTATTATATATGTATTATGTATAGCTGAAAAATAGCTAATGAAGAAATTATTATTATTATTTATGACAAAATGTGACAGGGGGCCCGGGGATCTTAAAAATTGTGATGTCACAAAAGTCAAATTAAAAATTTTTAATTTTCAATATTTTTTAGATTTCAAGTTATTATTCCAATGTGAAAATGTTGATAAAATAAATCTAGATAAAAAAATTGTAAGCAAGCAATTTTTAGCAAAAACAGTTATTTTTTTATTAATTATAAAAATTTATTTATAAATAATACAATAATAATAATAATTATTTATGTCCATCGATTAAATTAAAACGTTGGCATAAAATAAAAAAAAATATTTGCTTAAGCTATTGTACTTATTTCCCTACAACAACTTATTAATAATAGTAATAGTGAATAATGTTTTAAATGATATGAAAAAATAAAGTTAAACTTAAAATATATAAAATTCTTTAAGTTGAGTTTAATTTATAAAAAAAACTACAACTATTAAATTATAGGGTATAAAAGGATAGTGTGACGTCACAATTCAGGGGGCTTGTACGAATTTGTACGAAAATATCAATTGCCTCTGAATGACTTGAACCCCTGTCGTTTATGCATCAATATAGGATACATAGAGTATCATATGCATACCCTACAGGCAAGTTTTTTAATTTTAATTCAATCCAAACATGTAATCTTATTCTATTATAAATGGGGGGAATGTTTGACTAATATACTACTAAGTTAATGTTTTGGCTGATTCATAAAAAAGTGACTTCAAATGATTTTTATTTATTTAATTAATTAATTTTTTAGTGTATTTTATAACAACCCATTTGTATTGTTTTTAAAAATTCTCAAAAATGGCTTTTTTTTATTGAAAAATATATTTATAAGTGAACAGTATGTTGAAATATTATTTTCCAAAATAATAATTACCAATTTATTTTGGAAAAATATGAGGTCCCTAACAAGGGGCAGATTGCATTTTAGACGATTTTAATTTTATTTATTTTATTTAATATGTAATTTCCTTTAGCAATATTTCGTTTGAAATATAATGAGAATTGGTTCCTTGTTAGGGAAAAAGTGTTTTTTTTTTATTTGTATTTTGTAAAGACGTATTCCAAGAGTAAATACAATATAAATAAAGAAATTGGTAATAAATAGAAACAAAATATTATATTTATTTAGTGAAAAAGAGAGAGAATTTAAAATTTGAGAACTAGCTTTTTAATTTATATATTATTCTATAAAATAAACTTTGCCTCCGAACATATATTTATATTTGTAAAATTTCTCAAATTGACTCTCTGCCCTCCAAATCAAGCATATGTATTTCTGATGTGAGAATCGAATCGGGCCTTTGATCAAAATCAGCCTTCGTTCTTTCATCCATTAAATGAGCCAAGTCGATATATAATAATTGGGGGTTAAATTTAATGAAGTTTAAAAATTTTTCCAAACAAAGGGGTTCAAATTTAAAAAAAAAAACTCCCTTTAATTTTTGACCCGATTTCAACCCAAATGTAATCAGCTTTTAAGTTCAATTTAAATTAAAATATCTAAATATAAAAATTACCCTAGTAGCACAATGTTTCAAACTATATAGTAACTATATAGTGCCTATATATATTCTCGAAACATTGTGCTACTAGGGTAATTTTAATATCCGAAAATTTCAAATGAGGGTGTACACAACATTTCGTAACAGACACAGTGCCTAAAAGACATTTTCCCATAATTTATTATTTAATTTCTTTTTTAAAATATTGATTTTTTTGATGTTTACTATTCAAGGTACCAAAACGCCGGGAATTTAATAATTTTTTTTTTATCGAAATAATTTAAGCTGTTTTTCGAAAACGTTAGACAAAAAAGTACATTTTTATAAGCACGATTACAATTGGTAAATGATAAGTAGGGGTTGCCGCCATGTGGTCGAAATTGAAACTAACTCAATCGGGTCGCTCTTACAAATGTCATATGCATAATCAAAGAATAATATTTAATAAATAGGTTTGGTATTTGTTTATATGTCATTTGAAGACTTTTTAAT
Source organism: Forficula auricularia (assembly GCA_024734495.1). NCBI lineage: Eukaryota > Metazoa > Arthropoda > Insecta > Dermaptera > Forficulidae > Forficula > Forficula auricularia. The sequence goes on from JALMQS010000117.1 coordinate 7,532,608, forward strand.
TAATTTATTATGGGGTCGGGTTAGGCCAGTGGTTAGCTTACAAGCCTGCTAATCAACCCAGGTTCGAATCCGACTCTAGGCAATCGGCTAAAAATCTGATCCATACATAGAACACATAATTAAATAATAGTATCATAAATTAATTAATAAAGTAAAGGGTGTGTAATTACACAGTAAATGAAATAAAATACAAAGAGGTTTATACAGACTCATTACATTTCGGATTATTAGTCCATCATCAGGAGTTTACAGGTTAAAAACGTTAATAATCCGAAATATATTGAGTTTGTATAAACCTCTTTGAGTTTTATTTGATTCACTGTGAAACTACACACATTAATTAATATCATGTTTCAACTAAAACCTACACCACTTTCCATAAGTAAAAAGAATCATAAATTGGGTGATGGCTAGAAGAGCCGAAAAGCAAAAAAAAAATGTTTGTTATTCTATAAAATAAACTTTGTCTCCGAATGTATATTTAATTTGTAAAATTTCTCAAATTGACTCTCTGGCCTTCAAATCAAGCATGTCAAGCGTTTATGTATTTCTGATGTGAGAATCGAATCCAGCCCTTGATCAAAATCAGCCTTCGTTCTTCCATCCATCAAATGAGCCAAGTCGTTATGTAATAATTGGGGGATGAATTTAATGAAGTTCTTACCTCAAACAAAAAAAAGCATCCCACAAAATGTTACATCATCAAAAAAGCTTTCCCCCTATCTAAATCCTAATCTTAAAATGTGTATGTCTGTCTGTCTGCTCATCATACGGCCGCCACTCGGTTGGCTTTCGGTCTTTTTCTTTTCTTGTCTTGTCTTCGTCCGTTGACTAATGTCGGAAACCTTTCTGCTTTTGCTGCCCTCATATGCTCCTCCTCAGCTCGGCCATTAGATCTTTTCCTCTGGCTTCTTTTCCCAACCACCTCATCTCTTTTTACGCAGCTAGAATCATTTTCACAATTATTTTCTTTCTTTTCCCTCTTCTTGAGCCATCATCTTTTGCCCGACTCACTTCCTTCTTTCTTGATCAGAGATCAAGATGATCACCCAATCCCGGTTTCCTTTAGATCTACTTCCACGGATTTAAGGTAACACAACAAAGGAAAAGTATCCTTCTTTTTCCTCTCGGGTATATAAGTAGAGATTTTATTTCATTTTTAGATTTATATTTAGAGGCGCTAAGAGATAAATCCAACAGTGACAAATATATTTTATACACAGAGTAAAGAAAAATTCTTTTGAAACGATATCCAGGCTGATTTCAACGATAGTGTCAGTGGCGGAAGGAACTCCAATACCGCAACCAGTTTGAAGAAGCCCACATTTTTTGGATTTTTTTTTAATTTTACTAAAAGTATCCCTTATTGTAAATTAGAATAAAAACATATAGGTACTGACAAAAATGGTAGATTGGTTGAATGGCTATAATTATTGTAAAATTTATTAATTCAAAAATACAGATTTGGGAGTATATTATAGAAATATCCGATAAAATTTATATTTTTTAGTTATTTACTCTTAATAATTTTTTATTTTAATTTGAATCTTTATTTAAATCACACATAATTAATTATAATTATTTATTAAACACGAACAAATAACACAATATAACTACTGGATCGACTTATTCTGCGATCGTTCTCAAGTATGAGCACCCACTCCGATTATAGGTTAACTGAGCCAATCACGTGTCGGTCAAGCTTATATAGACTCGATGTACAGTCCAGTCAAAAAAACCTACACACTGAAGACCTCAGAGCCCAGTGTCGGACTGAACATTACATGTTTTTTTAAAAATACATTTATAAATAAATTTATACTGATCTTTTTTTCTCAAGTCTGCATGTATATCACCACTTATAAACAACGCTAAACTGTTTAATTAACAGTTTACAGTACTGGAAAAAACTTTTCTAAAGAAGAGCCAAAAAATAATTTGGTACACGATTACAAACACATGCACGTCACCGGCATCCTTGAAATGATAGGAGTGTGAAATAACTATAAAGCGAAAAATATTGACAAATCAAATGATAATAATAATAACAATAATAAATAACAATTAATCCACATATTGGCTCAGTTAACCTATAATCGGAGTGGGTGCTCATACTTGAGATCGATCGCAGAATAAGTCGATCGAAACGTCGTAGTTATATTGTATTATTTGTTCGTGTTTAATAAATAATTATAATTAATTATGGGTGATTTAAATAAAAATTCAAATTTTAATCAAATTAATCACAAAAATAAAATCTTCAACAGCTTCATCAATAATAAATTTTTTATTGAAAATTTTGAAAGGCTCTAATGATTGCACACATTAGAGTCTCGAAATAAGCAGATTGGATTTCCAAATGCTTGTTTGATTATATTTTGGCTCAATACCTATATGTATTTGACATTTCATTTATATCTAAACGATTTTTCAACAAGTACCTAATTTTTAGATTGTTCATTTATTTATTAATGATAAAATAAATAAATAAATGTAAAGCGTCTTCTACTTTTTTGCTTGATTCTATAAAGATTCTACTGTTCTTTAGCCTGCTTTAGGATCTTTCTCTAAACACTCAAATACTAAATACTCAAGTAATCAATTGTCCATGCCTGGTGTATTTGATCAAATTCGTCCAGTTTCGCTTCGTTACGTTTCTAGTGGAAAATTTTTACAGAGTGGCCTTATTAGGCTTACATCCAACCCATTTTAGTCGCCTTTTACGACTAGCAGGGAGACTGTGGACCTATTCTATCCGCAGTCCACAGGGGTGCAATGGGAATGGTTTCCCATTACTTTTTCCTCTATTTGGTGAGGCACCTTAAATTTTTATCAAAGGGGAAAATTTTTCCGACTTCCTAGAGTGGCCATCAGATCAGTGAATAGCCAACTAATTTTAAACAATTTATTAATCGAGTTTATATACAATAATCCTAAATAGCTTATATTCAGCTAACATTATGATTTTTTTTTATTCTATTATGTTTGATTGTAGATTTCTTATCAATATCAAATTCCAATAAATAAAATGTAATCATTAATATGTCAAAAATACTTTATTTTAAAGCTTAATTTGGTACTATATAACTCAAATAGGTACATTCGCTTTCACACAGGCAAACATTTATATCTCTCTAATGTCTAAAATATACATTTTTATTTTATGAGATTATTAGGAATTAATTATATTCTATTTAATCTAGTTCTTTACGTAACAATTATTTAACTCTCCAACTCCCTTTCTAAATTGTCGATATAATATTTACATTTTCCAAATTCATTCAAATAGCCAGCCAGCCAGCCCTTTTGGCTTTATTTGTACAGAAGATAAGGACTTTCTATATAAATGTCAGGGTCATAGAAAATTCAAAATTACCACCCATTGTATTTCTTCCACCACCCCCTGGTCCCTTGTCTGTAAAAATAAAAACATAACTCACTTTAATCAAGCCATCCCAGCCAAATTGTATATTTAAGTATTTAGGGATAAAATCTATTTTTGGATGGATTCCAACATTCAAAAGTCCTTAATAAATTGTTCCAATCTATTGTGTATATGCACAAGTATATACAATATACATATACCAATATAATTATTAGGGGAATGATATAGAAAAAAGCTATATTGTTTTATTAATAATCGATGTTTTACTTTTATTCGATCCTCTCTCGAAGTCGGTGACCATATCCAAGGTCGGACATTAATTTATCACATCAAAAAAATAATTTGTACATAGATAATTCAATAAAAAATATAATTAACTCTATTTTTGGTACTTATGTTAAGAATTATTATTTTATTTATATAGCATTCGTGATATGAGAATAACATAAAAAAATTTTAAATTACATACAAATATTAAAGTTTTTTAATAGATCAAGAGCCCACGACTGCCAGACCTTCGTTATTTTATAAAAGCTGAAAGTTTTTCTGTGCATGTCCCCTATACAGGTAAGAACGACCAGCGACTATAGAGTTTGGGTTGTGGTTACTTTGGCAGGTAACAGGTAATAAAGGTGTATAAAATAGTACTTTAAATTCGTTAAAGTATAAAGCTCAATTTTTTTATATTTTCTTCGGGATAACTTTAGAAATCTCGTCATCCATTGCTGGACACTTATGACAGTTACTACCCTCTGCCAGACACCCCTAAACTTTAATAAATTATAATTATACTTTCGTTATAATATAAAAGATAAATTTTATATATGTTACTTGGCGACCTATAAAAAAATGTTACCTCAATAGGCGGACAGTTTTAATGGTTTTTACATAGATTTTTGACATTTCGGTTATTATTGATAACCATTGGGGAAGACATGGAGGTATCGTCTTAAAATCAAAAATAACCATCGGTTCTTATCTAATACTAGAGGAATAACCTTATTGCATTCCATTTTTGTTGTTTTGACTATTAATGGCAACCTCTACTGAAAACGTGGAAGAATCGACTTAAAATCAAAAAGACTAAATTCTTTTATGACGAACCCCTCAAGCTTGAGTTTCTTAAAGTTTAGGGGTGTCTGGAAGGGGGTAGCAACTGTCATAAGTGTCCGGCAATGGATGACGAGATTTCTAAAGTTATCCCGAAGAAAATATAAAAAAATTGAGCTTTATACTTCAACGAATCCAAAGTACTATTTTATACACCTTTATCACCTGTTACCTGCCAAAGCAACCACAACCCAAACTCTATAGTCGCTGGTCGTTCTTACCTGTATAGGGGACATGCACAGAAAAACTTTCAGCTTTTATAAAATAACGAAGGTCTGGCCGTCGTGGGCTCTTGATCTATAAGTTTTTATTAATATTTTTATTCATTTTTTGTTTTTTATTAAATGCATACATATGTATATAAAAATGTATAATACATAATTTAAAATGTACTGTATCTAATATGATGTACTATTAGACAAATTAACTTTTAAAAGTTAGTTTTAATTTTTTCTTAAAGCAATTTGAGCCGCGAAAGTTAAATAATGTAATGAATAATTTCTTATGTTAATTCTACATATTTAGAAAATTATTTTATTATTTTTTTGAAACGAAAAAATGAAATGAGCACCCGACGGGATTCGAATTCGTGTCTCCTCTAGCCGAGAGCGCTCTACCAACTAGGCCACGGATGATCGCACTAGGATAGCTCTTTAGATTGAATGTTGTCATTTTTCCTTTTCAATCTAAAGACCTATCTGGGCGGGATTATCAGCAGCCTAGTTGGTAAGGGCGCTCTTCGGCTAAAGTAGAGAGACACGGGTTCGAATCCCGTCGGGTGCTCATTTAATATTTTCTTTTCAAAAAAATAATAAAATAATTTCTAAATATGTAAAATTAACATAAGAAATTATTCATTACATTATTTAACTTTCGCGGCTCAAATTGCTTTATGATGTACTATAATAAATGTAATTTTGGTGAGTAAAGATATTTTTCTTTGTATGCAATACAATAAGATTAATAGGAAATTCTTTTAACACGAAGAAATATTTCGGTTCCCTCAGTTTCCTGTTAAGCAAAATTTTCACTTTATATATGTGTTTCTTGTATTTGTTACGCACTTTTGTAAATAAAATATACAAGAGGGGAGGCAAGAGTATCTATAGTAAAGTAACTTTGTGTATTTGAGTCACAACAGATTTTTTTATTCTCAATAGATTAATAATAATTCCTTTTTCTGATTGTTTAATTAACCATTTGAATATCACAATTTGTTCTCTTGTGGGACGTGAATTTCCAGCCCGAAAATGGTGACAAATTAAACACGTCCTAGGTAGACTTTTGCTATTTTAATATACAGATGAAATTAGCAGGAAGCGTTGGTGCAAATAATGGCAGATGTCGGGGCTCTGAAATCAGGAGGGTGACCATGCAACGTGCCAAGTTACACCCAACATTCATATTCACCTCGTACATATGCATTCGTTACAAGCCCATTATTTCCTTCAGTCTGCACTTTTAATTTTTAACAAACTGATTTTTTGTTCTTTTTTTTTTTTTAATTAATTCAACACGAGAACAAGTTCGTTCAAAAAACAACAATTAAGTATTTGTAGAACTTCTCGTCAAGTGCTTTGGAAAATCATTTGTCAATCAATCATTTGTCAATCATTTTCGAGTAGTCGCTGCTATTTATTAATAAAATAATCCAACTACGCTCAAGTGGGACTCGGGGACCGAGAATTCTACGTTTTATGTCTGTTGCAGTAAAAACCCGTTTTTAGTAAGAAAGTTAAAACGCGTTTCACTGAATACATTTGTGGCAGCTAGAATTTATTGATGTTAGTTGAGTTTGGTCCAAAGGTCTAGAATCTTCATTTTTGGCTTTCCGCCTCATTTTGGGTGTTTATTCTCAAAAAATTTTAAACGAAAATGTCAAAAATTACTATTTTTTCATAAAAAAACTACTATTTTTGAAATTTTCGTTTAAATTTTTTTGAAAATAAACACTCAAAACGAGGCGGAAGGTCAAAAATGAAGATCATAGATCTTTGGACCAAACTCAACCAACATGGGTAAATTCTAGTTGCCACAAAGGTATTCAGTGATACGCATAATAACTAGTAAGAACCCGTTTTTACTAAAAATCAGTAAATTCTAGTTGCTACAAAGGTATTCAGTGAAACGCGTTTTAACTAGTAAAAACCCGTTTTTACTAAAAACGCGTTTTTAATGCAACATATCTATCAAAATACTGAAATACCAAATTCTTTTTTGTTTGTCGTTGAAATTTTCCCATAATTCTAAGTTGAATCACATCTAAATTCCGACAGATAGAAAAATCACCTAAAAATGGCCACTTTGGGGCTCTCTCACACAGTCAATTTAAAATGAATTAAATTTGAAAAATTAGTTTAATTTTATTTACGAAGATCTCTACAGTTAAAACCTCACACTCAACATAAAAATTATTAAAATAATTAAGCCGAAAGTTAGAGTATGTTTTTTTGAAAATTAGATCCATTTTTGTTCAAAAATACAAGCCACGGTAAAAACCAAAAATATCAAGAAATAATTTAATTAAGGTCAAAAATCCAAGATTTAGCTTCTCTTTAATACATTGCATGTCGGAGAGTGTTTTTGTCTTGAGGGTCGAACTAACAATCCCGGTAAGCGTGTTAGTACTCGGGTTCAACTCTTGAAGGGACGAAGTTCTCTGATATTCAATGTAAAAATATTCTACTAAAATCTTAGATTTTTGACATTAATTAAATTCTTTCTTGATAAAAATTATTTTTTATTTTCGTTACTACAAAAAATTCAACCTTCCTCAAAATATGCATACGATTAAAATTTTAATACAATTATTCATTTCGTGGAAAATGAATACTTTTATCAATTTCAAGGTTGAATCTTATTTAGTTTACTAACTATATACAATGCTCTGACAGAAAGACAAACAAACAGATACTAATATATCGATACTAAGGCGGGACGCGTTACTTATTTGGAATAAAGTAATAAACATATTTTGAACTTTATTTTTATTTTTCCAGCTATTTGTTCAAAGTCCCTATTTCAGAATTTTAAATTCTGAGGCTATATTTTATCTATTGTTGCTCAAAAGAAACAGTATTGTTTCTAAGAAAAATGAAAAGTAAATGTTATACGTGAGGTTTAAACCCTCAAGAATCTATTATTACTTAAAAATAAAACCGACATATGATATATTTGAGTTCAATGTCGGTCCAATGTCGGAATTTTGGCTTTCCGGATTTTGGGCTGTCGGGATTTTGACATTCGGGACTTTGGGTCCCCCCCAATATATTTATATTAGTATAAGACAAAAAAACTGTGAGATCCTCTGCCTTTAGTAATGAAAATTTAGCAAAATACCTTGGTCTTTAAAAGAGTACTCAAATAACTTTGTAAACTTTTGAATATGCCTTATGATAAATTCTTTGGAATATAGTTTGACAAATTGTTGTATCTAAGTGAGGGTAAGGAAGAATTGAGTTGCAATTGGCCTGCTCATTTGTGTTCATGTTTCCACAAGTTTGATAGGAAAAATATATTTTATAGTCAGAATTTTGATGAAGTCCAAAGAAATAGTGTATGCAAGTTAAGGTTGTATTATTTTAGTTAGGATAGATACATGTTTTTTAGTGAGAACCTGATAACCCTTGATATATCCCATAATTAATGGATTATGGACAGGGATATAAGAAAATTTTTATATTTATAGAATAAATCAGTTTTTCTCGAGGTTAAATTCTACCACTTTTTTTGGTTAAATATTCAAACATTATTTTTTCTGTGAAATGCACTTGAATTGTTTTGATTCTATCAAAGTAAAAAGTTTGTTGAGTATTCTTAAATTGAGTGGCACTGTATATTAGATTTTTATTTTCTTTATTTAAATAATTCAATGGAAATTGAAATAGAACAATAGATTTAATATAACGGCTACATCCGACATCGAATTGCGAATCGGGTTTGAGTATCAAAGCCTTTAGACCTATTGTCCAAGCTTTAGTTCGGCCCTTTCTATATACATCTCCATATATTTAGAATGTTAAAGCGAATGGACGTAACAACTCCCAACTAAAGAGATGTAGAACAACTTGCTGCAGAATGGTAGACGCGCTTCTTTTAACCCATGGGCTTTTAGAAAACGGTCGGTCACATTCAATGGGGGCAGTCAAGGTAGTAATGCATGCATAGAAGCAAAATTCATTCGATTTATTCCTCAAGACTAAAAGGAAAAGAGCCATGAATAATATTCTATTTAAAACAAAAATGTGGAAAATATGTATTTAAAAAGACTATTATGGAAAAATGAACAATTAAAAAACAGAAATAAATGAGGATGTCCTCTTTCTTAAAGATATATGGTACATCCAAAATCAGTATAATTAATCTTTGTGAAATCTACCTTGGAATGTTACTTACTGATTATTTAAAAGATTTCATCTTGAACCGACACCTAACTCTTTAAAAATTATCCCACATCTAAATATATATCGAATGTTTTCTACATTTGATTCAATCGCGAATCAAATGTAGGGAATTTTTGTCAAATAAATAAATAAATAAATAACAAAGTGAAAATAATATTTGAACTTATATATTTCTAACTTGAAATAATGATCTTAAATAAATTTTTTATAATTTTTCTAATTAATAAAATAATTCTCATTGATATAGCAATTATCCTTTGTTATATTAATTAGAAAAATTATAAAAAATTTACTAAATATATATGCTAAATATGAATATGTTTACTTATATTTATAATATAATTTATTTATTTGAGACTATAGTATCGAAGGTTTGAGCTTCATCATTGGTCTTTTAAATTATAAATATTTTATTTGTTATTTCGGATAAATATAAAAAGTAGGTTTTGTTGTTTTAGCAAGCTAGACAAACAAAACGAATTTTTTATATCCATTTGGGTAATTGAACCCATGAGAATAAATAACAAATAAAATATGTCAATTACATAAAGTGATGATGAAAATCTTCCAAACTATATAGTCTCAAACAAATACATTATATGGTATATATATGTAAAAATGTACACATATGTAAATGTTTATTCATCAAGCAGACGATAATCTCATTGATTTCTTCTTATTAATCAACAACTTTGCTACCCTCACCAAAACAAAATCTTTTTAAATTATAAATTATGTTAGTATTAGGAAGGTAAAATATATATATTTTAAATTAATTGATTGTATATATATATTAATCAATTATTATATAAGTGGAAAAAAGACTGTTCACTCATATTTTTTTTTCAATAAAAATCCATAATACATTTTTGAGAAGTTTCAAACATAAGGTTGGGATAAAGTACATTAAAAATAAATAAATAAAAATCCATTGAAATAAATTTCTTATGAATCAGCCAAAACATTAATTTAATATTAGTATATTGGTCAAAAATTCCTTTGATTTAGAATTACATATTTGGTATGAATTAAAATTAAAAATCTTGCCTGTAGGGTATGCATATGATACTCTATGCGTCCGAAATGAATGCATAAGCGGCAGGGGTTTAAGTCAGTTTATCAAAAAAGATACATGCATTTTCATACAAATTTTACACTTTTATTATGCGCTTTATATTAGGTCCACTTGTAAGAAGTTGGAATAATTTTAAACAATCCAGCTGAAAAAATTAACCGAGGGGGGGGGGCGGGCGAAATTAGTAAATTATATCCTCATTTGGTACGAACTTAACCAAAATTTGAGTACATCATTGTAGGCGTCCGGCAGGGTAAAAATACAAAAAATTGACTGGGGGGGGGTCAAAATTTAGAAATTATAGAAGGCTTTGGTACAAACACAACCGAAATTTGTATACATCATCTGAGTGCCCCTAGAAGAGTAACAATTCAAAAAATAACAAAAGGGGGGGGTGAAATTAGGAAAAATATACTAGACTCTTGTCAAATTTAGTTCTAGTTTAGCGATGAAGGCTTAGAATTATACCCATTTTAAGACTAAAAAGTAAAAAAAAAATAATAGTTTAAAAAAAAAAAAAAAAAAAAAAAAAACAGGATTTTGTTAATAATGCACTAAAAAGTACAAAATAATGCAAGACATCTTTTTATGTCCAATAACTCAAAGTCAAAAAGCTTGGGGGACTTTGTCGAAATTAATTTAAAGTAGAGGCTTTTCAAAGAAGCGCCCCACTCTTTTTAAAATTGAGTTCTTGGACATAAAAAAGTTTATTATAATAAACTTGTTTTGTAGGTACTTTTTAGTGCATTACTTACAAAAGCGTGTTTTTTTATTTTTTTAATCTATAATTTTTTCATAGTAAAACAAAATCATATTTGTGTCTATCATAATGTATTTTGTTTGTAATTGGAATTCCTCACTTGCTAACACCTTTTTGTTTTTTAAAGCTGTCAAAATTTAAAAATTTTTCCTAGGAATATTAAAAGATACAAGATAGGAAAGAAGATATTTCGTTGCACGACAGTTAGTTTCTGGTAGTACTTGACAAGAGAGAAAGCATTAGGCGGGAAGGTTTGTTTTATCTGAGTGCTTTTGTTATCAAATAACAAAGTTAATTAAAAGAAAGATGTCTGTAGAAATACTATAAATTGAGTATATTTTATTGTTGAATCTCCCCTCCCTGCCTCCGACTCCCTCCCCTCTAATTCTCTAAATATCTCTTGTGTATAGTTGAGACAACACAGAGGCTGGGATTTGGAACAATAGCAGGCAGGGCGGTACCCGGGGCTCGAACCGGGGACTGCGGGCCCGATGCCAGTTGGGCGATCGATGGCCGCCGTTCGGAGGGACCACACCACCTCCACACGCCTCATTTCACTAATAAATTTCAATTCAGAGCAAAGATTATGAGCTAGATTCATGGGCCCTTTTAAGTTCATACTGCTCAGCTCTCTCGCTCGGCTTGCTCAGTTCAGCTAGCTTGGGTTGTTTACCCCTGGAAGGAATATATCCATTTCCGATGATAACGTTATCTTTTGTTTTATACTCGTCCTCGAAAGAGAAAGAAACAAAAATTCGTTTAAATAATCAATGTAGAATCGATTAAAAAAAATAAATAAAAAATAAAAAAATAAAAATTAGTAAAAAAATCTGAATCTCTTTTTTAATCAAATAACATATTAAAATAAATATCAATTTTATAAAACAATCTAGAAACATATGTATTAAAAATACAATTGGAGGAAAAAAAATAAATTTTAGAAATAATAGAAATTTTAAAAATCAAAAATTAAATTAACAAATTTTACTTAGGGAAAGTGGTGTAGGTTTTAGGTGAATCATGATATTAATTAATAAAGTAAAGGGAGTGTAGTTTCACAGTTAATGAAATAAAACTCAATATATTTCGGATTATTAGTCCATCATAATAATAATTAGTTTGTGATTATTAGTCCATCATAATAATAATTATTTGTAATCTGTAAACTCCTAATGATGGACTAATAATCCAGCCATATTGAGTTTTATTTCATTCAATTGTGAAACTACATGACTATACATATATGAACAAATAAAATTCAATATATTTTGATTATTAGGTCCATCATAATAATAATTAGTTTGTAATCTGTAAACTCCTAATGATGGACTAATAATCCGAAATATATTGAGTTTTATTTCATTCACTGTGAAACTACATGATTATTATTGCAGTGAATGAAATAAAATTCAATATATTTCGGATTATTAGTCCATCATCAGGAGTTTACAGATTACAAACTAATAATAATCATTAGTTTGTAATCTGTAAACTCCTGATGATGGACTAATAATCCGAAATTAATTGAGTTTTATTTCATTCACTGTGAAACTACATCTCCCTTTACTTTATTAATCAATTAACAAATATTTACGGGCTGAAAGATTTTTGCTGAGGGTAGCAGAATTTTTATATATTGAAGGAGAAAATAAAAGAGTGTGTCTTCTGCTGGAATTATAAATTTTACTTATAACGAGACTATAGTTTTGAGGGCTTTGAATTCATACATTAATTCCTGTGAATCCATTGTAATAGACTGATGAAATGAAAAAAGCCCTCGAAACTATAGTCTCGTTATAAATAAAATTTATAATTCCAGTAGAAGACATACTCTTTTATTGTCACCTTCAAATATTTATGGACTAACTATCCAAAATTTTTAAAGAAAAATTATTCTTCGTAAATATTTATATTTTTTATTTTTATTGAAGGTAATTTCATCTCCAAGACAATCATTATTATTGTTTGTTTTCAAAATATTTATTTGTTTATAGATACTTAATTAATTTATCATTGTTTTTTAAAGCGATTATTTTTTGAGAATTTCTCAAATTTATATTAATAAAGGGAGAATTGATCCCGAAACGTCTCAAATCTCTTCGAATTGAAATGTGAGAAAAATGCTTCATTATAACACCATTTTCTAAATAATTGATCGTTATTATACATCAATATGTCGAAAAGAAAAAAAATATTGATTCTTTTTAAATATTAAAAAAATATTAATCTTTTATAAAACAATCTTGAAAACGTTTATTTTTAACCCAGACGTTTCAGGAGAAATTCTCGCTTTATTAATGGAATTTGATTGATTGATAAAGGGAGAATTTCTCCTGAAACATCTGGGTTAAAAATAAACGTTTTCAAGAGTGTTTTATAAAAGAATTGTATTTTTTTTAATACATAAATAATTTTGTCTTAAACGTTCCGCAAAAATTGATAAACAGAAATTTATCAACCTGTCAACAAGGGAGGTTCAATAAGAAAATCACACGCTCAAAAGTAAAATTATTTTTAAAAGGAGATGTAGAATGAAAAACTCTACTTGGTAAAACAAAATCTTTTCAATTAAGTGATTATTTACTTCGTATAAAAAGTACAATGTAATCAAGTGGATATCGATGAGGCAGTCCAAAAAAAGAAGAAGATAATTTATATTATATTTTTATTCATAAAACCGACATTTCGGAGGCTATTCCCTCCTTCTTCAGGGTTTTGAAAAGTCAGTGAAGGAAATCCAATGCAACATTCCACTCTGTCTCCTCTTTCAGTGGCAGTATCAATAATATATTTTATATCATTCTCAGCAGAAATATAATGTACTTAATTCACTTATCAGTCCGTCTCCAAAATTACTCCAATCTTAGTACAATGTAAATTTGGGTACGATAATACATAATTCTAGAGAAGCAAATAGGAAAGAGTAACAGGAATAGCAGCGAACTGGATAAAATCAAAAACAGAGTTTTTTATTTAATGGGCCAGACGTTTATTCTGACTTCCTCAGTGGCTAGAATGATAAAATCAGGAAATTAGAAAAAACTTATAAATAAATTGAATGGCCCATTTAGTAAAAAAAACCCTGTTTTTTATTTTATCCAGTTCCCTACTATTCCTGTTACTCATTTACTATGGATACGAATGATGCAACATTAAATAGAAAATTATTCCAAATTTGTTAACATTAATTATTTAGCGATTTCTTTTTTCTTACACTAGGATTATCCTTAAAAAGGTCTATCTAGACATTTTACAATTCGCTTCTGGGGATTGGGGGAGTATTAAAAAAAGAAAAGAAAAAAAAAAGAATATTCTATCTTGGCAGATTAAGCTCCAATGGTATTCGTGATGCCACCTAATATATATATATATGTATATATACAAAAAAAATAAAAAAGTAAACAGACAGCGATAGAGAAAGCCAGTAGGGTGAGGCGGAGAGATAAATGATGACCAAATAAAATATGAATATATCGAGCGACAGAGAAGTAAATTGGGGTCCCTAAAAATCGTTTTACATAGCTTCACCCTTAAAGCATTGGATCGATCTTTAGCAGGCCTATAAACGTTCTAACCACAGGGTCTAACCGAGCACAGCTCTGACACCCCAACACTAACACATGTGCAGTTGTTGCTGCAATGATAAGCCAAGGCAGCCAACCTATTGAAAATCTACGCATCTCTCTCTTTGCCACCCCCAAACACACCCCTATCCCACTTCAACCTGGGTTGAATTTATTGGTTTTCCATAGAATGACTAACCTAGCTATTTCCTCAATTCGCGCTCTTCTTCACACATCCATGGGTGATGAAGCTTTGCCACGTCCTTTGGCTAATTTATATGGCGAGAGATTGACGGAGCTCTTTAAATAAAATCCAATCTATCAAGATTTAACTCAATCTCAAGGATTAGTTACAATAGAAGCAATACATTCGATCAGATAGAATCATCATCAATACTAACTACCTATACTAGAGTTTCTCATCATCTGGTCTGTTGAAAAATTTAACTAGTCTACGGACAGGTGATAAAATAATGATACATTGGAGGGAAAAGTGAAACTTTTTCAAGAAACGGTATGCTCTTTCAGTGAATTAATAGTTTTAAATCAGAGGTTCCAAAACTGTGCGCCGCGGCACCCCGCATCTTTCCAGGTGCGCCGCGAAGTTTCATAATTAATTAAAGCAAGACATTTGGCCTAATAGGCAAAAAATTGAGAAGATGAAAATTTATTTATTATTTATTTTTATCTCTTACTTACGATTAGACATACTTTTGGTTAGCCATGGAAAAATTTTAATTGAAAATAGGCGCCGCAACTCGGAAAAGTTTGGGAATCCTTGTTTTAAATGAAAAATCAATATCTAAATCTGATATTCATTTCGATTTAATATTTTCTCACCTAGAGGCACAAAGCCGATCCTAGAGAATAATAGAAATTAGAAGATTAATCTTTAATAGTCTGAAATAATTTGGAACTATTGTGATGCCTTAAATCTGAAGGAAAAAGTAATTACTTTTTTGTTTAGATTTTATCATAGTGAAGTCCAAATGAATATTTTCCCTTTTTATAACGAGTATCGTTTTGTTTTGAGTACAAATGCTAAAAAAAGGCCATTGCTAGAATAATAGAAATTAATAAATTGATCTCAAAGTCTTAAACAGGCTTGGACTTGTATTTGGTACCCTTGCATCGATCTAAAGGAAGAAAGATCATTATATCCTTGCCCTTTTTAGTCATTTTCTTCGATCAGATTCTAATCAAGGAATCGCTTACCCGCACATTAATTAAATAAAAAAATGAAAACTTTATTTACGTATTATTCAAAAAAATGATGTTTTCTACATTTTTTAGCCAAAAATTCTAAAAACCCCAAAATCTAATCAGTTCTCCGTACTGGAAATACAAAGATTTTAGCACAAGAATGAACGTTGTACGACTTCTTTTCCTTAAATTATCGTGGGCACTGAATACAGACAAACAGAAAAAAAAAATATGACTGAAAATGATTTTTCTCGACTTTCCAGACATTTTTCAGCGAATAATAAAAAAAATTTGGAAATTATTGCGTTAATTCAATACTAAGCTCGGCAGGAGGTTCAGGCTCAGTAACGTACCGAGTAATAAAAATAATATTTATAGCTATCTTTAACTAAGAAAAAACAAGCATTTACAACAATTAAATGACGGTTTCAAAAATATTTTCCATGTGATATATAGTAAAGATAATTTATAGATTACAAATTCATTCGCAGAATATAATTTCAAAAACTTAAATTTAACAAAAAGAGAAGAGGGAATTAAGTCCTGATTTAATATTAAAAAACAACTTTTTCTAACACAAATTTAAACAAATTTTGGGTTTTTATGCAAAAAAAAAGGGTAAGCCTACCCAAATTTACATGAAAAAAAGCAATCTGCGATCCATTTCAATAAATTCTTACATTTCAATTTGATGGTATTTAGTATAAAATTAAATGTTTTTTTTAACAGTAGCAGGGTTTTAATTTTTAGAGAATAAATCCAGATGAATACTAAACTATAAAAATTTTAAAAAAGACTTTGTAGTTAAGTGGATATTGATGAGGCAGTCCAAAAAAAGAAGAAGATAATTTACACTATTTTTTTATTCATAAAACCGACGTTTCGGAGGCTATTCCCTCCTTCTTCAGGGTCTATAATTAATTAAAATGGGATTTGGCCATCATTACAATCAAGATCATTACAAATTATTTTTTTATATAAATACAATTAATATATAATTATATGGAATACAATTTTTTAATCAATAATATTCTTCTCACTTTGAAAAGTCAGTGAAGGAAATTTGGACTGCCTCATCAATATCCACTTAATTCACTTATCAGTCCGTCTCCAAAAATTACTCCAATCTTATTAGACTTTGTAGTATTTTTAAATAATTTATCTTAATCTCAATTATTTGTTTTTTTTTTTTAGAGAGAGTGTGAATTTCTATTGCTACTCTAAATAAATATTGGTGTTGTGTGAGTAAAATGTGTTCAAATCTTTATATGTATAATTGAATGGCTAATCCTAATGAACAGACAGTGTTTAGAAAAAATTTGATCAAGGATATTGTTTGTAAATATAACATTTGGGATTAATTTGGGAAAGTAATTTGAACGTATTTGTTTCTTTATAGAGAAATAAAACAGCGAAACATCGTTCAATATAACATTTAGTATTATTGCTCCTTTTCCTCTGAAAAAATTATATATCTAATATTAATTTTTTACTTAAAAGGAATTTTAGACACAATTTCATTTTGATAGTATGTCATACATCCTCAAAAGTATATTCGTAGTAGCATTGCCGGTAAGTCCCCTTCAAATGGGGAATGTAAATTTTTAATTAATATAGCAAGATCTGATGAAATTTCTTCTTTTGAACATTTATGTCGGTTTAATCTCCAATGTGCACTCAAAAGATAATAATGCTTTTCATTTCTAGATGGCCTGGCCGTTGATCTCTAAAATCGCCTACTCCTTCACAATCCTGGATCAAATTTTATTGAATACTATTTGATAAAGCGTTTTATTACCGGATTAGAGAAACCAATTTTCGCCCGGGTAAAACCGTTTTCCTCAGGGGCCCCTGCCACCCCTGGGCACCTCGCCAGCCCCGAACCTACTCACTTAACCAAAGTTAACAAGACCCCCACGCTGCAGAGAAGGTGCTTAAGAGAGTAATTTGACCATTTGGTCTTATCTACACCCTGACTGGCAAACTGCTAAGTAAACAATCTGCAACTGCGAGAGCTAGAGGGGAGGTGAAGACAATTTGGATACTTTCTCTCTTGCTTTACCCCCCTTTATATTTACCCATTCATTCTTTTGGGGGTAGCCGATAGTGACGTCACGCGTTCCAACTAAATTAAAACCTGCCGTTAAATTTTATTGTGTAATTTCAAGTTGAATAAACTTGTGTCAAGTTGGAAGATAAAGAAATAAATTTTTAGTACAAAATACAAGTAATTAAGTTAAATCTGAAGGAGTGAAGAAAGAAAGAAGGGATGTGATTATTCAACAAAGACGGAGTGTATCAATCGCAAATGTTTAACAAATGGTCTCTGTTAAAAAGACGGAAAAAGGTAAAATGAGATTCGCGACGAAAATTATCAAGATAATGCCTTTGAAAGCGCAAAAGTCGTAAATACGAACAAAAGAAGAAAATCATTGTTAGTAGCTGGAATCTCTTTGAAAAGTTATTAAGTAAAGTCAAACCCCTTACCCATTGGGGAAACGGTTTAAAATTTAAACGAAAAGATTCAAGAGAAAAATGATTAAACAAGCAAAATAATATAATACGGAATTAAATATATTGTTGAAAGCATCCGAACCTATTAAATGTCGGAAGTTAGGAAATAACAGGGTTTACATGAGAGATCAAGTTGCAGATAGAAATAGATGTAAATTTTTTAAGAAAATCACAAGAGAGTGTCATCTTTTATAATCGGCAACCGGTGGTCCTAGGGTTATAATTAGAGACCGGATTTTTATGTAGTAAAAACTGCCAATATATGCCATAAGGGGCAGCCCATAAATTACGTCACACAGTAAGAGGGGAGGGTGCATCTCAGATTTGTGATAAAATGTGATAGGGATGGGGGAGGATCTTAAAAATTATGATGTCACAAAAGTGAAATTAAATTTTTTTTTAAATTTCCAAATTTATTTTTTAAGATTTTAGTTTATTATTATTCCAACGTTGGCAAAATAAATCTAGGCAAAAAATGTCTACAATTATTAAATTATAGGGTATAAAAGTGATACTGTGACGTCACTATACAGGCGGCTCAATGAAAATGTGACAGAATGTGACACGGCGGAAAAGGGGGGTCTAATAATCTTGAAATTCTTGTGACGTAATTTATAGACGACCCCTAAAATATGCAATTGAAAATGTTGAAATATGCAAGTAATTTGCAGTAGAATTCGTTGAAATAATTATGCAGTAAAAAAGATGGCAAAATACATTTTTTTGCACTCAGACCAAAATGATAATATTTGTGTTTTAATAAAAATTGAAAATTTGTCCATATTTGAAAAAAATTATAATTGAAAATAAATATTATTTTTTTTTTTTGTAATTTTAATATACCATACGATGGGAAAATGTTTGTTAAAATTATCTTAAAAATATTAAATTTCGGTTTTATAATTTGAAAAATTAATAAAATGATGATTTCTAATTTAAAAGGAGAAAGAAAGTGAATATCGTGTGCCTTATACACCAGTTTATGTTTAATATAAATTAAAAAATTGCAATCCAAAGGATTCAAGAACTTTAAAATATTCCAATGATGAAAACATTAGTATAAATAAATAGAATTTACGTAAAATATTAAAAATATAGAATAATGAATACGTGATAGTATAAAAAATGGTTTAGAAATAATGATATTAATAGAGAAAGTGATTATTAACTTGAGAACGAGGCGTCATGGTGACCCGGGTGCGCTCTCACTCACTTAACGGTAAAGACTGAGGCCAAGCCAAGCGCTCGCTGCCCGGCCGCTTATCAATTTCCATGAAATGTTTTTCATTTGTTTTGCAATTTTTATTTAATACTATCATATGAAATTAGAATAAAGACACCCGTTCGTTCTTGCACCTTGATATTAAGATATATATGGAAGAATTGTATAGACTGACAGGTTTTCGATCCATGGTAGGGGAGTTTAATAAAACAGAACAAATTTTATATCATACTAGCTTCAAGGCCCGCCTTTGGTGGGCCTTTTGCTAGCCAGGGGGCTTCGCCCCCTGGACCTCCACGTGGTTGTCTTATTTATGTTTTATACACGTATAAAGAACACTTTCATATATCAACTCTTGTGAATTAATTGTAATAGATTGATGAAGAGGACAAAGTATATCTCTTTATGAATGAATTTAAAAAATTAATTTTCCCAGCAGAAGACAATATTTTATTGTCCCATTCTGCTACTCAATTATTCGGCAAAAAGAACCTTTCAACTTAAATTAAAATAAAGTTTTTGTCTTGTAACAATTCAATAAATAAGGTAAAAATCGTCATTTGGGGAGAATTATCCAATTAAAAAATTAAAAATAATAAACTTTTAAAATTTATTATTAGATTATAAAAATTTTAGGTTTAATTAGGCTCAAAATAGGTTTTTAATAATTTCAATTGGCTGAAATTTCCTAGATTTCAAAACAATATAACAATGGGTTTTCAAATGATTTTGTTTTCTTTAAAGAATTCTACGGGCTAATTGAATTTTGGTTTTAATCTTTAAAATATATTTTTAAAGAAATTCCAAAAGCTAATTAATTCCTTTCAGTTAGTTTTGTTAGTATAGTTTCAATAATCTTTTATAATTAACTTTGAAATAAATAAATAATATTAAAATGAATGAATGAGCTCGAATACAAAAGCCAAAAGGCTTAGTTCTTTTGAAATGGCTGAGGGTCTTAAATACAATAGAAAAAAGATGAAAAAATTTTCCCTTTTTTTTGCAAATTTCATTAATACGGCATCAATTAAAACTTATATTTTGGGACCTTCTCCCCAAACGGATGCTGCTTTGTGTGAGTGAAGCTAGGAGTCAGAAATTAATAGGAAATCAACCATCTTCCACAATGAATCAGCCTGCCCTATAAGATTTAAATTTCTCCTAATTCTTTTGCTATAAGCAAGCTAGGACTTGTACTCTGTTATTTCCGAACTTATATATTGAGAGTTTTTAGAAATGGATTATTCCAAAGATTCCCGAATCATCTTTATTTATTTCTTTTTTGTATTATTTCTATTTTAATAGTTCCTAAGAGAGAACAATTTTTATTCAACCAAAACTTGTCTGGACTTTTCTTTGACATGCTTGATCTGGAAAATATACCATGAAGGGAGTTCAAACCTTCTATCAGCACCCTTTTCAAAAAATCATTTATTTTAATTTCTCCTTGAAACTTTGCAACATTTTTATTTTATTTCTGGAACCAATATAGTTTTCTAAACAAAAAATATTTTTTCAAGAAATTTTTAAATAACGGATATAAATTTGAAAATTTAAAGATCCTCCTGAAATTTTGAAGTCAATATTTATGAAAATACTCTAAATGTTTGAAATTTTAGGGATGAGTCACGGCAATTTGTATCATTGTCTATTTTCAAAATATTTATTAGCTTATAGTGCCTTTTTAAACCAACTATTTTTTTGAAATTTTTTTAAACTTCATTGATAAAGGGAAAATTTCTCCTGAAACCTTTGGATTTATAATAAACCTTTCTAGATGGTTTTATAAAAAATGTGTATTTATTGAAATTAATATAACTAGAAATCTTTATGGATTGTTAATTAATAAAAAAATGGTCCCAAAAATAAATCTAAGAAGATCTCGTTGTTGAGAAGAACAAAGTTGTGGCTCAAAATTCTTAAAAGCTGCAGATGAATTGATGAATATAATAAATCTTCTTGTCAGATCCTCCCTCCTTAATTTGGCAATCACTTGAGCGCACTTTATTAACGAGAGATGGCTGCTTCTTCTTCTTCTTATTCTTCTCAACTCGCTGACATTCTCTCATGGCTGAATACTTAATTCCAACAATTCGGTTAGAACTTTTCATCTTTATCTATTAACGATTAGTAAAAGAGGTAGATTTTCTTGTCTTTTTAGTTTCACTTAGATAGAAAAATAAAAGTATTAAAATGGAAACTAAAAGAATGTCTACTAAATTCACTACAATTATTTAATATTAGTACAAATTCGAAAACATTCACACAGGCTGCTGGACAATTGTTTCCTTATTTATTCATTCTAGAATTATTTTGTGGTGAAATTTGGAGGCCTTGAGAAACTTTTTTGATTTTAAGTAAATAACAAGTGAACACTAAATTAAGTTAAATATTCCTAATGTGTATGTAGTTAATAGGTGGCCAATGTATAATTAGGGTCGCCCCCCCCCCCAAAAAAAAAAAAAAAATAAAACGAATATTTTTTTATTTTTGAATTCGCATGAAAATATGTGATTTTTAAAATGCTCAATAAAAATTAGCTGGATTAAAAAATTTTAAGAGGTGGCTCAAGATTTTTAAAAATTTCCAAAATAGAAAATTGATTTTTTACGTCATGTTATTATTCCCCACATTGAAAATTATAAACATTCTGAAAATTTCAAGCCGTTATATCAATTTATAGAGGTCTCTCATGATTTTTTTAAATTAGTGTATTTTAGATCTTTTAGGGAGTCGGGTAGCTCAGTCAGCTAACGCGCTGACCTCGCTTCGGCATCGATCGATTATGACGATGTTGAGGTGGAGGTCTGGGGTTCGATCCTGGCTGGTAAATAAACCTACCGGCTGAAAACTCGGCTCCCAAGACAATATAAGACCATAGAAGCATAAAAAAATTAGGCTCCGGATAACAAAAATGTCTTTGAAAATTAATTAATAGGTATTATAAATATAAAACGTAATTTTAATTACTTACATGTAATTTATTAATCTTATTTTTATGTTTCAACAATTTATAATATATATTATAGACTAGGAAAGCGATAATATCACGTTAACCAGTTCACCTTAAAAACTAACTTAGAGCTCTATTTAAAATATCTTGAAGTTTTTTTAATTGGAAGTAATCAAGAAAGTATTAATCTAAAAGTCTTCTCAATAGATATTGAATTTTTCCTTGATTATAAGGTCTTTTTTTATATAAATATTTAAATTAATACTTTGTTGTCAATTATCGTTGAAAAATAATATCTAATAATATTTGGAACAAAAATGACTATTGAATTATATTATTTGTCAAACACCACAACACTCTGAGGTAAATGAGTCAAACCATTGACTAGGATGGAGTTGTCGGTTGCCATAGGATACTTCTCCCATAAGAAATGAAAGAATTTTTCTCTTTTTGGTTCTTAATATTTTAAAGCAAAATACATATTGTTGTACTATATAAATAAATAATTATGCGCACAACTGCTTTGCGCAGGGTTTATCTGAGAGGGGATTGTGGCTAATGATATGCACTTATATTAAAAAAAAAATATTTCCAAATCATTATTACATTATAATTCTGCTGAGAATGAAATACAAGATATTATTGTTACTGCCACTGAAAGAGGAGACAGAGGGGAATGCCGCATTGGATTTCCTTCACTGACTTTTCAAAGTGAGTAGAATATTATTGATTAAAAAATTGTATACCATATAATTATATATTAATTGTATTTATATAAAAAAATAATTTGTAATGATGGCCAAATCCCATTTTAATTAATTACAGACCCTGAAGAAGGAGGGAATAGCCTCCGAAACGTCGGTTTTATGAATAAAAAGATAGTGTAAATTATCTTCTTCTTTTTTTTGGACTGCCTCATCAATATCCACTTAATTCACTTATCAGTCCGTCTCCAAAAATTACTCCAATCTTATAAATATTATAAATTATTAATATTTGTCAATTAAAGTGTAGTAGTAATAATTGTTTTTATGTTTTTTTTTCGTGTCTCCTGCTATATTTCTATTAGTTAAGATGTCAACAACAAGAAAAAAATAATTTTTTTTTTAATTTTATATTACCTACACATCACTTGAAAACATCTAAAGTACACTACTTTAAAAATTAAAAAAGTCTTGAGCGAGCTCTATAAATTGATATATCGACTTGAAAGTTTCAGAATGTTTATTTTTATTTAAAAATTTTTTTTAATGATATTGAAGTGAGAAGGAGATACACCAGAAGGTGCATCCCCTAAAGGCCTGTATGGGCTGGCTCCTCCATCGTGAAAAGAAAAGAGTAGAAGGAAAGAAGCCGGGATCACGAGCCAAATCTCAGAAAGTTAGATACAATTCAATTTACTAAGTTTTTTAAGGGCTTCGAGCAGTGGTAAATTCTCAGCGCGATAAATTAGGTTAAATTTATCTCCCACTTAATTTTTATTACCAGACCCTATACTTACAGTAAAAATGTCTGGGTATAGCCGGGAATCAAACCCGAGGCCTCCGGGTTGCCAGCCAGACATGCTGGCCATTACACCAGGGAGGCGGACAATTTTCAACATAGGCAATAATAACATGACGAGAAAAAAAAAGTTTCCACCACTTTGGAAAATTTAAAAATCTTGATTGACCTCCTAAAACTTTTTAATCCAGCTGATTTTTGGTGAGCATTTTAAAAACATGTTAAATTGTCATGCGAGATCAAAAATAAAGAAATATTCGTTGTTGTTTTTTGTGGGGTGGGAGCGCTCTAATTATACATGATTGTTTCGCCGAAGACGGCATCATCAGCACCTTAAATAAAGTCAAACCCCTATAAAACTGTAAATCACACTGAAGCATATTTCACAGGAACCCTGTCTTTTTTAGGAAAAAAAAGGCAAAAAATAAATTTATTTAAAAATAAGTGAGTTTTTGGAAATTATAAAAATATTGTAGGCGTTTCGTCAAAATTCAATAATCTGGGAAGCTTTAGAAGAGCTACAATAATTATTTAATTAAAAAAAATGAATTTAAAGGCAATTTCAAGATAATCTGCCTTTTTTAAGAACAAACAAATAAATTTAATTGCAAATAAGCAAGTTTTTGGAAATTATAAAAATATAGTAGGCGTTTCATCAAAATCGTATCATCACGGGAAGCTTTGAAGTGGTACAATAATTATAAATAAATAAATAAATAAAAAAGAATAAATGAATTTAAAGATATTTCAAGACATACAATGTTATTGAATATTAGAATTGGATGGAAGGCAGTCAGTCGAGAAAGAAATAAAAAATATTATTGAAGAAGACATTAAATAAACTGCAACGGATCGTTGCTAAACTTTATCCAAATTCATTTGAAATATTAATATGTTCTAGAGTAAAGTACTTTAAAATATAATTTTACTAAAAACTTTATTTAACCTTTTTTGTGGTCCCCAAGGTACTTAATTAGGATATTAAATTTCATCAAAATGGGTTAAGTCATTTTCAAGATATTTAGAAAAAACTAAAAAAGTACTGAAATAAAGTACTAATGTTTGTGGACCGATATGTACCAAAAACTAATCAGCGCTTCATTTTGTTAAAAGAATGCTAGGTTTTCAATTTCATTTCAATCGGTGCAACGGTGTGGAAAAAATCGTGGGCCAAAAAACGATAACATACATACATCCATCCATACGCACGCACTAAATGAAAAAATCGCACTTTTTGGGCTCTCGACGAGACCCCTTGTAATTTTTGGCAAAACCATCACGTGCTAAAATTCAACCTAATTGAATACTACAATTTGTGACTTTAATTGAGTCCATGGGTTCCGTAGTTTTTACCTGAGGACCGTTTGAAGCCACGCTTGCCCCGAGAGCGATTACAATACTTTACCCATGCTTTGCATTGGATAAAGTAAAAAGAGTGTCTTCTGTTGGAATTATAAATTTTTAATTTATTTATAACGAGACTCTAGTTTCGAGAGCCCTGCCCTCTTCATCAGTCTATTACAATTGATTCACATGAATTAATGTGTGAATGGTAAGACTATAGTTTCTAGAGCCTATCCCTCCCTTGTAATAGACTGATGAAGAGGGATAGGCTCTTGAAACCGTAGTCTTACCATTCATACATTAATTCCTGTGAATCAATTGTAATATAGACTGATGAAGAGGGTCTCGAAACTAGAGTCTCGTTATAAATAAATTAAAAATTTATAATTCCAGGAAACAAAATTTATAATTCCAGCAGACACACTCTTTTATTGTTACCTTCCATTTATAAAAATTCTGCTACTCTCGGCAAAAAACTTTCAATTTAAAAAATATTATTTCCAATAAAGTAGTGTTTATTGGAATGTTTTATTTTTATAATAATTAACGGACGTTTCGGAGGATCTTCCATCCTTCTTGAGAATTCAAAAGAGTCAATAAAGGAAGCATATGGTAATTTTCCTTCTTGTCTACTCATTGCTCTGTAGAGAGAATAAACTTAAACTTTCTATATATCATCAATAGTAGGATATAGTGTATTTTTTTTTTTTTTTTTAATGATATTGATGTGAGAAGGAGATACACCAGAAGGTGGATCCCCTAAAAGCCTGTATGGGCTGGCCCCTCAATCGTGAAAAGAACAGAGTAGAAGGAAAAGAAGCCGGGATCACGAGCCAATCTCGGAAACTTAGATACAATTCAATATCCAATTTACTAAGGTTTTAGGGGCTTCGAGCAGTGGTAAATTCTCCGCGCGATAAATTCGGTTAAATTTATCTCCCACTTAATTTTTATTACCAGACCCTATACTTACAGAAAAAATGTCTGGGTATAGCCGGGAATCGAACCCGAGACCTCCGGGTTGCCAGTCAGTTATTCTGACCATTACACCACGGAGGCGGACAATGTATATAATTATATTGAATTGATTTATTTTTAATTGTATTTTAATCTTTGCAATTAATTAATATTAAGTGAAAGTTGTGTGGTGTACTTCTAAACAAGCTAGAATATTTTATATATATATATAATGATTTCTAAAAGGGGTTGTGTTTTTTAAAGAGGGGGATGGATGCGTTTGAACGCCGTCATAACATGCCCGAAGCAAACGAAGGGCAAGTGACCGGAAGTAGGTCCGATGAGAGAAGATTGGTGAGAGGGTGGGGGGAGAGGGGGTGGTATGTCTTCTGGAGGCTAGCCAAAAACCACCCCTTGCCACTTGCCGTTCTGCCAAAAGCTTTCCCTTTCAAACCAGAGGGAGGGCTGCCTGGAGAAGAAAAAAAGAAGGAAAAAAACAGGCCAGTCTTTTTTGTTTAGAAGAAAACGAAAAAGAAAAATAGAAGAATCTTTTAATTTTCTAATAAAATAAAAATTATTTGAATCAAAACCGGGGAAAAAAATGTCTTGATTGAGAAAGAATGGGAGTCGAGTTTAGAAGTAAGATTAATCAGAATAAACAAAAAAATAAAATTGGAAAAAATTGTCTAGTCCAGAATAGAAGAGTTGTTGGTTTTTAAAAGAAAATCAAAAAGGGTTTTCTCTGCCTGATGCAAATAAACAACGACACATATATTATCTATATAAATAAATGTTATTCTTCAATAAAAAAATATTATATTATTGTATATTTTTTTTTTTCTAGAAATTAAGGTAGTTTTTTCACAAATGAAAAAATTCAAGAAGTCTTCAAAACTTGGAATATTAGTCATTAAAAGTATAATAAAAACACTGTTAAAATTTGAAGACAATTTACTACACCAAACATGAAATAATTGCGATTAAAAATGAATTTTTTTACATATGGTAGATAGGGAAATGGTGGGGAAATGATCATTATTTTATTTTTCTTTCATTGAAGTACTTTCACTATCTTGATGAAAAATATTTGTTAGAATAATATATATAACTTAAAAAAAAATTGAAAATATTTACCATGTAGTTTTGATAAATAAAAATTGTTAAGAAAAAAATAAAAACCGACTTCAAAAAATTAAATGCAACAAATAAAATACACTAAAAGGTATAAAATAATTATTATCTTATTTAGTTACAACTAAACGACGAAATATTAACACGAAATTACTTTTTGAAGTCGGTGCCAAACATATACCTTTTATGAATCGCACTCGATGGATCTTACTTAGTACGTTTGGAGGATATGCTCGCTTATAGGTATAATTTGTTTGGTACGGAATTCAAAAAGTAATTTCGTGTTAATATTTCGTCGTTTAGTTGTAACTAAATAAGATAATAATTATTTTATACCTTTTAGTGTATTTTTATATTTGTTGCACTTAATTTTTTGAAGTCGGTTTTTATTTTTTTCTTAAAAATTTTTATTTTTCTCTTTTTAGTGATGTTATTAATAGTGATCATATCATCAGAACTTGACCAAATTAATATGACACCATCCCTAAGACACCCCTTTTAAGATAAAAAAAGAACCATCGAAATCGGTTCATAAAAAAAGAGGTTAAGTCTAAACAAACCTAATAAAAAAGGTCTAATACCTATGAAAAAAAATCGAAAAAAATGGGACCAATCGGAAGCTAGACTGGACCCAATGCAAAAAAAATTTTCAAAATCGGTTGACAATTGGCGGAGATATGAGGTAACATAGGCACAAAAAAAAAAAATCAGTCGAATAGAGAACCTCCTCCTTTTTTGAAGTCGGTTAAAAATAAAAAAAACATATTTGGGAGATTATTTTTAGTGGAAGGGATATAAGTACAATGGCTTAGAGACGATCCATTCATAAATAGAATATACGAGGGGTGAACCGCCATTGGAATTAGGTGTATACCGTCTTTTGAATTTTGTTGAATTATTTTGAAATTCATTAAATAATACCCCTTCATCTATTATCTTCTACTTGGAAATAAAGTACAAGTGGAAGTAGGTGTACACGATATTAGGTAGGGGTTCACCCCTCGAGAATATAGTAAGCTAAAATGTACAGTCACGTTAAAAAAACATAACCTAAAATGTTAGATGAACAGGTATCATCCCGTTGGTCTTAAAAATCAGTCGTTTCAACTTTTGATATTTAAGAGCACATCCCTGGTAGCAAAACCGAAGGCAAAGACGGTTAGGTTGCTAGAATTAATGATGTAAAAATCGAGGTTTTACAGGGTATACATAAATAAACTATGATATAATATACCATATATATATAATCCAAGTAGTAATGAATAATGTACGTATTCATTGTACGGGGTGGTTGTTAAATGAAATGATATTTGATTCACTTCTTGGATGTGCTCTATTTCAAGCAGCTAATATAAATAATATATTATAATCCAGATTAACGACATATCAATTGACAATGAGGATTTTTCAATAAAAATATAATAAAAAAAAAAATAGTCTGATAAAAAAGCAATCTGGCCATCTGGGGTTGTCATAATTCAATAATTATATATATATTTTATTAATTTATATTAGGATTTATAAAAATAAATAATAAAGCCTTACTTTTTTACTGTTTTCATGTGTTTTTTACTATAAAAAAATGAAAAATTGTACTGAAAGTCACGAGCCGGGCCTCTTGGCCGTTGGGCCTGGCAGACCCGGTTCGTGACTTTGTCTAGGTTTATTGATTTATAATACATTTTTCAATAATTATATTTTTTTTATTAATTTATATCAGGATTCATAAAAATAAATAAATAAATACTTTTTTACTGTTTTTATGTGTATTTTACCATAAAAAACAATGAAAAATTGTACACAAAGTCACGAACCGGGTCTACCGAACCCACCGGCCTGAGAAGCCTGGCTAGTGACTTTGTGTAGGTTTATTGGTTTATAATACACTCCTATTCCTAGGAGTATATCCATACTCCCCTAACATCTAGGTGAGTAGCCAGCCCCCTCTGAAAATTTTTCTAGTAAGCCCTTGTCATGTAACAATGATTGAAATCTCCCATGTCCTCACAGAAGCAAAAGGAAATACTTCACTAAAGAATATAAATAAACGTTCAATAAAAATTTAATAAAAAAATTGCGATCTGGTCATCTAGGAGGTCATGTATCCTACTCCTAGGACAGAATTTACTGTACACGGAGGTTCCTTTTAACCGTTTTAAAAGATCTTCTGAATTATCTGGGAGGTCATGTATCCTACTCCTGGGACAAAATTTAATTCGCACGGAGATAGATTTCTTTTAACCGTTTTAAAAGATCTTCTGAATTATAGGGTTTTTAAGAGAATGAAAATGACGTTCTATTAAATTATTTTATTCGGAATTTGTGGTTTTCGTTATTTTTGGACTGCCTTTGCATTACTTCTGCATCGAGTTCTACCACTGATTGAAATCTCCCATGTCCTCACAGAAGCAAAAGGAAATACTTCACTAGAGAATATAAATAAACGTTCAATAAAAATTTAATAAAAAAATCCCGATCTAGGCATCTGGGAGGACATGTCTCCTACTCCTAGGATAGAATTTAATGTGTACGGAGGTTCCTTTTGACAGTTTTAAAAGAAAGTGGGACGATCCTCCGTATTATAGGGTTTTTAAGAGTATGAAAATGAAGTTCTATTTATTAAATTATTCT
Organism: Forficula auricularia; assembly: GCA_024734495.1. Lineage (NCBI taxonomy): Eukaryota > Metazoa > Arthropoda > Insecta > Dermaptera > Forficulidae > Forficula > Forficula auricularia. The sequence goes on from JALMQS010000117.1 coordinate 7,562,362, forward strand.
ATTCGGAACTTGTGGTTTTCGTTATCTTTGGACTGCCTTTGCATCACTTTTGCATCAAGTTCTACCACTAATTGAAATTTCCCATGTCCTCACAGAAGCAAAATGGGACTTAATTTGGGAGAAAATAACAACTACCGAGTTTTTGGTTAAATAGATGAAAAAAGAAAAGTAAAATAGACAAATCTTTTAAACTTTCTAATAAAATAAAACAAAAAATTTGGTTTAAAATAAAAAAAATTAATCTTGAGTGCAAAAGAATGAGCTTCGAATTTAGAAATAATCTCAATCAGGATAAGAGAAGAGAGAAACGAGAGAAATAAAAAAAATAGAAAAATATATCAAAATCAAATAGACAATATATTATCGAAAGATCATTAGAGAGAGACTTGGCAATGCGGGGAAAAAACTTTATAAAAATAAATTACTAAACTTTTTTAAAAGGGAGGTAAACGCTTTAAAGAACACAAGACTTGCTTTTAAAAAACGCATTTTTTTTCGAAATGTTTATTCGCACTTCTTAAATCGTTAATTTGCAAACCAAGTGATTAATATATAATTTTTTTTTCTTTTTTTTCCATAAGAAAATATACGCTGTTTGTGTGAGCAAAGAAAATGGAACACGAAATGTTTGAATAAGAGTTTACATTGATGATGTAAACACCATCAATCGTGTCTAGAAGGGGATGAAGAGTGAAAGGGTGAAGAGGTAGAGGGAGTTTGGTTGCTCTAAGGGTAAATTCCAGGCTTAAATTTTATGATTAGCTTTTACCACAATCGAGTGAGTGAGGGGGCCAGCCCCTGGGGGGTCCGCCCCCCTAGCACAGGGACGTTTTTCACACAAGATTTATTCTTTTAAATCAGCAAACATGGTGGGTTTCCAATTAAGGGGCCTGTGTCTACGCTCCTATCTAAAAGAGAATACTGATTAAAATATGAATCCAAGCTTTAAGAAGGATTTCAGGGCTTCTAACAAAACCCTCGATTCCTGGAAATTATTTTATGTTGGGTTATTTGATTTGAAAAGTATCAATGGCAACCTAGAAGCAGGTTATGTGCGTCACAAGATTATTTAATAATTCTTTTCCTTTCACATCCCTTATCCTTTCTTTTTATTTTTAATTTAGTATACTTTAACAAGCAACAAAAAAAAATTCAGAAAATTAGCAAATTATCACGAGTCGCTCAGAAAAGTTAAGTCCTTAATTTTCTAAATGTAAATGTAAAGGAGGTTATCTTTTATAAGGGCCCATCCATATATTACGTCACACAGTAAGGGGGAGGGAGCATCTCAGATTTGTGACAAAATGTAAGGTAAATAAGGGCCCCGGGGTCTTAAAAATGGTGATGTCACAAAAATCAAATTAAAAAATTTAAATGTGTTAAATGATATAAATAAAAATAAAGTTATACTTAAAATATATTAAATCCCTTTATTAGTTGAGTTTTTTTTATAAATTTTTTAATTTGATCTATCTCAAGTAGCACAATGTTTTAAACTATATAGTAACTATATAAGGGCTATGGCTATATAGATTCTCAAAATCTATATAGGGGCTATATAGCTACTATATATAGTTTGAAACATTTTCGAGAATCTATACAGCTACTATATAGTTTGAAATATTTTCGTGAATCTACATAGCCCCTATATAGTTACTATATAGTTTGAAACATTGTGCTACTAGGGATAATATAGAGTAAAAAATATATAGTGTGACGTCACACTACAGGGGGACTTAATGAAAAGGTGACAGAATGTAGCACACGGGGAGGAGGGGTCTAAAAATCTTGAAATTCGTGTGATATGGACACCCCTTAAGTCACTAATTATAATATTAATAGTTTGCTTAATATTCTCTTTCCTATATCTTAAAATTTTTTGTATTGATATCTACAAATTCTGTTGTTGTCATTTATATGGATGATTTTATATGATCTTTTTAATTAATATTGTTATTCTTGTATTAAATTTTTTGTATTGATTTTATGCTAATTCTATCATTATTAAATTGTATGATGTATAACTGAACTAGATAATAATAAATTATTATTATACACTTTGGGAAAATTTCTATATTTTCGTCAATTCTTATTTAACAAATCTGGTGTTTGTTATGAAGAAATAAAATCAATAATATCTTTTAAAGCCTGATTGCCGCAAAATAAACGATTTTCAAACATTCAAAACCCCTTCGTGAATAATTTAGATACTAGCCGGAAAAAAGCATTTGTCAATTTGTTAATCTCTATGAATTCTAGAGATTGAAAATCGCTTTCTCCGGTCGTCTTCTCGGCGACATATAACCTTATAACATATAACGTTCAAAATCCGAATCCACAAATACCTTCAACTCCGACCCAAATCATGAAATTTATTCTTCTCCGCCCCCTCCCCTACTTTTTTGGTGCAACTTCTTCTTGTATTAATGTGAATGTTAAACAAAAAAAAAACTAACGTTTCGGGCATTCTCAGAACTATAAAATTGGAAGATAGATAAATTGTATTAAAAAGAAAGGTTTGAAAAACTTTTCAAATATCTAAATGGAAAGTTTCAAGCCTAACTGTAAGTTTGTGAAAGGAAATAATTAATATATAGTATCTAAAATTCAATACTGGGAAAGAATAATACAAAACATATTTTGATAATTTAAATTATGATAATAAATTTTTAGAAAAACTTAAAATATGGACCTTGATCGTTTTTAGCCGCAGCCCTTCATAATATCATATTAAAACATAGTAAAATACATCACCGCAAAAGTTTCACCGGCTATTCAGTATAAAAGGTTATATTCCTTCTATCCCAGAACCGAGGGGTGAACCCCGACCATATATCGTGTACACCTACTTCCACTTCCACTTTCATTTCTAAGTAGAAAACAATAGATGAAGGAGAATTCCGAAATAATTCCACATAATTCCATAGACGTGTACACCTAATTCCGATTCCGGTTCACCCCTCGACCAGAACCGATACCATCCAAGGGAACAAGAAATATTATATCACTAGTCAAAATTATTATTATTATTACTTGCTTTTCAGTTTATAGAGAGGATAAATAAACAGGGCTTGGAAACCTGTTTCAATGTTAAATCAATATTTAATATAAATAATTTAATTAATACCATTTGTAAATAGAGAGGAAAGATAGGGTGTTTAAAAATTGAATAGCGTTTTGCTTTTTGCCAACAACCTAGACATATTATTAAGTAAAAACTCAGCTCATCCCTTGTTTGTTATCCTAATTAAATGATTTAAGATGCCTGAAGGGTTGATTGGTTATCTTAATACTTGCGAACCTTTCATCTTCAATTAAATTAGAGCTTAAGGGTAAATAAGAATGATAAGACAAAAGAAATTGGCCAATCAGATTTCAAGGATCATTCATTTAAATCAATCCTTTGAAATGTCAAGATTTCGAAATTATCCAATTCATTTAAGATAAAATCTTTTAATTAAGAAATTATATTTATTAAAGAATTAATTCTAGCTTGAATGATTTCAGCTTAAGTCTTTTTATTAATTTTTTTATTGGTATATATTCATAATACAAGATTTTTTCTTTAAAAAAATCTTGAACTAAATTTTAAAATATATAATTATTTATATATTGAAATTCTATTGAAAATTTTGTTTAAAAAACTGCATATAAATTCTCCTAAAGATTGAAAAGAAGGGAGCGAGGGTGAGAATTAGAGGTTGTAAAAAATATGTTTGAAGACAAATAAGACAAGACGCAATGATTTCAAAATCAATTAATAGAGTTTTCAACGAGACAGGAGAAAGGAAAGGATAGAATTATATCAATAGAAATTATTTCAAATCATGTGGAAGCATATCCCTTACTTTTATAGAAATGGTCGTTTATAATGAAGTAATGAAAATCTTGTTTCCACAAAAAAAAAAAAGTTAAAATTTTTACAGACTTTACTTTTCAAACCTATCTCTCAGGTCTATTCTCTAAAAACAGACGTTAAAATTTAACATCTTAAATTAGGCGTTAAAAAGTAAAGTAATAATACTATCGTTTAAAAATGCTATTCTCTAAACCAAGTTTTAACAGCAACGTTAACAATTTATTTTTTAACTCCAGTATGTTAACCATTCATATGAAGATAGCTACGTTTTTTTGCTTGTTCCAGTTTTTACAATATTTTTACACTCCTCGATTGCGAAGGATAGTTTGATTTGTTATTCTCAATCTAGTATCTCAGTTATTTTTAATAAAAATAAAAAGAACATCTAAAAAAAGAAAATTCACCAAAAATACCCACATAGTTAGTCTAGTTAGCAATTCAATTTTTTTTTCCCGCATCTAATGATAATTCTTTTTTCTATCTATTATTTTTAAATATTTAAATATATTTTGTATAATAAAAAAAAACCTATATATGTTATATATTTTATCCAAACAAATTTATTTTATAAACCATAAATAAATAAAATAAAAATAAAATATATATAATTAAAGTTTATTTATCATTGTGGTATTAATGTTTCTGGCACAGATCAATTAGATTGCTTTTAACTGAAAGCTCTCAAAATCATAGCCTTACTTTTTGGTTTTTAGGTTAAAGACGCCATGTTTTTTTCTTAAATATGGAGTTAAAATTTTAACTGCAGCCTCTGACATGGCTTTAATTTTTAACACTTTTGGGTAAATATTAACGCTTTGGAGTTAACGTTTTTGCTTACAGAATAGCAATTTTAGGCAAGGAGGTGTTAAAATGAATTAACGCTGAAGTCAGATGTTAAAAGTTAACGTTTTTGCTTAGAGAATAGACCTGTCTCTCTGCAAATACCAAAAAAGTGGTTTTTGTTTTCCTAGGAGGGGGGGGGGGGGGGGGCCCCCCCCCCGCATTAGCCACCACAAGGTTTCAATTTCGGTAATCCGATTAGAGATCAACTAACTTTTTAGTAGAATTCACAAATTTTGTAAGTAACGAAATAATTTAATGAGAAATACATAAGTGTTGCTTCGTAATAATGGAGTTTCGATTTTTCTAGGGGGACAATGCGTTTTGTAGAAGGGGCACTGGCCCCTTGTCCCTCCCCTAACTACGCTCATGGATAGGGCATTAAATCAATAATATTATTAAATATCCAATTTAGACTTTGACAACTTTAAAAAGGATGATCCCTAACAAGAGACGAATTTCCATTTCGGACAAAGTATTTATTTTATTTGTTTAAGGCAATTTATTAGAAAAAAAAGGAAACAGGTGGGGGAGTCGGGTTAGCCGAGCTGGCTAACGCGCTGGCCCCGCTTCAGCATCGAATATGACGATGTTTAAGCGGGAGGCCGGGGTTCGATCCTGGCGAGCATATAAAATTTCTACCGGCTAAAACTCGGCTCCCTCACTAACTCTACTAACAGTTTACTAATGTGCTGTCTAAATGAGCTTTGTTCCCAGTGACAATAATTAAATAAAAAAAGAAAACACCGCTGTATAAAAAAAAACAATTTTTTTTTCGAAAATAAAGAATCAAATCTCCATTTCATGAAAATTATTATAGATTTTTTTCTTGTATCCGGTGGAGCCTTCTTTATATATATATCAGTGGCATGTATGCTGTGGATTCAGTGAATCCCTAAAATTTTAAACATTTAGAGTATTTTCATAAATTCAGGAGGAACTTTAAATTTTCAAATGATTATCCGTTATTTCAAATATTTCTATAAAAAACATTTTTTGTTTTGAAAAGTATATTGGTTCTCGAAATGAAATAAAATTGTTTCATAGTTTCAAGGGGCAATTAAAATGAATGATTTTTCCCGAAAAGGGTGCCAATAGAAGGTTTGAAGCCCTGCCTAGTATGTTTTCCAGTTCAAGCTTGTCAAGGACAAGTTCAGACGAGTTTTAGTCGAATAAAAATTGTTCTCGCTGAGGAACTATTAAAATAGAATTAATACAAAAAAGGAATAAATAAAGATGATTTGGGAATCTTTGGAATAATCCATTTCTAAAAACTCTCAATATATAGAATCGGAAATAGCTAAAAGTGCTATAGTCAAGTTGCTTATAGCAATAGAATTAGAACAAATTTAATATTTTCTTAAAGGACAGGCTTTATTCATTGTGGAAGATAATCGATTTCCATCTCAGGGACTGTGGACTTTAAGTCACAAGATTAAATTTCTGACTCCTACCCTCACTCACACAAAGCAGTATCCATTTGGGGCGAATGTCCCAAAATATATTTAAAAAAAAAATCTAATGATGAATCAATTAAATTTCCAAAAAAAGCAAGGATTAAAATAAAATTTCAAAAAATGAAGGGTTATTTTTTGGACACAGCGTCCCCTGGTTGAAAAGTCACCAACCGCCACTTATAAAATCGTTAGATCCATTACGTATTTTAAATTGAAATGACAATTTTTTTCAATTGTAATTCTGAAAATTATTACTTTTTTTAATTTTCAACAAAAAGCCTTCATTTCGTTCGTTAAAAAACATTTAAAAGTAAGAAATATTATTTTCAAATTAATTTTCTGGAAATTTAATTTGATATCACTTTTGAAATTGACTTTATGTCTGGTATATACTTGAAAACAAAATAAAACTACTCTCCCTTATTACTGAAATTGTTTTAGTAGATCTTCCCGCCCTCGGGACACCCCACCCCGTTCACCCTGTCTCGTTGGTTTCTGGTTTCTGCTCTTGGACATGGCATCGACATTTCTGCTGTTTCTTGGCTGTCAAGGGGGTGTTGTTTATCATAAGGGCCCAAAGTAAACCCGGCCAAAGCCACTTGCTTGTTTGTCAAACTAGCGAATGTACATCATCTCGAAATTGAACCCTAAAAACCCCAGACCACCAACCAATCACTTTAGAATTAAGTAATTACAAAAAGAAAGTGTCAACTTTCTACTAAGCCCAATTTGCCTTTGGCACGGCGACAAAACCCCCGCCAAGTAAACAACAACCCACTTTGCCAAGAATTATGAATATTTCCACATGATTTGAGGTACTTTCGATTGATATTATCCCGAAGGGATTTTTCATCTTAACTCCTCTCCACCAATAAAAGCCCTATTAATTGATCCAGGAATCTTTCCTTTTTTCTTGTATTTCCTCTCCAAAGTATTTTTTTTTTTTCTTCTGCTAAGAGATAAGTAATTAATCAGAGAGAAAATCATTTTTACGTTGTTTATCTATATATTATAGACCTTGAAGTCTCTTATATTGACTTTTTTTACTGAAATAATTAAACTAAATAGAAACTAAATAAGTAGGTACTCTAAGGCCCGGTATTTCATTGTCCGTTTATTCTTGGGATTAGTAAGGCGGAGATTAAATTTAAGCGGAGCTTTTCTCAGCTCCCCGTATTCAATCATATTATAAGATTCGCTTAGCTGAACAGAAGAATTGGTGAAATGACGACCTGGCAACCATACTTTCGAAAAAATCAACCAATAGGAGTCATTTAAAATAAACTAAAATATAAAAATATATTTGAAATTTTGAGGTTGACAAAATTTATTTTTGTTAGTTATGCGCCTGGTGGCTGCCATGCGAACCAATATTAATCTTAGGATTAAGTAGTCGATCGCCATCTAAAGCAGCGTTTAAGATTTCAGAGATTATTCTTCGGATGAACTCTTAAACGGTGAAATACTGGGCATAAGAAAAATAATTGTTAAGAATCCTCTCATTAGTTTCTTACTTTTTAGTTAAAATCTCTACCTCAAGGAAGAATTGATGGGATGTCAAACCCACAATAATGAAATGTAGAAAGAAATTTTGAATAAATGAATTTATTGGATGATTATTTTCATTCCTTTAAAAACCGGCGTTTCGAAGAATCTTCTAATATTAATTTCTATCTTATTATAAATGCTATCATTTCATAAATCAAGGTTTGGTTTCTTTTTAAAAAATTCACTTTTTAAAATTTTTTTATAGTACTTTACCAATAATTAGCTATTATTCCATTATACTCGAATGAGATGACGAACATTTAATTTGAGACTTGCAATTCGATCATTCTATACTAAAAAAGCTTGTTAACAAAGTAAAGAAAATTTTAAAAATATAAAATTCTAGTAAAAATATTTTTGTAAAACCTAATGAATTTTATATTTTTTAAATTTTGTTTCACCAAGAACCCTACACCATTCTCCCTTAACAAGTTTGTTAACTCTACTAATAAACCTTCCATTTTTTGAGTGTTTCTACAATTTTTAAAAAGTGTGCTGGGTTCCTATTTTTTCAGTCCCGCATTTGAATTGCCAGTTTCCCGCAAATTTGTTCTACAAAGTTGGCGCCCCAAATGGCGACCAATCATTCGACCTCATTTTAAGCCAAGAAGCATTTTAAAAACCTCCACAAACACATTTACAAAAAAATTTAAAAAACTAATAAATTACTAATCTTTTTAAACAATCTCGAGGGGTAAAGATGAAAGGAAGGTCGGGAGTTGAATGGGGGGTGGGAGGGGGTTAAAAAGTTTTAACCGCCAGAGCGTGATCTTTAGGCCAATTTAATTTATAGCCTGCAGCGAAACTGCAGGAGTTGTTTAGTAAGATTGTTTCGAGAAAATTTAAATGGAGTTTAATATTAATAATATTATTAATAACAATTATACTAGTATTAAACACAACGAAACAGTAAATGAAGTTCTTTAGAAACATAACAATAAATTTTAAATAATTTCTAAGATTATTAAAACAATAGAAGCAAAAATAAGAAATACATTCCCTGACTACATCTAAATATATTGATACCAGAGTTTAACGGTTCGAAAAAGGGTTGCGTTTTTTTTTTAAATTACTTAAGTCCTATTGGGACCTTAATATATTAACATAAACACATGATAAAAAATATAGAATCTAAAAATTACCACAAAATAAAAGAGTACGTGTACTTTAACTCATCAACACTTTGGACTACGAATAAAAACAATCATTGTCAATTTTGTAAAAAAATTTCAGAAATCTAAATTGAAAGTTTCAAATTATTGGATAAAAAATACTTGGTAGGTTTCACATTAAGACACATTTTTATCCAATAATTTAAAAAAATGTTTCACCAAGTACCAACACCAAATTCCTTAAAAACTATTGAAAGTTTCAAGTTTAATTGTAGGTTTATGGAAAGCAATAATTAAATAATTTATTTTTAATAAAATTCAAAATACGTTTATTAAACGAAATCTGCCATATAAAACAATTTTCTGATCATTTAAATTATGAAAATAAATTTTTTTAAAAACTTGAAATGAACCTTGATCGATTTTATCCGTAGCCGTCATATTATGTGTTTATACTAGTATGTGTGAGGAGAATGTATTTCAAGTGGTTTAGAGGACAGATATAGCCAGTTAAGCCTTTATGGTGAAGTATTTTAATACGAGTATGTTCCAATTAGCTCTCAGGATGACCGAAACGATACCTTATTAATTAATAAAGAAAAAAAACTCGAGTGAATTCTCCACATACCTGTTGCAAAATGAAGATAAAAATATTTTTTATAATAATTGCTATTTTAAGACGGTGTTATGATAAAGGAATAAACAAACATGTATTTCTAAATTTTAAATAATTAAATTAATCTATTTATATATTTAAAAACCCACTAAAAATTTATTACACTTTTTTGTAACGAAATTAATAAATTGAAAATTGTAAGTTAGTTATAACATTTTTTTTAATATTTAAATTATTTTAAATTAATTAGTAGGACGGCTCTAACCTTAGTTGGGTATGATAGCTGAGAGCTGATCCTTCCCTCTGACCATCTGACGGAAAGTTAGTACATAATCTTGAAAAAGTTTTCATTTTTTAATTTCTTTATACATGTACCATATAAAGATTGTCTATGGGACTAATGATGACACAACGTTGTCGAAACGTTTCTCAATGATAATAAAGAGTATTAAAATAAGCTGACGTGTTCTGATGGGGCCATTCACTTGACTTTACCATACAACCTGGCCCCTAAAATTATTTATAATCATGTAGGGGGGGGGGGGGGGGCTAGTTTTTGCATTTGTATACTTCTTGAGTCCCACTGATTATGTATACAAAATTTGGTTGAGTTTGTTAAATGGCCAAGATTTTCATTTTTGTCCCCCCCCCCCCCCCCCATTTTGGTTAATTTTGAATTTTTAGACTTCTGGGGGTCCACTGATTATGTATACAAAATTTGGTTGAGTTTGCTCAAACGGCCTAGATTTTTAATTTTTAACCCCCCCCCCCCCCCCCCACCCCCCTTAATTTTTAGTCGATATGCACCAAAATCTAATCAGCTCTTAATCTCAATGGACCAAAACTACGTGTGAAATTCACACTAGTTTTTGAGCTATCTTGTACACAAAAATTTGGTAACCCACAGACTAACGAACAGACAACCAGACAACCAGACAAGACAATCAGACAGACTAACTAACAGACATTTTGACAAAACAATTATTATCTCAAAAAATATAATTTTTTCGATGTTCACTTATTAGAGCTTTTTTGTAAAGCAAAATGCCATGGTTTAGCTCAATTTTTCTATTCAAAATAGTTTCAGCCGTTTTTGACATATTTCGAAAAAAAGAAGGAAAAGAACCCACTTTTTTCATGCACGATTACAATACTTGACCATACCCTGTATGGTAAAGTAAAAAAATGATATATTAAGTAAAATTGATAACCTCCACCTATATCATAGAGAAATTTACCACTCAAATTCTATAATAATTAAATAATTTCTCAGTGGAGTAAAGAAAAGTGGAATTAATTTAATTAATTTTGTAAAAATTAAATTAATGCACTCTAGTATAAATATATATATTATGGTATATATTGAAGGACGATTGGTGGATTGGCTGCTCGTTTGACACAATGCCAGCCACCCCCTGATTAACCCTGACTTGCATCTGATGGATCGCTCTACTCATGACCTTCATTGGCCTAAATCTCGACATGTCTAAATTGCTAATCTGATTAAATCATCAATCCGGAGTGATGTCCAATATTTGGCAGCAAATAGAAGGAAATAGCATAAAATAGGGGAAATTAAAAAAAAAAAAAAAAACACAGGGTAATAATTTATAATAATAATTAAGAGTGTAAAAACTTATTCAATAACGAGGGGTGAACCGCGACCCAAAATCGTGTACACCTACTTCCACTTCCACTTTTATTTCCAAGTAGAAGACAATAGATGACAATAGATTATCTAATTAATTCTAAAGTAATTGCAAAGACGGTGTACACCTAATTCCAATCTCGGTTTACCCCTCGTTCAAAAATCTGCAAATTTACGTGATTGGCAAGGTAAATGTTTGCAAACGATTTAGGTTAGAAATTTGAAGTTAAAGGTAACGTTTAAATAAACAAACAAACAACAGAGTTGTTGATTCATAAGGTTGTCCTCTGCTTGATACCAATAAACATACCTATACATAAAACGTTTATAACATAACGTCGCTAGCTTGCAATAAAATCAAAACGAATTTTTTATTTATCCAATCAGGTAAATGAACTTGTGAAAAATAACAGATAAAATATTAGAACAAATTAACCGAAAGTTAAATAATATAAGCAATAATTTCTTATGTTAATTCTAAATACTTAGAAAATTATTTCATTATTTTTAAAAAAATTAAATAATTTTCTAAATGGATAGTTTTAACCAAAGAAATTATTGATTATATTATTTAACATTCGCGGTTCAATTGCTTTAAGATAAAATATTGTTATTTAAAAAACTGATGATGGAGGTCAAACCTTGGAAACTATAGTCTTTAACAAATAAATTATAGTATATATAGTATACTTAATATGTATATTCTTTTTCAATATGTTTTGGCATCAAGCAGAGGACAACCTCAATGATTTCTCTTTATGAAAAAAGATGGTATCCTAATTTTTTTACGTTATGTGATAGAGCCTAAAAAAAGTCTCAATTGATGTTAAATCGTCACATAATAAAAGCTTTAATAAAATGTTCCCGAATCCTAAGAAATAATATTTCAATTAAATATAAATGTTTTAAACATCTTTATTTTTTTATTTGGATATTTAACTTGTATTTCAATCAAGTTCAAATTATTTGTTTCCTAAAAATGAAGTTAATTTTAGTTCAGGTGCGGGTCTTTCTAGAGTAATTCACGCTATAACTTGTCTGGACCTGTTTGATTATTACAGCTTCTAGAATGCCATAAGAGAGAGATTGTTCTATATGTGGCCTTTTTAGAAAATACATTCTTATTTTCCTCTTTGATCTGTTTAAAATTAAATAATCCTCTTACTGTACCTACCTGAAAATATTTTTTCGACATTTTTATCTGTATTTGACTCAAAATAAATTAACTATTCTAAAAATCATAGTATTTTTTACTTTTTTGGTCTGTTCGTTCAATCGTCATTCTTTTCAGAATATATAAATTTTATTCATGAATTTTTCTGTGTTTGGGATGCAGGGTTGCAGTTAAGAGAAATAACCTGAGCCCGGCTGCCATATCCAAACTTCCATTTTTATTGAACATTTTTTTTCTCAGCTTTTCTTCATCTTTTTTTTCTAAGAGAATCGACTCATCTATTTCATATCAGGTTCTTTCCTCCATTGCCTCCACCGTGTTCGCTTTCTCATTTATTCCTTTTTTTCTCTCTCTTTTTCGCTTGATAGTGGCTAGGGCTGTTTGGATGGTTGCTCTGCTCTCTCACCCTTTACTATTCTCTTGGTGGTGTGCATTGGTCTTGGTCAGCAGCCGCTTCTACTTTGTGTTTGGACTGATGATGGCTATTAGTCAGTGCACAGAACAAGAACGTCTGTTCTTGGCCATCCCGAGAATCTTTTGCATTCCAAAAGAGAGAGAAAAAAATCCCCTATTTTGTCTTTTTTTAGCAATGTGGTTTTTAGGTTGTGGTAGAGTAGAGAAATATTTTCAAATAAATTTCAACGTATATATAAATATATATTATGCCTAATTTGTAAAAATTAGCTTAATCATTTAGTAAAGCTAAAACAATTGGTAACTGGAAATTGCAGATACGCCAACTGGTGGTTAAAGCTTGAACTCTCTCAATTGGGTCTTCTGACTGCTGATTGAACAGTGTTTAAATGACATATAAACAAAAACCAAATGTATTTATTAAATAATATTTTTTTGATTGACATTTGAGATAGCGACCCGATTGCGTTAGCTTCAATTTCTACCACATGGTGGAGACAGGAAATAAACTAATGCATAGGGTTGTCAACTCTATTTTAAGAAAACTAATATACTAAAATAAAGCCATACATAATGTATTTTTTACTACCAAATTTACTATTTATTTTGTGCCTATTTAATGTAATGACTATCAAGAATCAAAATTAAGTTACAGCTGGTAAAAACAGGGCCGGATTAAGGTGTGCGGGAGGGGGGGGATGGGGGAGAGGGGGCAAATTTTAAGAAGCCCCATATTTTTGGAAGCCGAAAATTTTTTATAATGTAATTTTAAAATACAATGATGTTAAAATTTAAATTATTAATTCTTGACGCTATAAAACCTAATGATTGCTTATTATAAATTATAACCTATTTACTATTTTTTATCATTTATTGTTTTATATAGCATTTGGAGCAACAGCAAATTCAATCTTGACCCCCCCCCCCTCCCCTGACAATAGACCTAGATCCGGCTCTGGGTAACAAAATCAGCCGGTACGTTTGTATTTCTAGCCTCCGAAAATTCAAATGTTTTTAATAATTTGAAAGGTGTTCAAAATGTTGCAGTTATGAGAAGAGTTTTCCAATAAAAAATTCACTCCAATATCTTTATAGTTTCAAATGAATAAGAACAATGTTCAAGAGCCGAAAAAATAATCAAGATCAGTGAGTATAAAACCTGACCATCAAAAGTTTGACAATTATTTTTTTTTTTTGAACAATTAGGGAATAGGTTTTCTACGACTCTAACGACTCTAATAGCTTAGAATATTATCTTGCAAAATTCTATCTATTTCTCTTTTCTCTATTAAAACAATGTTCCATTCCGTTTTTCTCCGTTATAGTTATGAAGAATGAATGAATATTTAATGACAAAATTTATTTTCCCAAGTGTTCGACTACGCAGCCAGCGCCATTTCTCTATTAAAACGCGACTACTTTATAGTCTGAGGTGTTTCTAAATTAATTAGAAATGCATGCCATACTCTGTTCGTTCTCTCTCCCAACCCAATTTCATTTGCTACTTGCTCATCTTTTCTACTTGCCGAGTTTCTATTCACTAAGCGTTAATTATTCTCCATTCGTACTCTAGATACAGATGAAATGGCAAAAATTTATTAGGTCAAAGGCCAAGGCACGTTGAAAGCACCCGATCCCATACATCTTGGAAGTTAAGCAGCATGGGAAGAATTTAGCAGGAAGTTCTCTAATCCTCTCGGAAATCAACGAAATATTTCATATGGAACTATAAGGATAAACGATAAACGAATATTTTTTTATTATTTTGATGTTGCATCAAAAAGCTGTGTAATCTAGAGTGGACCTTTGACGACAAGAAGGAGAATAGAAATAAATTTAAGGAATTGGGTCTAAGTTAATGGTATCTGTGGATGGGCGACTTGAAAGCCTGAACCTGTTACATGTCGCCGAAAAAATGGATCCGGAGAGTTCCAGAATCTAGATTGTTTGATTAGTTTGATACAAAAGAAGATAATTGCAAAAGTCTCCAGAACTAATAAATTATAATATTTAATAAAATTAAAAATAAACTACTAGCAAGATTTTACAAATAAAGAAATCTTATCTTATTATCTTAAACGAGCAAATCTTGTATATATATAGAATTAGTTTCTCAAAAAAGTCTCATGAGTTAATAGTCGTGTATAAATTTTAATCCGATTAAAATAAAGGAAGGGGATGTAAATTAGTCATGTCGTAAAATAAATATTTTAATCGTTCATATCTCGACTTCGGTAAGTCGCAGAGCCTTGAAATTTGAGACTTAAGCTATTTCAAGGGAAAAAGTTACCAAGCATCGATATGAGAAATACTTAATATATATTTTAGCCGATGAGCCTATCTTTAGGAGTTTACATTGATAACTTGTGAAACCTACTCAATAATTTATTTGTAATTTCATTCAAAATATTTCATCTTGAACCTACACGCCCTACACGATTTTTCCTGAACAAAAAAAATAAACTGCAACGGATCGTTGCTAAACTTTATCCAAATTCATTTGAAATATTAATATGTTCTAGAGTAAAGTACTTTAAAATATAATTTTACTAAAAACTTTATTTAACCTTTTTTGTGGTCCCCAAGGTACTTAATTAGGATATTAAATTTCATCAAAATTGGTTAAGTCATTTTCAATATATTTAGAAAAAACTAAAAAAGTACTGAAATAAAGTACTAATGTTTGTGTACCGATATGTACCAAAAACTAATCAGCGCTTCATTTTGTTAAACTAATGGTAGGTTTTCAATTTCAATTCAATCGGTGCAACGGTGTGGAAAAATTCGTGGACGAAAAAAACGATAACACACACACATCCATCCATCCATCCGCACGCACTTCCAAAAAAAATGGCACTTTTTGGCCTCTCGACGAGATTCCAGGTAATTTTTGGCAAAACCGTCACGTGCTAAAATTCAATCTAATTGAATACTTCAATTTGTGACCTTAATTGAGTCCATGCGTTCCGTAGTCTTTACCTGAGGACCCTTTGAAGTTGCGCTTGCCGCTAGAGCGATTCAATACTTTCCCCATGCTTCGCATTGGATAAAGTAAAAATACTTCAAATGGATGTGGGTTTTCACGGTAAAAATACACATACAGTTTGAAAAACACAATATTCATAAAATGGTCTAATGACTCTAATGTAAACTTTTGTGCCTGTTAGTTGAAATATTTTTTGTGTTATAAAAATTACTTAGGTAATAAATAATGAATTCAAATGTTACTGGATTGCACAAAGAGACAATTTTTTCAAATATTTATAATGATATTTTTTTTTAATTTTTAAATTGTAAATAAATTCATAGTCATGAGGATCGTGTAATATAGAAACGAAAACTTAAATATAAACGATTAAAGATGTCAAATTATTGACCGAAAATTCGATATTTTCACGATAGTTATAAAATTTATATAAAAAAATATGTAAAAACATAATTAAATAGAGGATTTTTAATTTTTTTTTTTAATTTTAGGAACCAGATAGTATAATGCTTATTAATAAATCTAAAATGTTCGATAATTTATTTTAAATTCCGGGAGAGAAAGAATCAACGGGATTCTGAACTGCAACTTCAATTCCGAGACAATCGGGGCAGTTGGCAACTACTTAGGATTGATTATTTACTTTTTATTTTTGGCTTAGGATACTGGGGTTTATTTAGTCAGGACCAATGTAGTGGATAGGTACTTTGTTTATTTGTTAGTTAGTGTTAGCGAAGGAGTCGGATTATAGCCGGTCAAAACTTTGCTGTGAACAATGCTTGAAGTCCTGCCTACTCTTTAACAAGTAATAATACTATATTTTCAGTCTGACAGCAGACCGTCAAAAGTATCCGACATTTTGATAGTTTCATTAATTAATTGGCTTATAGAGTATAATTTTATTTATTTCTCTTTATTTTAGTGAAATCAGAGAATGTGATCGAACTTCGATTTGACGATTAAATTGGACGGATAGATATCTCGTAGTATCGACATTTCACTAAAAATAAAAATGAAAAAGAAAGGGATTCAGCCAAAGAAGGGGATAAAGGGAAGGGATGACAGCCCGGCTAACTAAACATATGCATGCTAGCAAAAAAAAATTATTCCCCCATTTTTATCTTTCTTTTCTTCACTCGGCCTACTTCCTTTTTAGATGTCTTTTTGAGCCTTGAGCCCCCCAAAAAAACAAAAACCACTGGAAATATTTAAACATTTGCATGATTTATTTAAGTACATCCTTTCAATATTTTCACTTTTAATAGTATAATATTGAATAAATTAAAATATATGTTTAAACTTAATGAAAATAAATATAGTAAAATAATTGGTTAACGAATCTGCGCGACCCAAAAAATATGCTTCTCGACTGGCCTAAGATGCCATGTGCTTTATTGACGCCATTTTGAATTAGAAAGAATCAGCGCCGCCTGGAAAGGAACAGGGTATGCATTCAAATAGCATGTTCTATGCAGCGGGTTGCATTATCAGGCGCTGAGTTTTTACCTTATTCGAGTAACTACGATATACATATTTCTGGGTTTCGATTTTTGAAAATATTCTAATTTTAATATAAAAGACAAATCTTGATTGTAGTAGTGTTAAAATTGGATATACTAGATCTGTAAATATGATACCGGAATTTTTTTATAGAAAATATATACTAGTATTTATTGTATTAAAGTGGTAAAAAATATTTTATTCAAAATATTGCCCATCACAATACCTGTAACTGTTAAATACATTCTTTTTGTTATTATAGTTATAAACGGAACGGAACCCTTGAGAAACAACAAATAAAATATATCTATTTAAAAAGGCTGATGATGATGTTAAAACCTTAGAAACTATAGCCTCTAACAAAATAATGTGAGTCCGCAGAAAAATTTTCAGAGCGATGTAAAGCTTTGGAAAAAATAATTATATTATTAGATTTTTATTTAAATATTTAATTATTAGTAGTAGTATTTTTCACAAATTCAGTACAGTAGTGCTTAAATTTAAAATTAGTTTAGTGAGGCCGGGCCGGAAATCAGATTTGGTACAGAATTTGAAAGTTTATAATAGGAAAATAAGGACAAGTTTTTATGTGTGACTTTTTTATTTATCAGCCAACGTTTCTTCCACTTTGCCGACTTCTTCAGGGCTTCAAATAGTATAACGAAGATAAAAAGAAAATTTAGACGAATGTGTGGCATGCCCTGAAGAAGTCGGCAAAGTCGACGAAACGTTGGCTGATAAATAAAAAAGTCACAGATAAAAACTTGTTTTATTTTCCAATTATAAGGTTTCAAATTAATACAAATTATGGACAGAAATGATAATAATAATCGGTACAGAATTTTTTATCCGATCCCAGGGGGTGCACCCTCTTGAAACAACATCTTTTTAAAAATTTGTTGTTTGATGAGGCTCTTGAAAACCTTGGAAACAGGTAGAATGTCTTCGTTAGGAAAAAGAAATACAAGATTTCCTTATAGTCTAGCCATTTATTCTCCAGAAAAACTTTTGAGATGCTTCGGTGGATATTCTCACACAATCCTGTCTACAAGGGAAACATAATCTTAATTACAGTCAAGAAATTTAAAAATCACATGTCATTTTCATATTTTCGTATTTTCTCTCTTTGTATCTTGAAAATGACATGTGATTTTTAAATTTCTTGACTGTAATTAAGATTATGTTTCCCTTGTAGACTGAGGATGGCATGAGAATATCCGCCGAAACGTCTCAAAAGTTTTTATGGAGAATAAATAGTTAGACTATAAGGAAATCTTGTATTTCTTTTTCCTAAGGAAAACATTCCACCTGTTTCCAAGGTTTTCAAGAGCCTCGTCAAACACCAAATTTCTAATTTAAAACATTTATAGTACCCTATCAAAATCTTTTTAATTAAGGAGGTTCTTTCGCGACAATCCACACAAAAAGTTTTAGCCTCGTAACCACTCTATAAATATGGACTGTGTTAAAATTTTAGGTTATGTTTTTTAACGTGACTGTACATTTTACAATACTACATTCTATTTATGAATGGATCGTTTCCAAGCCATTGATATTTTATCCCCTCCACTAAAAATAATCGCCCAAATATGTTTTTTTTTTTTTTTATCAATACTACGTGGTAAATAATTTCATTTTTTTTAAGTTACTCCGAATATATTATTCTAACAAATATTAGTTTTTCATCAAGACGGTGAAAGTCCTTCAATGAAAAAAAAATAAAATAATGATCAAATTCCCACCCTTTCCCTATCTACCATATGTAAGAAATTTCATTTTTAATCGCAATTATATCATGTTTGGTGTGGTAAATAGTCTTCAAATTTTAACAGAGTGTGTATTATGCTTTTAATGACTTATATTCCAAGTTTCGAAGACTTCGTGAATTTTGGTATTTGTGAAAGAACTACCTTAAAAGCTATTTAGCTGACTCTCTTTTGTCCCAATTATTTTTGTTTTATTTTAGTGTCATTAGAAAATGAGATCGAACTTCGATTATTATTAAAATGGATGGATAGATATTTTTCCCTTTTTTTTTTTGAGACCAGGCCCCCGGGCCCCCTGAGTGATACAATAAATCTGAAAATGTTTCCCTTGAATGGTTCGGTTGTTTTCTTCGGGCCGCGCGAAAATCATTAAACGCCGTCAAAGTGCCTCTGTGCTATCAATCAAATGATAGTGAAGTGGAGGACCTTTGTCGTCGGGAAATGAACCGTCTTAACCTCCCACTGGTGGGGGAGGGGGCTTAAGTCAGAACCCATATGGCTTCCCTCACCGGATTATTATTGTTAGCTAGCAACTTATTGACTGACAGCCAAAGGCTAATCATCATCATGATCTTCCCAAAGATGCAAGTTTTTCGCTCGCGCACAGATTCCCGATGAAACGAACATTAAGTTGAAGTTGATAAGTTATACGCGGAGGGAGCGAGGGAAGAAAAAAAATTATATTCATCATCATCTCTTAGCTCAACTTAAATAAATCATTTATTTTTTAATCAGTTTATTTTTGGGTAAGAAAAAGTTTCCCAGTGAAAGTGGGCGAAGGAAAAGAAAAAAAAAACAAGAGAAAAGATGCAAAATAAAAAAGTTTTTTTTTTGTTTGGTTTTCTTTTTTAATTTGGGTAGAAAAAATATTTTTTTGTTTTTTTAAAAAAAATATCGAGATAATATTTTTAAAAAGATGATGATATTATGAAATAAATATGATAAATTTTTTAATAATTTTATTTTTGTTGGGAAAGTTTTGTGGGGGCAGAAAAAAAAACTTAATGGAAAATAAAAAAAATAGAAAAAAAACACAAGTTTTTTGTTTGATATGTGGGCAGAAAAAAAGTAATTTTTGAAAATAACACTTCACAAAACTTCATGATATTATTATAATTGTTTTTTTCTAATATAAAAGGAGAAGTAAAGTCATAGTGAAGGAAGATAACAAAATAAAATTAAATCCAGAATCACTTAAGCTAAAATCGGATTTAATTTGAAACAAATTGGAGGAAAGAGTGGGACTTTTACAAGACTCGGTACGCTGTTCCTTGTCAAAAAAATAATAAAATAATTTTCTAAATAGGTAGAATTAATATTAGTCCAGTCAAATCGTGCTCAAACAGGGGCTATGGGGAAAGTTTTGGGGTAGTTCTGATTTTTTGCATATACCCTAGTAGCACAATGTTTCAAACTATATAGGGGCTATATAGATTCTCGGAATCTATATAGGCACTATATAGTTACTATATATTTTGAAACATTGTGGTACTAGGGTATGTATATGTTTTTTGGGGGCCTGAATCCAAACCTGAGGTCTTCCACCAAAATTTCATGAAATTTTATGAACTTTCATTTTGAATAAGAAGGTTATTTACGAAAAGTTGATAGTTTCCGAGTTATAAGCGAAAAACCGCCAAAAAGTTATTAAGAATTAATAATTAATAAAATTAATTATTCGCGCCTTACTATTGACGATTCTATATAAAAAATAAACAAGTTGAAGTTGAAATACTTGGTCATATGCTGATATTAATTAATAAAGTAAAGGGTGTGTAGTGAATGAAATAAAACTCAAAGAGGTTTATACAAACTCAATATATTTCGGATTATTAGTCCATCATCAGGAGTCTATAGTTTAAAAAAAAAAAAAAAAAAATATGCTGATATGTTTCACGACTGAAAAAAGGTGAAATATTTAAAAAAATTATTTGAATTTTCTTTAAAATATATTATAATTAAATTCCCTGATAATTTCAGGTTGCATTAAATTCTCTGATAATTCCAGATTTTCCAGGTCTGTGGCCACCCTGTACTTTGAACTCTAATAACCATTTTTACTTAGAGAAAGTGGTGTAGGTTTTAGGTGAAACATGATATTAATTAATTAAGTAAAGAATGTGTAGTTTCACAGTGAATGAAATAAAACTCAAAGAGGTTTATACAAATTAATTTATACAAACTCAATATATTTCGGATTATTAGTCTATCATCAGGAGTTTATAGATTAAAAACTTTCGTTATTTGAACAGCGATCACAAAATATAACATATAAATCATACGTACCAATATAACAAAATATAACATCCAAATCATACGTACCAACATAACACAAGAAAAACATCAACTTTTAACAAAATTTAAATTTAAATTCATTATTGTTAAATGTTGATGTTTTTCTTGTGTTATATTGGTACGTATGATTTGGATGTTATATTTTGTTATATTGGTACGTATGGTTTAGATGTTATATTTTGTGATCGCTGTTCAAATAATGTTAGTTTTTAACATATAAACTCCTGATGATGGACTAATAATCCGAAATATATTGACTTTGTATAAGCCTCTTTGAGTTTTATTTCATTCACTGTGAAACTACACCCTTTACTCTAATAACCATTTCAAAACTTGCTTGAAAACTATAGTTTAGCATAGTTATTTTGTTTTTTTTTCTTATAAATGGTAAATAAATGGATAAAAATAATAAAATAATAAAACAATAAGTAAATCGAATGTGATTAAGTGACGTCTGGAAGAGCGAAAGCAAGCAGGGTGGGCGGATGTTTGTTCTTTCCAGATGAAGTGGGTGGGCCCCATTTATCAGAGATTTTTAATTTCGCGATCTGACCTCCAGGCTAATGGATAAACGAATGATGTTCTTTCTTCTTCTGTTCAAATATAGCTGGTCAATGGGCATGCGGGGGGGGGGGGGGGCTTCCGTGTCTAAAGTAATGGATTCTCGTCGGCTTGGGATTCGGCAAGCGTTCTTGCAACTCTCGTTGGCAATATAGGGCTCGTATCTATCACACAGGTACCCTACCACCCTCGGCTCAAAGAAAAGGGCCCATACCCACTTTTGGCCATCTTTTTAAACTGAATCACGTGTGGCGAATGGTCGAAGGGATCCTCTGGCCAATAGCAGTCAAACGATCGCGGTTGCCGACCACGTACGCCGGGAATGTGTCATTCTATCAGAAAGAGAGAAAGAGAAATTCATCCCCCTTCGGGAGACTCCCCTTAAAAAAAAAAAAAAAAAAAAAAAAATCGCAGCCCCCCAGGTACAACACGCCGCCGCCGCATTCATCATACAGATAATCCCCCCACCTCACAGCCAAAGCTTTTATTGATAACACACACCTTCACTTACACACAATCAATTTTTAAAATCGCGTAAATTATTTTATCTAATAAACTCAGAAACCATTTCGTGTTGATTTATTTTCCAATTAAAAACGATCGAGTAGAAGAAGAGTGTGTGTTGGAGGAGACGGGGAGTAAAGTGGGGGGCTAGGGGGGTTAAGGTTATGAAAATAAATTTAATCGTATAATAGATAAGAAGTAGAAGAGAAGAAGAAGTAAGAAAAGATATCGGAACAATTTAATAAATTTAATTGGAAAATCTTTTTTTTTCTTATTAGAAAGTTAAAGAAAAGTAAAAAAAAAGTGGGAAGATAAATTTTTTATTAAATCTTTTAAAGGGGGTTGAGGGTTAAAAAACATATTGAAAAAATTAGGCCCGGCTTAAAGTCACCAACCAAGTGACTACCATCAACTGTCCCCTAAGTATATATATATTATTAATGATATTGATAGAAGAAAGTACACCAAGAAGGTGCAGGAAGGCCTGGATTGACACCTCTATCATAAAAAGAAGAAGAGAAAGAGATTTTAAGGACTTTTAACTTTAATTCCATTACTAAACTACAGAAAAAAATTGTAGATATCAATCAAAATATTTGTATATATTTATGAAAAAAAAAACATAGTTTTATATTTGTTTAACGAAGTATTTTTTGTTTATTTTTATAAAATAACGGGTTTATTCAGTCACAAAAAATAAATAAATAGAGTAATAATTTTAGACAATTAACATTATTTATTAGATAGATTTACTAAACAGTTTAGGTTAATCCTGATAGACCATTTTCAGTAGAAATGAAAATTAAACATTTTTTTTTTTTATATATAATATACAATTATACAAGTCTACCAGGGGTGACCGTAACTATTTAGTAAATCTATCTAATAAATAATTAAAGTTGGTATTGGGAAATAAGGACTACATTTTTATGCAAATAATTTTTACTTTATCCGAAGCATGGGGAAAGTATTATAATCGGTCTCGCAGCAAGCGCGACTTCAAAGGGTCCTCAGGTAAAGACTACGGAACCCATGAACTCAATTAAAATCACAAATTGTAGTATTCAATTAGGGTGAATTTTAGCAGATGACGGTTTTTTTTCTATTGCAAACGTTTCATCAACTTTGTTGCCTCTTCAGGACTCAAATAATTTTAAAATTTTCAATCTGATTGATGAAAAAGTCAATGACTTGCCTTGCTATGTTTTAATTGTAACTAAGAGAGAATTATAAAAATGACAAATATGCAAGAAAGATAACTATTTGGGCCCTGAAGAAGTCAACAAAGTTGACGAAACGTTGGCAATAAAATAAAAATTATTTGCATAAAAATATAGTCTTTATTTCCAGATACCAACTTTAATTATTTCTCTATTTATTTATTTTATTTGACTGCATAAACCCTTTAATTCATAAAATTAAATTCTACAAGCCACTTAAGTTTTTGAAGTACTTTTTTAATTACAAACTACGAAGCTAGATGTTTTGCTTGGGTTCTTTAATGCCTAACTTCTATCAGATTTTTAGGTTTATTCGGAGTTAAAAGAAAAAATATATTATGTATATCTAGTAACTATTATTATATTTTATTATTTGAAAAATTAATTTTAAAAACAAATGTTTTATAAATATAGTAAATCAGCGGTTCGATTTCTGATCGTCGTTTCATTTTTTTTCATATAAATGAAATAATTCATGATATTTATGTTAGATTTAATTTTTGTAATAATAATTTGATTGAATGTTCATTTTCAATAAGTATTATAATTATATTAAAAATATTTTGAATAATTCACGACAGAAAAGCCTAAAAAAGATATTTTAGAGATATTAATTATTTTTAGAAAAAATCAAGAGAAACCCCCAATTTCAGGAAAAATTTAGTCAGTTTGTAATCTCACCGTAGAACAATTACTTGAATCAAAAATTTCATTTTAATATAAGAATTGGTTTGTGATGTAGAGTGCGCAAAAAATTTGTCGAAAAACTCCTTCATGAGGTAATTAAAAAAAAAGGTTCTCCACATTTGGGAAATAAATAAATTAATAAAATTATAATCAATTCTAATGGGGCTGATATATGCATACGCGTGGGATCCAATGAAATGAGTAATGACGTCATAGAGAGCACAGAATTTACATTAATTGGTATATAATTATCAATTTGTTTTCAAATGATTTTTAAATGATCAAATAAAAGTAAAAATAATTGAAGCAGAAGAGATAAAATCACTTTTAACAAGTTTAAATATTTCTTTTTCTTAATGTTCTCAATAAATTAATCAAACTTGTTTGATGAAATGAAAATTTATCCAGAAGAAATATACAAGCGAAAAAAAAGTTAAAATATAATAGTATATTGTGTATATTTTATGATATATTTGTAGATATAAAAACCTGTTAGCAGAGTCTCTTTATGTCCCAGGATTATAGAGTATTAGAAGAGATGATCAAATTGAAACTTACCTAAAACAAACAAAAAACCAAAATGAATTAGTTATGTGAAAAAATAAAAATAAATATTATAAAACAATAGTTTATTAATAATAATATTCAATTTTGAACGAAATTGATTAGTTTTTAAGAAAATGGTAAAAAGCTAGAAAACCGTAACAAATGACTCGCTGATGCCGATTGACTTGCGACCCAGCCTCTTGATAAAACAGATAATTATAAATAAGAAAGAAAATGATCTTATTTTATCTGAAGGTTCATAGTATGTCTATTAAAGAAGAAAATAGCATTTTGATTAATAATTTTGTAGTTTAAAAGAAATTGTATGAAAAGATTCAATTTATTCTCTTCGGAAGCGAATCAACTAGAAATGGCAAAATGTTTTATTTTTTTCTCATTAGAAATTTATTTAAATCTATTGAAATTCTATATCTGTGTGTTATTTTTATTTATCTTTTATAGAAAATAGTTATTATTTGGAAATTTGCATTTTAAAGGGTGGTTTATTTGGAGACAATTTGAAAAAAACGCTAATAACTTCGTTGAAAATTTGTTTAAAAATATTAAATTAATTAGATATTATAAAACAATTAATTATTAATAATTTACTTCAATTCTGAACGAAATCGATTCAGTACTTTCTGAGAAAATCGTCAAAAACGATCTGAACTGTCAAAAAAGAGATGTTTTTTGAAGACACAATATGCCTTTGAAAAATGTTAAAAAAGTCTTATGAAACGAAACATTGGCTTGTGGCATGGAGGTGAATTTTAAAATGTTTCTAAAACGGCTTTTCATAGACGGTTTTAGGAGTTTTTTTACGATTTTCTCAAAAACTACTTAATCGATTTCGTTTTAAAGTGAATTAAAGTATCAATAATTAATTGTTTTATAATATTTATTAATTTCATATTTTTAAAAAAATTCCCAACGGAGTTATTAGCGTTACTTCAAATTGGACTTCAAATAAACTACCCTTTAAAATTCAAATTTTCTAATAATAATTATTTTGTATAAAAGATAAAAGGAAATAACACACAGATATGAAATTTCAATAGATTTAAATAAATATCTAATGAGAAAAAAAATAAAACTGTTTGCCATTTCTAGTTGATTCGCTCCCGGAGAGAAGAAATTGAATCTTTTCATACAATTTCTTTTAAACTACAAAATTATTAATCAAAATGCTATTTTCTTATATTAACATGGTACTGTGAACCACCAGATAGATGAAATCGATAAAATGAAGTCGATTACTTTCTTATTTATAATTCTTTTGATCTGTCATATCGAGAGGCAAGCGTCTCACCTTGGGTGGATGTCGGAGGGAATCTCACACATTATTTGTTAGGAATTCACCTAACTCGTAAACTATTGATTTTAGACATTTTACTCAAATTAACTTTTCTGTTGGAAATTAAATATTCTTTAATAAAACTCATTATATGAATTTCTTGTACCACAAAGGGTTAGGTAGCAATGGTGAAATTTTGGTGGAAAGTTAGATAAATACTGCTCTGGCGTCCTAAATATTCTACGTATTATTAAAAAACTCTAATGATGAAACATCTTGATATTTTAATTTCTTAAAATTATCTTTAGCTACAACTATCATATTTTCAATTTCATATGTGAATGAACTTATGAAAAATGCCTCCTAACAGAATCCAAAGAAAGTAAGACTTTATTTTAAATTGTTGATATTACTTTTAATCTTCTTCTTCTTTGCTTCGCTCTATAGACCCCAATGATCCTTGGCCTTTATTCGTGTTCTATTTCGAGAAATAGGTTAAGTTCTGAGGAACTGGGAACTTTTTTAGCGAGTGAGGTTGTTAGACACACATCTAACCCCTTTTAGTCGCCTTCTACGACAAGCAGGGGTTACTCGGACCTATTCTACCCCTGGTCCACAGGGCGGGATAACACTTATAATTTTAAAAGTTATTGTTGACGGGGTTACAAAAATATGTATTGTTAATTAATTATTCCATATATCAATAATTATTTGCTCTATTATCTATCTCCTTTCTTCACCTTAGCTCTGTTCTAATATGAAACTAATAACTTTCGCCTCGAAATCGGCTATGGTCCAAAACTTGTTCAATTTACTCAGCTGAAGGGTAAACTTGATGCGGAATAGAAAATAAGCGGCGGCTCAAGTAAAACAACTCTTACCGGATGGATAGAAATACGAGTGGAAAAACGACAGTAAATTGGCCCGGAGGTGTTGATAGAAAGGAGAGGAAAAAACAAAAGAGAAAAAGAGAGAGAGGAAAACCCGAAAGGCATTAGGTGTGTCTTTCCGCGCCATTTGCTGAAGATGTCGAGAGTTATGGTCATCATCCGCTATTTGGCCGTTTCTTCTCCAGAGGCATCTCCATTCGCAATCACCATTCCATCCGCTCTGCCACCCCCGTATCCCTCCTGCCAATCATTTATTCCAATTTTGACGGATTTGCCTCGGTTATTTAATATCTGAAAATGTCCCTACCTCGAGAATGTTGTAATAATAATGTGGATTTTAATTTCACTTATATCATGTCATTCTGGGTTGCCACAAAAACAAAAATACTATCTATCGATTTTATACTAATATTAAAAAAAAGTAAGTCCGTTTAATGAAAACTATTATGAAACCGAAGCTAAGAACATTATCTTAAGATTTTCAATTGCGTCTCAGCTTTATATCTTCACTGTTATATCAAAATGTTGTACCAAAAAAATTTTAATGAAGAAAGTTTTTTTTTCTATGTTATCAGGTGATGGAACTCAAGTTACAGATTAAAAGCAAAATGCCAGAGGTATCAAGTATTTAGGGTTAATACAAAATGAAAACAGAGATACTGAAAAGTGTAGATGTTTACATACGTCATTCTGATATAACAGCAATGATATATAATAAAAATCCATTTCCATTTTTTTTTATGATAGTATATATTAAAATAAATAAATAAATAAAAACCACTGATGTAGTGAGCAAATTTTCCTTAAGGCTAAAACCCATAAAAAATTCACTTATATAGTATACGGGTACTTAAGTGAAGTATATTTGAATGTAATCTTCGAAAATGAAAGTAAATATTGAAGTCTTATACATATTATAAAATTTACTTTCAATTTTTCAATTACAATTGAATATAGCATAGGTACGTTATCAGTACCGTATATTATAACCTTTGAGGGGACTTCTGCTTGGTTAAAAAATATATATAATAATAAATTAAATAAAAAGAAGTAGTGTAATTGAATATGCAATTTCGAAAAGGGCACATCTCGCATATTTTGACAATTACAGTTTTTCATGTAAGTGCAATCTAAAAGCTTCCCTGCACCTACTATGCTAGGAAAAGGCACAACTCTGGTATTAATTTTACTGCCCCAAAAATGTAACTCAAAAATAAATTTTATAAATTTTACACTACTTTAGAAAATAATTAGTTTTTTGTTTCATTCCTGAACATTTTCAATTTTCAGACATGTGCCCTTTTCGAAATTGTATATTCAATTAAACTTAATGTATTATTAGGTATTTGGAAATATAATTATTTATCATTTTAACAATGCGTTTTTTATCTCGGGAATCCCTTGGCTGGCTGGGTCCTGTGCGGGTGCACCTGTTGGATCTGTACGTTTTCATTTATAGTTAAAGTGCAAGATTTTAAAATAAATGAATCAAAAATCACCTAAGTCACACAATCATAACTTTTCAGTAATCAAACTTAAGTCATTCACTTATGTCGTTTAAGCAATGAACTACAACTTCGGAGAACTGTTTGAAGAGGAAGGAATGTACTGACGTGCATGGTTTTTACTCAGATTATGGTTCGCGGCAAAAAGCATGTTTGGAAAAATCTTAACTTATGTGGTTTTTGAAAAGACAGACTCAAATATACTTTAATATATATGCCTTCCAGTCGACATTTTGATGAGGGCAGTTCTGTGTACAAGGATCCCTTGCTGTTTCAACGAATTGTGGTAGAGCTTGGAAGATCCACTTTGATTATAAAACGCATACTAGTGTATGAATAAGTTTTGTTAAAATGTAAATATATGAATGAAATTGTAAAAACAATGTTGTTCGTTGAAACAAACATTAAACACGTAAATAAATGTGTTTGTTTAAAAACCTACAGATGTGGAAATATGTTGTTATAAAACTGCGTTTTTCAAGAACAATTTAATTAGCTTTTAATTTATTTTATTTTAATGTTGGTTTGTTATTAATGCAGAGTAAATAAAAGTCACGTGGCATGCACTTAACACGCAAGAATATTTTTTTTCCGGATTGGAGGCGGCGGCAGCAGCGGTTCGGTTTTCAATTTTTGACAATGATAAATTGGATTTCGATGTAATATAGTGCGTATGCTAAAAGATATTTTTTCAAATCAAGAAATCAATTTCAATGTAGGGATAGTTTATAACAGAGACGTCTATTCTACCCCTCAGCACCCCCCACCGATGGGGGACCCTCACTCGCTGTTATTCGTTTATTCTGAATTATTAAAATTCGGCCAAGATTTATGAATCGGTCGTTGATGGTTATTGAAAGTGAGATTGAGGGCAAAAATAGGGGGTATGTGAGGGGTATGGGTATGCGAGTGAGAAGAGTCGGATTTCGTTCTCGCTTATGCATATAGTGTTCGGGCTGTGTGGGTGGAAGGAAGTGATTTGGAATTGGGAATGTTCACTTTTACCGGGGATGATGGGCGTCAGGCACGCGAACCACCCCAACACCAAAGTCAATTGAACCCCCCGGCTTATTTGGTATTTTCTTGCAGCGATTTCGTTCAGGTTTACACGCCCGGAGACGGATAGAAGAAATCAGATCTAGAAGGAAACCGGGCTAACTTTTTAATCCCGAACAGGATTTGAATTTCATACACAGATCAAATGTCTGGAGAATCGAGATTAGAGAAAAGAAAGGATTCGAAATACTTTGATGTGAGATTTGAAAAAAAAGCTTGCTCACAACAAGAAATGAGTTTCCATTACGGAATGTATTTTAGACCATTTATCATATTATGTTTTATAAAAATTTATTGTATAATATTTTACTTAATCTCTAATGAAAATTTATCCAAGTTTGAGAATCATTTTTTTTTACCTAAAGAAAAATTAGTGCACCATACATACGACTTCACATAATATAACCACCGTTTCTTTGAAATAATCCTTTTTAATTTTGCTAAGGGAGAATGGTGTAGATTCTTGGTGTATTTTAATGAAGTAAAGAAAATTTACACAATTAAAATATTTTGAAAATTTTTTAAATATAAAATTCTAGGTAGGTTTCACAAAAATAAAAAAACAAATGCTTATTAGCATGACTCTATATATATTTCGGGGTACGAGCCCATCTTCAGGAGTTCACAGAGAAAACTACCAAGCTAACAAGTATCTTGTCTTTTATTTTTGTGAAACCTACCTAGAATTTTATATTTAAAAGTTTTTCAAAATATTTTAATGGTTTTTACTCATATTATGGGTTTACCTTTAAGAAAGTGTTCGCGACAAAAAAATCATGTTTGGAAAAATCTAAACTTATGTCGTTTTTCAAATATACTTTATATAACAAGTATCTTGTCTTTTATTTTTGTGAAACCTACCTAGAATTTTATATTTCTAAAGTTTTTAAAATTTTATTTACTTTATTAATCCTTTTTAGATAATCTATTTAAATAGCATTAAGTATCAAGACAATTGTAACACTTTTTTGCGACACGTCTACTCAAGTTCGTTTTATTAATTTGAATCAGAGTAAGTTTGAAAATTATTATTGTTTTTTTAGTTTTTAATAAAGAAAAATTAACTATATGACTTTCACTTATAACCGCCCTTTCTTTGAAACCATCCTTTTTAGAATATCTACGGTTTGATAAATATGTCAATATCGAAAAAAATGTTTACTCTTTTTTGCGACACGCCTAATCAACATCCCATTCATTAATTTGAATCAGAATAAAATATAGACTCTTTGAGGAACTTATTTATTTATTTATTTATTTTTGTATGCCCTCCAGTGGCGGATCATAGGGTAAGCGGAATGAGCGGCTGCGGGGTGGGTAAGGGGCCACAAAAAAGACCGATTGTGTTAAAGTGTTTTCTTAAACATTGTTTTATAACACTTGTATTCAATTTTAGAAACGTAACAACACCTCGATTTTTTTAATTAAATTTTAAATAATGATTGTTTGTTTCAACAATCCAACTATTTATAATATATTTTATGAAAAATTATTTAAAAAAAATAAATGTTTTGTTAATAACTACCAACATTTGGATATAATAGTTCATGGTTCAGTTTTTTTAATTTTTTGTTCAATTGATTTTAAGGGCCACATTATTTTACCGCTTAGGGCCCCCACATGACTTGATCCGCCACTGATGTCCTCCACATCTCCTCTTATAGACCTCCGATCCTCCCAGACCGGATGAGTGGCTCAGGGCCACAGCAGAACGGTATAAAAACCTTTGTACGCTGTGGGAGTCATGATACTAAATAAGTAACAAATTAAAAATTTAAAAAAAAAATAAGTGTGACCATTGGATATTGTGATGATGGAAAATTTTTTTTTTCTAAATTTAAAAATAATAACTTATTTTTTTTAATTTAGTGTGTAGCTCAAGTGCTGTTTTCGAGAAAAAGACATCTAGGATGAAATGGTAGTTTCGGTTGACCGATTTCAATGAAAAGCTTTCTAAACTCTCCCTATATTTACCAAAATCCACATTAGCTGATCAAATAAAAAACTTAGGTTCCGAATTCCCTACTCGAGGCGGTATAAAGAATAGAAAGCTTTGATTAATAAATTATTAGAAATTTGTGGTTTTCTTTATCCTTGGGCTGCCTTTCCATCAATTCACTATGGAAGAGTAATCCGTCTAGATTGGAAAATATATTTAATTGACAAACCTGCTATTTCTTCAAATCTATTTAACATTGATCAATTAATTTATTTTATTTTATTTTAACTTAAATTCCATGCTTAAGAAATTCATTAAACATGAGAAAGTGATAAAAAGAGACATTATTAGTTTAAACGAACCATCGGTTATAATAACTACTCAGGGACTTTGAGTATAATAAATAATTATTTTTTGTATTTTGAAATAAAAGTATATTATTATAGCTTTTTAACATAAACCAATGCAGTGTTAAATATGATGAAATGAAGTAATCGAAACGTCATGTATTGTGTTGAGTTAAACATTTATTAGTTTATTAATAAATATATACTTAACATAATGTGGAATATATCAAAAATTTATAATAAATTATTCAATCACTAAAGCTTTAATCAATAAATAAATATACTGTTTTTTTAAATAAAAAAAAAATCACAAATCACAATATAAACTCTTTCATTTTCTTATATTTCTCGAATTGGTTGTTGGTATCATTGTTTCTATATATAGGCATCATTTTTTTATTATTTCGCTCCAAAATTTTATGGGTGCTATATTTTCTTTTCTTTGTGGTGTTGTACTATATACGTAAAGATAATAAATAATGTGAACCGTCAATAAAATGTTTTTTTATTTGACGAGAGGACGAATAGGAGAAAACAATGTCAAAGGTAGTCAACCAACAAAAAACAATTTAGTGGAAAATGGAAAGAAAATTTAGAAAATGGATACTCAGAGAATCAACAAAAATAGACGACCGTATGAGAAATATATTTATTTTTTATATTGTTCATACATTTATAAATAAATAAAATCTTTCTTTAAAAAAGAACTCAAAATTGAAATATGGTATCTGTTAAATTAGACCTTTTGGGATAATTTAAACTTTTTGATCAAAATATATGAAATAATTTTTTAATTCAAGTGAACCGCAAAATTTTAAATAATTTTATTTAATAGTCTGATATTTCTAAGTAGATATCGATAAATATTTAATTATTTTTGAAAAAAAATGAATGAGTAGTCGACATTTTTAAATAATTTTTTGTTAATTTTTTTGGTTTTATCAGCTAATGTAGTTTTTGGTAAATATATCTCGTTAACTATTTGTCCTAGGTTTCAGAAAGCCTTACTCCAATGCTTACCGATGCTTATATAGGGGTGTACTATCATTTGTAAAATTCACAATATACATAGTTTTTCAAAAAGTATAAAAAACTATAAAGAAATTTTAGACAGCTTAAAATTCACTTAAAATATTTTATTTGATAAGTGATGGAAAGGCAGCCTAAGGATAGTAAAATAAAGTAGATTTATTGGTTATTCATTTTCTCATCATTCAAAAACCAACGTTTTGGAGGATTTTCCTTCCTTCTTCAAGGTCTACAATCCAATATAAAATCAAAGAGTCAGGACCCAGACAGGCCATCGCAATACTTTCACATTATATTCTATTAATAAGTTGTTGTAGGGAAATAAGGACAATATCTATTCCAACGTTTCGTCAACTTTGTTGACTTTCTCAGGGCTCAAACAAATTAACTTCTTTGCATATTTGTCATTTTATCAAACAGATTGAAAATATTTTCCTATTTAACTCTTATCTCTTTTTTAAGATTTAAATAGGAAAATATTTTCAATCTGTTTGATGACTGGCCTTATGTATTTGCTAAGAATGAATATTGATAAAATGACAAATATGCAAAAAAGTTAATTTGTTTGAGCCCTGAGGAAGTCAATAAAGTTGACGAAACGTTGGCAAAAAATAAAAATTATTTGCATAAGCTATTGTCCAAATTTTCCTAGAACAACTTATTAATTTAATCGATGGACATAAATAATCAAAATAATTATATTATATAGAATATTGAATTATAGACCCTAATTATTTTCACTATCCTTGGGCTGCCCTTCCATCACTTATCAAATAAAATTTCTACCAGTCCGTCGTTCTCCGAAAAGAACATTTCTTCTAAAATAAGTATAAATAGTATTCACTTAAAAATTTTTATTTTTAATTATGTTTAATAATGTCTGGATCAATATATCCATTACATGAGAATAGAAGGTTGAAGTTAGTACATTCTGGTGCCAAAATATTTGAATTTCTGAAATGAAGAACTGATAAAATTTTAAGCTTTCTAGTTAAAGAACTTTTATATTAAAAATACTGAAAATAAGAAAAGTAGCTCTTAAACAAATGTCGTAATCTAATGAGGTGAGATTTAATTTAATACCCAAAGCTGTATTATGAACTCAGTTACGAAATTGATAAAATCAGTAGATTTATAAAGTGTATGAGTTTTGAAATTTGATTAACTTTATAAAGAATTTTTTTTTTTTTTTTTTTATTTATTTAATGTCACCGGGAACAAAGCCCATTTAGACATCACATAAGTAAAGTGTTAGTAGGGTTAGTGGGGGAGCCGAGTTTTCAGCCGGTAGAAATTTTTATTCGTCAGCTAGGATCGAACCCCGGCCTCCCATTCCAACATCGTCATAATCGATCGATGTCGAAACGAGACCAGTGCGTTAGCCAACTGAGCCAACCCGGCTCCCCTATAAAGAATTTCACAGTCTAAAATTTGAAATTACAATGTTCCAGAAATAGTTAACTAGATATTTACTAAATAATGAAAATTTAAAAAAATTTAGAAATATACAAATTCAAGGTAGGTTTCACAAAAAACCCTAGAATTTTTATATTTTAAAATTTTTTAAATTTCTTTATATTTTCATTACTTTATTGTTTCACCAAGAACCTTCACCATTCTCCCTTAACAAAATTTACTAACTAAGTATGTAGCTATATCTCTGAAACCATTTTAGGTAGAGCACACGTTTATATGAACTTTTTTGTTTATAATGATCGAATTCAGGTCCCTCTCGTGTATTGACGTTTTCTTCTGCTTTACCCTGTATATATCGAGAGAGATAGAGATATAGATATATAGAACGAATTAGAGGAAACCCCTGAAGAGAATTTTCTCATTATATTAACTTGATGATTAAATTGATCGTAAAGAAAAACGCTGCCTACATTTTCTTTCTTCGGTTGCTCGCTCCCATGTGAATAAAATTGGAACAATCCAATATCCATTCCATATTTCCAATAACAATTGATTGATTTTTTTTTCTTCTTCTTCTTCAATTTGTTTCAAGCCAAGGAGCAGATGATTACTAATTTCCAAAATGAACGAAGTTTCAAATAGAAAATGAAAATGGGAAATAGCTTTTCATTTTCCAACTTGCTCTTTCGAGATAAAATTTGGACAATTTGAGAAGAAGAAAAAGACGTAGAGGAAGTGGAAGCAGCAGCAGAGGTTGACGAGAGGGGGAGGAATAAAAAAAAAAAGAAAAAAGACATGGTCCATCGAGTCGACTCGATTAGAGGTTGCAGGTTGGTCTGTTCCGATAAGCCCAGCGAAGGAAACAAGTTACACTTTGAAAGTCAGAGCGGAGGGGGCAATGGGGGCTATAGGGGTGCAAAAGTAGGGAAAAGAAAGCTTGGCCCACCTCCGCCTAACCCTAATGCAACCCCCTGTTGGCTGGAGGCACCCCTTGGCGACGAGGACTTGAAAAACTCAGTTTGATACTAGACCAGCAACTTCCCTTCCTTCTTCCTTCCGGGGTTTCTACTTTTAAGACACCTATAAAGAAAGCCGAAGAAAGGGCAAAAGACCGAGAGGGTGGTTTGGAGAGCAACAGAGACAGTGAATAGAAAGTAATTCAATTCAATAACTATAAAATAAATGAAAAAAAAAATAATCTATGAAATTACTTAAATAAATTCAGGTAGAGTGTGGTTGGAAAATCTGCTCTCGTCGAACCATCAAGAACATAGGATTTTATGAGTAACTTTGCTTAAACAGGATTTCATTATTAATACTACAAGATAAAATAAAATATAGAAATATGTGTGAGCCTCACACCCACATAAGCTGGAAAGTGAAATCTGTATAGCCAATACATGCTCCCTTCCCTTATTTCCCCTCTATTGAGTCATTTTTTTATGAAAATTATGAGAGAAGGAGTTACACCAAAAAAGTGCAACCCCTAAAGGCCCCTCCATCGTGAAAAGAAGAAGCAAGAATTTTATAGGCTGGGCGGGGGTCGAAGGTATCTGTGGATAAGGGTCTTAAATAGATGAAGGTTATAAGTCGAAAGATGGGGGCAGCGAGCGAGTTCCAGTCTCTGGAGGTCATAGGGATAAAAGAGTTGGCGAAAGCGCTTGTTCGACTTTTATCCAATTTGACAGCAAAGAGGTGCTGAGCGTTTGAAAACCGCGTTTCCCTTTTATTGTAACAAACATTTTCAAACAGAAACGTCGCTAAAGAAGTTTCATTTAAAAAATAATTTATTTGAGAAAATCAAATCAAAATATATCTAGTGGTAATAACGGCTACTAAACTTTATCCATAGTCATTTGAAATATTAATTTAATATTAATTCGTCCAGTATGAGATGAAAATAGATGGCTATTTTTGATTTCGAGTCGATTCCTTCATGTCTTCAGCAATGAATACAAGTAATGGTTGAAACTAAATATGAAACGTAGAATAGTCGTTTCTTCCATTATTGGATGATTATATTTGATTTCGGGTTAATTTCTTCATGTTTTCAGCAATGATAACTCATTTTCAGGTTTCCGTTCAATAATCAAATGGGGAACTTATTATCGCTAAGATCTCCACTGTCTGTCTGTCTGTCAGAGAATTATTGTAGTTCGCACAAACAATAAAATACAATCTTGCATTTTTTGAAAATAAATATACTTTTTTAAACATTAGATTTAATTTAAGTGAACCGCGAAAACGTAACGTAAGAAAGAAGAAAAAATCACGGTTTCGAATCCTGTCGAGTGCTAAAAAAAAATAATTAAATAGTTCTCGATATGTAGAATTAAGTAATTATCAGACTATTAAAAAAAATTATTTAAACTTTTGCGGTTCACTTGAATTACAATCTTGAAATTTAGAAGTTATTTATTTTCATTTACAACAAAATCAAAAATCGTATCAAAATTTAAATTGAATAATTATTTTGGGTAAGGTCAAATTTTCAGTGGAAACAAAAATAATATATATAATCATGGGATGTGAGGTATCACTGTAAAGATGACCTTATATAAAATTAGACTAAATTTAAAAAAAATTTATTTTGCTTTAAAATAAACAGTGTGAAAGAGCCCCAAAATAGTCATTTTTAGGTGATTTTTGTTTGTGCCTGTAAGCATTTAAAAAATTCTACAAATTAATTAATTGGCTTTTTATCAACGACAAATAAGAACAAATTTGATATCTTAAGTATTTTAGAATATATCTTCTTCTTCAAGTGCCATACTTAATTACGAGCGTCGGCAATTACTATGGAAAGTATCCTCTCCATTGTAATTTTCCCGGTGAAATTTTTTTTACAGAGGGTGGTTTCCCATTGCCTTCCTCTGATGATATGAGACTATAGCTGTTGAACCCGCGCTGGCTTGATTAGAAGGTTTTCACTTTAACCACTCGGCCAACCTGACTCCTCTTAGAATATATAAAAGGTAGAAAGCTCTCAGTCCGGCTCGCACTTAGCCCACTTATTTATTTATTGATCACGTAGAAATAATGATTTAAACAAACTATTTTTTTAACAAATAATATAAATAAATAAATAATTTCCCATCAAAATAATTCGGTCTGTTTAACAGGGATATAAATTTATTTAATCAAATTTACTCTTATATATAATAAATAAATAAATAAACGAAATAAAAATAAATAAAAATGCCAATATCTAAACTCGTTTGATTATTTGGATAAGCTATAAAATAACAGATCGATATGTAATTGAATATAACATGGACTGGTCTGGAGGAGGCCGGCCGCAGCATTTTAGTTAATTAATCACGAGTTAATTACCTCTGTTCTATGATTGAAGAGGATAATGCGAATCTAGTGGCCTTTTCTATGACGAAATTGCGCCAGGACAAATTTGATTAGCCCTTTAAATAATTATCGAACATACACAATACTACAAATGAATTTATGTGTATACAGACAGATATATAATACGCATTTATAGGGAGAGAGCCAAGTTGATGTAATCTCTCTTTTAATTAAAAGCCTGATTTGCTTCCATGTAAAACTGTTTTTTTTCTATTTATTGAAATGAAAAAGTGATATATCGAATTAACCTTGCAGAGATCAAATCAAGCTGATAACATTTTAAACAACTTAAA
The DNA here is from genome assembly GCA_024734495.1 of Forficula auricularia. Lineage (NCBI taxonomy): Eukaryota > Metazoa > Arthropoda > Insecta > Dermaptera > Forficulidae > Forficula > Forficula auricularia. The sequence goes on from JALMQS010000117.1 coordinate 7,600,224, forward strand.
TTTTGATTAGAAGATGGAGATACGATGAAATTATTTCATTGTGGAAGATTAATAAATTTAGACCAATTTTTCGATATTATTCTTTAATTTGATATTCCTCAACGTTTTCGATCCAAAATGGTATCTTTCTTCATGAGTTTTGTGAATGTAGATAAATCCTTGTATTAGAATAATAACTATTTGGTTAGTGTCGTAGGAAATAAATTAGTGATTTAAAGTATTGTTACCCTCGCGTGAAAGCTATTAAAGAACTGAATATAAAAGAATTACATCGATATATTTTGGCCAGGTAGTTAAAAGTCAAACGGATCAGCCGAGGTTCGAGCCCGGGATCCCGGTGAAATGCTTTTTAAAAGAGTGATGCTTTTATATCCTTTTAGTTACTGATCTCTGAACTCAAGCTATAATACGTTATGTCTATATGAATTTGGAATTTCATTTATTTAATATTTAATCCCTTCTTTATTCATTTTCGTGGCTCTGTAGTAGTGGCCTGACTTTATCAGACTATTCATTTGTTAAGAATTTGGAGAAATGATGAAAGGCTAATGAAAGGATAATGAAAATACAATTAGGAATAAAAAAAATTTATTGGAACGTCACTTTCACCAAGAGGCGCCAGTGGGTCAGTGGTTAGAGTGTCGGTCCACAGGCCCGAAGTATGCTGGTTCGAGACTGAGTCTCGCCAGATATTTGCAGTCCCCTCCAATGGCAAACTATCAAGAGTAAAATTGCCTAGTCAACCTCTCCAAACTATCCGTTCGGAACCAGTGTTAAAAAGTAGGTCCCGTATATCTGTGTAAAACAGCTAAACACACTCAGCACAGGTATATGTGGAGAGATCCCGAAACGTCAGGGAAACCTGATATGGCACTTAAAGAAGAGTCACTTGCATGTTATTTAAAAACCGATCTTTCCTCCTTCTTCAGTGCTTAAAAAGAACGATGAAAGTGACGTTCCAATAAATTTATTTTATTCGGAATTTTATTTTTCATTATCCTTAAGCTGCCTTTCATCAATTCTTCACTGAAATTCTACCAATCCGTCTCTCTAAAAGAAAATACTTCTAATTATTAAGAATTTTTTCTATGGAATAAGTGAGTAGAGGTTGTGTTTTTTGTTTTTAATTGCAGTTGGTGCAATTTCATCCTCGTGGGCGATTTATTTTCTTCGGGATCAATATTTAAAGCAAGGGCCGATCTTGGTTTCTCCCTCGGGGCCATGCAAGCTCTCGGGCTTCAAGGCCGGGGCAGTTGTTGTCAATGGCTCGGGGGGTTCCTGGGGGGGTTGGTTACTAGATGGGGCGCGATGGCGAAGGATTCCCCACAATTCGAATGCATCCCAAGCAACGGCCACTACTCCGGCTCCTCTGGATGGCGGCTTTCCTTTCCAATCCCACACACTATCCCACTATCCCACTGGCTTTGTGTTTGTGTGCGAGAAGGGTATCGATTGGCTGCCCGAAAGCGCCTTAAACCCACACCCTAAAAAACCCCCCCCAACACCCTAAAAGGACCTCTTTCATAGGCGCCCGGCAATTTGGCAACAATCACAGCTTCCGTTACGAGCGCCTCTTTCATTACGATCTTTTTCCTTCTCTCCGCTAGCCCAATTTCACTTTGACACAATTCCGCCTTGGAAAGTTTCAGCTGAGGGATTCGATTAGCCAGGCGTAAATGGAATACCAATCACTTTATAAAATAATTAAAAATTATTTAGGTAGTTTTCAAATTGCTGATACCTATAAGTAAAATTATTTTACAATAATTATATTATGAGAAATTATTTTACATTTTATGTAGTTGTTTCACCATATGTGTTTTTTAGGATTTTTTTGAAATTTAGATAGATTATTATTTAAATACTTCTGCATCGATTGGTGGCTAAACGAAATTTATGAACAATATAGTTCCGGAGATATTAAATTCCAAAGATATAGTTTTTCTGACTCATACATTGCACTATACGGGATATCGGAAAGTTTACATACATATTTAATTATAATTGTTAGAAAAAACTAAACCAACATTATACAATAACTAATACATTTTTTTAAGAAAATTTTAATTCATAGTTACAATACAGTTTCTGAGATAGTAATGAATAAATAATGAAAAATGTATAATGAAAAATTTACACTAAAAACAAACTGGCAACACGCATTTATTTAACCTAAAAGGTGGGTTAACTTTAGTATTTTTGACGTTTTTTCTCTTCAGCCATTGTCGGAACAGTTTTCAATCGCTTATTAAGAACTTGTTGTTTTATAAATCTCCCTTTATAATGTACTTTATCTGAAATTCCTATGATAAAATATATACAAGCTCGGACAGTGTTGCCATATTTGTCAAACGAGCACGGGATTGACTAGTAGTGGTACATAAACAGCAAAAAGATTTGGTCTTATGAATTATGAATCCTTATTGTCTGGTCTATCTATATACTTTAGCATTAACTTTTTGTTTGTATTGTCGCGAAACAACTGCCTTAAGTGCTATTGTTTTTAAATTAAAAGCAACACAATTAAATAATCTCTCCTAAGGAAATTATATGTTTAATAATAAATTCATTTATTTAATTGAGAATTTAGTTTTAATAGGCAAGAAGAATTGATAAATAAAAACTTTTAAATTAAATAAAAACTTTTGAATTAAAGAATTGACATATTTGTGGTAAGTTCTATACCTTTCCTTGGATGATTGAATAAAACCGTTCTATATACTCAAATTTATTTATAACAAAAATTTCCATGGTTAATAATGTACTTAACTATAAATATAGTTAAAAAATTGATTAAATATTGAATCGCTAGTAAAAGTAGAGATAAATTATATTACCAATTTAAATTTAACCCTGATGAGGTAATTGGCGTTAGACAAATCACACAATGAAGGAAGTTTTTAAGACGTTTTACTAACCTACTTGACAAATGGTAAAAGACCGTAGGGTTTAGTAAGTACCTAAATACTTGTAGAAATTGGCTCAATATTTACGACGTCAAAAAATACGATATTTATTGGCTGTGTAATGTAATCTGAATTTTACAATTACTTTTAAGATAAAATATTGATAAATAAAAAATAATTTATATTTTATATCAGCCCTTCTTAAACTTTTTTCATTCGCGACCCCATTTTGACAGAAAATTATGTTTCAACTCCTTATTATAGGTATATATGTACCATCATTTTTACTAACAAATCAAAAATAAATTTATAATGAAGCAAATCTTTATAAACATACCAGAGACATGCGGTCCATGGATGTTGTGGATGCGGCGCATCCCTAAAGTTTCAAACATTTAGAGAATTTTCATAAATATATATAAGATCGACTTCAAAATTTCTGTAGGATCTTTAAATTTTCAAATTATTATCCGTTATTACAAATTTTTCTATAAAAAACATTTTTTGTTTTTAAAAGTATATTGGTTCTTGAAATTAAATAAAATTGTCGCATAGAAAATGAATGATTTTTTTCTAAAGAAGGAAGTACAAAGTGCTGTAGGTACCATTTTGAAATCTTAACAAAATGGGCCAATTTTTTTAAATAACTTGCTATGATTGTTTACTAGACTTTTTTTACATTAAAGACGAATCAATGTTAGCTGATGAAGATTTTTCAAAACATAAGTCCGACATAAATATTTTTTTTCTACAAAATTATAGTATTTATGGTTTTATTTTGAATTCTGGTCAATAGCAGGATAATTCAGAATAATAAAATATGTAAATTTGTAGCCACAGCATCTCGATACTTAGGGGAGGGTAACGATACTCACCATTTTCAAAAAAATGCCTATAACTCGAAAACTATGAGACTTTTATTAAAAATATGTTTAGGACCGTCGTAAATTGCCCTATCCTCTGTTTACGGTTTATCGTTGTGATACGGGACACCCTGTATATATATTTATTTGCATTGAACAAAGGACAACCTCATTGATTTCTCTTTATGAAAAAATATTTATATGTTACTGATGAATAAGTCGAAATAAATCGACGCAAAGTTCCACTTTAATTCTTAGTTTTGAAAAAAAAAAATATTTTATGACCCTGTAAATTAACAATTATGGACCAGAATCATTCTGTATTAATTTAAACAATAAACAATTAAGAAAAAACAATCCCTGAAATGGTATATTATATACCTACATTGTATACATTCCTACTTTTGAGTGTGATTTTTCATTGTTTATATTTTGTGATTTTATTAGGTTGTCTTTTCAAGAATAATTCATATATCTGATATAATATGTGAAACACCTTTTTATATAATACTCTCATTTTGGCCACTTTACATTGTCCTTTGTTTTCGGAAAATGCAAATGTGGGCTTGATTCTATGCCCAGGGGTAAAAAACTCAATCCTAAATTACCTTTTCTTATATTTGTAAATTCATATAATGTAGAACCTTGGTTTGCATTGTATAATTTTGGTTTCCTTTGGTAGTCTGAAGATGGCAGATGGTTTCTGCAGAAACTAGTAACTTGTGCATTATGATATCCATCTAATTAATAAAGTGAGAAGATTTTTCTACAAGATTATTTTAAATAGCTACTAGGTCAGTACATCAGTTTCCTCTTGGGTTTTTCAAATGGCCTTATTTCTGCGGTCTTTGTTTAAAAAATTAAAATTAATTGGTTAATTTACAAAAATTTAATCTTCATTAAATATAATACTAATCATTATTATTATTATTCAGTTCCATTATCAGTTTTAGATCAATTAAATCAGTTGAAGGTGTACGGTTGGTCTGTTTGGTTCCATTGCTACTTTAAACAATCAATGGTGTTATATAAAAAAATGTATTATTCATATTGTTATGTATATGAAAAAATTATATTTTAAAAAAACTAAAAAACACCCTCCTAAAAAGTACAAAATAATGTAATACTTAATCAAAAAGTGTGGGACGCAGAAACATGTACTTGTAATTAATTTCGACAAAGAGCCCCAAACTTTTTGGTTAAGTATTACATTATTTTGTACTTTTTAAAAGCATGTTTTTTAGTTTTTTTAAAATATAATTTATTTTTTTACTTTTTAGTCTTTAATTATTTTTATAGAGAAAACAACAATCTACTAATTAATTTATCTAAAACAGAAGAATCAAATTTCAATGTCCTTCCTATAGTTCTATTATATTACAATTTTATTATTTATAATAATCTTTTCTAATTATCTTATAAATAAGTCTATCTTGAATCTTGATGTCACACGGCTTGCTGTCACACGGCTCTGGGCCAGAGGGCGTTGTTGGCGCACCGAGTTTGTGCGCCAACTATTTTGAGATTTCAAATTTACATATATATAAAATAATCCTGGCGATCCTAATCAGGATAATGAGATAAGCTTATCAAAATATTGTATTGTCGTCGGTCATTGATAAGTCTACAACGTTTAAAGTAAATCTGATCGCTTAAAATGGGGCAAAATCGAGCCCAATTGAGTCAGTTACATACATACAAACAAACAAACAAACATACAGATGAAACTAATAAAAGCGTGTTAAAAAATTGAATTACGAAGTGTTTTAAAAATTTGTTCAAGGTAATTATATTATATACGAACTTTTCGTGCGTTCTTTCGGCACGCCCTCGAAACTCGGCCCTCAGGGCTGGTGGCCTGGCGGGCGGCGTCTCGGTCCAAAAATTTTATTCCTCTTAAAAAACCACACTCCAAATGTATACTTGTAAACTTCCGAAAATACATAGTCTCTTAAAAGTTTCGCCTCATTTTCGTCCTGACACAGCTACAGAAATGAGGCTCTAGATATGAATCTGGAAGTATTTTTTTTCTATAATCTACATTCTACAGCATTGTGATATTTTTTGTGTGGAAATAGATTTATTTAAATGAGTGGCATCGTGTGAGGAGGAGAATTGTTTTATATCATTTTTTTTAAATTTGAAATCGATAATCGATATTTAAGGCTCCAAATATTTAAAAGAGATCAGGTGTTGTTTGTATGACAGGCTGCTCCAGTATTGCCATAAGAAACTCGGGCATGCGTGTCTTAAGCCGTTCAATTTTGTAAAAATCAAAAAATAAGAATAACAAAATTTAGATTTTTTTAAAATTATTAAAAAAGTGGCAAATTATTAAAAAATAAACAAATAATATATAAAATATAAATCAAATAAGATGTGATTAATTTCGAAAAGCGAATTGAATATTTAATTTTTGAGTGTTGAGGCGGGGGGGATGAATAATGATCAATATATTTAATGTTTCTTAATTTAAAAACAATTGGAGTCTTTCATTTCAAAATTCGAGTTCAAATTACAATTATATTTCAAATTTGCCTCAAATATACCGACGGCATCAGCGCTCCCTGTCGGCAGCATTACGTTAGCGTTGCTGAAAATTAATCTGGGCTATTATATATATAAAATGTCTGGGTTGTGAGTGATTCATTTGCATTTATTTTTTCTATAAAGCCTGATGAAGCCTCAATAAATTAGCGAAACATTGTTATTGGTAGTATGATTTAGCACGGTATTTATTTAATTATTTCCTTTTTTCTTCTGATTTGTTAGATATAATACTAATAATGATAATTGTGAATGGAATTAGTATATAAGGGCATTGGTTCATTTTCCCTAATAGCCATCCAGCTTTGTGACGTCATCGCGGAGAGTTCCGATCCTCGTGTCTCAATTTGCCACCAATACGATGACCAAGTGCGATTTGTCTTCTTCTTCCTCTTGATATCCTCGGCTGGAAGCAAAGCGGAAACATTTCTTCTCGGCGCCTTTCCGTCTTTTCACCCCCTCATCATCTCTTTTTCTCTCTCTTTTCGTTGGTTTTCGCTCGATATTCGCCAGCTGTTATTTTTAGATGTTCACGACCAAATGAGTTTGTGATAAGCCAATAGCTAATCGTGATCGGCCCGATGGCGATGCGATGGCGATGGCCATGCAGAAAGGGCGGCGGAAATAAGCCTGCTTGCTTGCCTTTGCTTAATAAATAATTTATAGCTGTACTCCGCTTATGATTGGGCACCGGTTCAAATGGACCTCCGAGTTTATCAAAATAATACCCTCGATTACAGATCAATTAATCTTTTCTTTTTTGCCCTCTTTAAGAGAATATCGAGAAATATTTATTTTCAATTTCAATCCGATTGAAATCACAGATTAGGGAAAATGAAATTATTGAGTTTTATATCAAATAGAATCATATATAGGTACAATAAATGACTTGCTTTTAAGGAGTTAGGTGTTGGTTCTAGGTGAAACATTTTTAATATAATAATAAATGACATTAAATAGTAGTTAAAAAAATGAATTTTTTTCAAAACTCAGTAGGTACTTACACTTTCTAAATTTTGCAGATAGTCAAGGGATGAGTGAACTATTGCGCTCAGCAGCTAAGATTAAATATGTATTAATATAAATACATATAATAAAACTATTAATTAAGTTAAGAAAATTTCGAAAAATTTTAAAAACTTTTTAAAATTTAAAATATAAATTCAAGGTAGGTTTCACAAAAATAGTTTTTAGTAAAGAAAATTTTTCAAAAATTTCTTCACTCTATTTAAAATGTTTCAAGAACCCATACCATTCATTCTCTCTTAAAAAAAAAACTTTTAATGATTTATTTTTTACTTTAATTAACCTTATTATAATTTCAATTTCTTATGTTAATATATGTTATTTTTAATGAATTATTTAGTAGATTTTAAAATAAATAAACCATAGAAAGCCATATTATATCCTTTTTTCAATCTCTCTTGGTCTAGACTTGAGACTCAGCAGACTCCAATAGCTTCAACCAGCAGTAGTCTCGCGATATATATTGTTCAATAAGCGCGATCAAAACAATTCTCATTAATCTGTTAATTATTCTTTAATATATTAATAAAAAAATTATAAATTTATTTAAAGCCATAAGAGGCTTTCATCTATTAGATTCGAGATGGAATGGATTATTTTTAATTTTATGTCAGAAGGTCGGTTTTAACTCCCTGGGAAATTGAACCCGAGTGCCAAAATTAGTAATCCGATCCAAGTAGCTACCCTGTGAGGTGAACCCCCCTGACAATGTAACACGCTTAATATTTCACCCAAAGATTTAAATCCTCTTTTGTTTTTCAAATTTTAAATTATTTTGAAGAAATTCAAAAATTTTTGTTGTAGTTATATGTAGGTATTCCTTGAAATAAAAATTTCAAAAATTAAATATTTTAAAAATTATATTAAAATTTTAATCTAATGATTATTTTCAGTGATTTTTCGGGGGAGTTTTTTTTTTTTGAGGGGTCTAAAATACCTAAAAAATATGTTTTATTATGAGGGTTATGGTATCCTGGTAAAATTTTCGTCAAAAGGACTCAATTTATAGATAAACAGAAAAATCGAATGAGGTAATTGGTGAAATCTTAAGGTAGTTTAGCGGGAGTGTGACTCTCCATATCCATTAAAATAAACAATCTTTAATGGTTAAGTTAGGAGATTGCCAATAAAAGGCAATTCGGTTAACAATAGAAACAAAAACTCCTTATTCAGAATATTATACTATACAATTTACACGAACAAACAATAATATTATTGCTTATTTCACTAATCTCAATTGTTGTTTTGTTCAGTCAAGAGAAAAATACATTTGTGGATTTGAATACTAACCGGATATTTTTATTTAAGAAAATCATAAACAATCGAATAATTAGAATGGAAAATACAATTTTATAGATTCTACAAGGTTGGGTAAATAATTCGAACCCTTTCTAACACACCCATACAAACAGCGAAAGAGTAATTAACTGTCTAACTAATAATTAAAAGAGATTGGGGAAACAGACGAATAAGCACATAATTCAATGAATGAAACAACAACAAACAAAACGAATAATTTAGTTGAAAATCTGAAGCCTTTTAAGAACAGAATCATAATCTCTACTAAAAAAGCAGATTTATGGATTAATGTTTTAGATTAGAGAATTAAAAAGAATAAAAAATTATTATACTTTTACTCGGTACTCTCGCAAAGCGGAGCCTGTTGGGCTTGAATTCACTCAGAAATTTTGATAAATTATATTAATATAATAGACTGTTCCGTACGCCCGTTCGTCAAGCTTGAATCATTTGCCAATAGATGACAGTGTTAGCGCTTGAATAATTTACCAATAAGATTGATACATTTTTTAAAAATTATAGGTAATCATTTTCAAAACATTTCAAAATTTTCTTCGTTTATTTAAAAACAAAACTTATCATATATAGGCTAATAAAATATTTATCGAAAAAGAAGTTTCAGCCGAAATAATCTAGATTACACATTTTTAATGAGAACTAGTTATTGTTAATTATATTTTTTGGGCTTATTGTGTATAAAAAATATATGGAACATGGAGAAAAATCATTTTTCTAACTGTATGAAATAAAACATTTTTATATCTAAACTGATTACGAATTGAGGAGTTCCATCTTCAGAGGGATTAAATAACGAATAAACAATATCTTTTTTTGTGAAAGACCAGTACAACCCTTTTAAACTCCTTTGTTTGATAAACAATATCATTAAAAAAAAGATAAATCAAGTGATAATATATATTAAAAACCAAGAAAGCCGATGTAAATTGAACATATATATTCTGCAACTCGTTTATTGCTATGATTTCTGGAGACATTCTTTTCCAGTGACATACCTATAACTTTCAGTCTTTCTAGACCTATATCCCAAGGTACCGAAGTAACTTCAAAGCCGAGCTAACCCCTAGAATTTATTTCTATTCTCCTTCTTTTCACCATCTGACTTGATGAGTAGCAACATTTATTTGCATCAATATAATAAAAAAAAAAAAAAAAAAAAAAAAAAAAAAAGATAAATTAAGTGATAATATAAAAAGCCAAATAGTCAATGTTTTGAACATGTTCGATAGATCCTTCCAAGCAGAACATATCTCAGTCACGCATAGGGTGTTAAATGATTCAGTACCCATCCTAAAAAAATCCCCAACATGTTGCGGGCATCTACCACGAACGAAGATTTTATTTACCTTCACAGTCTTCACTCTGTTTGTTGACATAAAAATAATCTAAATTTGGAAAATCTTACCGAGTCTTAAAAAAGTTTCCGCTTTTTATCTCAAATTCAATTCTGTAATGTAAAGGATTTTAATTTTTGGTTTAATATAATCCTGAGAAAGAAAGGATAAAATATCGTAGTTAGTAAATAAAAAATATGTACCTAGGTATATATTTTTAGAATAGATAATTTTTTAGAAGTAAGAATATTAATTTATGAACATTTTATATTAATGGAGAATGGTGTAGGTTCTTGGTGAAACATAATATTTATTTTAGTAATGAAAATTTAAAAAGATTAAATTTTTTTTTTTAAAAATATAAAATTCTAGGTAGGTTTCATAAAAATAAAAGACAGAAAACAGTTTTCTCTCTGAACTCCTGAAATATATTTATAGAGTCATGCTAATAAGCATCTTGTCTTTTATTTTTGTGAAATCTACCTAGAATTTTATATATTTTAAAAAAATTTAAAATTTTAATTACTTTATTAAACATTTTTTAGTTAAAAAATCATTCATTAACTCTTTTGAACCCTGAAGGTGGAGAGAAGATCCTCCGAAATGAGGGGTTTCAAAAATAATTATAAAAAGAAAACATTCTAATAAACACCCCCTTATTGGAAATAATGTTTATTATTTTTCTATCCAATCCTCAGCTATTTATATAATGTATTTTTAAAATAAAATCTAGGTGTTAAACTTGGCAACTCTTCTAACTCTAGACAAAAAAAAGCTTTATAATTTTATTAAATTTCGATAGAACGAATGTTTGATTAAAATAAAAATATTAAAAAATTGAAAAAAAAAGAGGGAAAATATATTTAGTGTATTGCGAATTCCGAGATATCCTCTTTAATTTTAATATGTTTGTGTCATCTGATTTTTTTCTCCTATTCTTTGTTTATTATCCAAAGCCATTGTAAAATCCCACTAGCAATCCATTAAAGTGGCTTTCTAGTGAGAAAAGGCGCAGCGAAAGGATTTAAATTTTTTAATAATATTATATATAGGAATTGAATGAAGGCTGGCACATAGAGTTAGTTGGTGAGGGTAGGTGGTACAGGGGGTGCTGACGCCGGGGGTGAGAGCACACTTTTTGATGTATATGAGCCAGATGCGGTGACGTCTGACGGCTTTTCGGTCTGCTTTTTTTTCCTGGGGGTCGGTTGGCAGCCCTGCGGCAACCCAAAAGGGCTGCTAGTGCAACCTAAAAGGGCGCCTGGTTACTTTGCGCCCTCGGAACGTTATTGGATTCGGGCGTCACGCCGTAGCCATGGCAACCACTTCCCTTTTTAAACCAATAATGTTCCATTATGTAGCAATCAGCTCTCTCGGTGCGTTTTTGGCTTCTCACACACCTAGCAATAGAGAGAGGGGAGAAAGGGGATTCCCCGGGGGAGAAGGGCTTAGTATTTGGACGTATTAATTAACCTGAGTTTAAGGGCGAGTGAGGTTATTTTTTTTTTAAAAAAAGGTGGTCCGCAACAAGGGACGAATTTTCATTAAGGACAATTTATCATCATCTTATTTTGTCAAGCGATATACTCGATTACTATGAAGAGTATTTATTCGCTCCATTGTAATTGCCCTGGGGAAATTTTTCCTGGCATGATTGGTTTCCCGTTGCCTTCCAGTAGATTTAGTGAGGGGCCTTGCATTTTTGACAAAGATGAAAAATGTTCTGACTAGGACGAGATACGATCCCGACTAAACTGATCCGAAATCAAGCGCCTTAGATCAGCTCTACCATCGCCTCTATAATTTACAGTTGAAATCATCCACTCGTCGGTTGAGAATTGGAGTGAACCAAGTCCATTTTTAAAATTTTTTAACTCTTAATTTACAAGACTTTATTTTTACAAAATGAACGAAGTCCACTTGGTCCCATGGTATTTTTGGTAAATGTATCTTCTAAAACTAAGTATCTTCTAACTACTATGTCCTTTTAAAAACAATGGATCTGAAAACTTGGAACTTCAATTTCTCAAAATAAAAATATATGGACTTGGATTATTCCAATTATCAGCTTATGCAGTGTTGAATATCGTCTCTATTTAGAGTTCTTATTTCCAGTACTTTGCAAGTCTTTTATAAATTCAAATGGGTGTAGAGATTTTGATGAAAAATTTAAGTGAATGTGCTATAAAATTATTGATAATAATAAATAGCAATTAATTTTTTAGTTTTGACTTAGAATACGACTTTGTATGATAGTTTCTAATTAAAGATAACATGCGTAAAATTCCTCCAGTCAACCACAAATAAAATTTTCGTGGTCATTTTATTCTAAATATTAACATACAGCCAAACCATTTTGTTTAGAATATTTTGAGGGTTTCGGTTTTTGAAAATGTTCAAAAGAATTCTTCTGACATAATACAAATAATCCACATCACATCGGATTTAGTAGTACATCAGCTCTCTTGATTTTCTATAAAAATAGAATATACCACTAAGTACCGTATAGCTTGAAATTTAAGATAACGAATTTATCAGCTCTAGCCAGAAAGTTAATAACACAGACAGAGTACTCAAAAACAGACATTTTTTAAGGCTAAGTGGACATTGAAATCTGTAAAAATCTCAGCTACAAATTGGTTCAAGAATACAAGATTTATAGTAGTTCCTAGTTCCTAAAAAAGAAATCTTTGTTTTTTATTTTTTGCTCAGTAATGAAAATAAAAAAAAAAATATTTAACGGCGTTGAATCGAATTCTATTTGATTTCGGGCAAGTTGTTGTGGTTATTATTTATTAAATGAGCGCGCCACTTGAGAATCTCAAGGGCTTTAAATCATTTCTCACCAGACGAGAGATGTAAACACAACGCAATCTTAATTCGTGCAATTAACTTTTTCCCTCATTGTTTATTTAGAAAATTTACTATTTATAATCTTCATTAGCCGTATTAATAGAGACTTTATTTAGAAATAGAACACACACACAACACTTTGAACTATAAGCTCATTAAATACGATAAATAAGCCGACCAAGAGCGATTCGGGATTGAATATCGTTTTATACCTAAAATATGTATATTACTAGCTAAATGACCTGATTTTTCGTGTATTCAATAATTCGGCCTGCCAAGAATGCAGAGAAGCATAAAAATGATTCTATCTTCCAAAATACTTGAGCGAGGGGTGAACCGCGACCTAAAATTGTGTACACCTACTTCCACTTTCATTTCCAAGTAGAAGACAATAGATGACAATAGATTATCTAATGAACTCCAAATTCCAAATAATTCCAAAGACGGTTTACACCTAATTCCAATTGCGGTTCACCCCTCGTTGACTTGAGATATTAATTTTTTTGGCTTTTCGGCCTTTCTACCCATAAGCCAATTTACGAAACAAATCATTTTTTATTACATTTGTCTCTATCCCCCCTCCCCCTCCCCCGGGGTCAGGTTTTAGCCGGATGCCTCGAGTCGGATTCGAACCCGGGTCCACTTGGTTAGCAGGCTGACATGTTAACCCCTAGCCTACCCGACACCCCATTAATTTATTTTTATTTATAAAGAGAAATCAATTTTGTCCTCTGATACAAATAAACATATGCATACATTATATAATGAATTTAAATATGTATATATTGTAGGAATATATAATTTATTTATTGTAGAGTATAGTTAAAAGATTTGAATTTCATAATCAGTATTTTTAATTATAAATATTTGATCTGTTATTTCTCATTGGTTCAAATATACGCTCGATTGAATGTAGGTATCAAGCAGAGGATAACCTCAAATATTCTACATTCTGGGCAAAACAAAATATTTTCAATTGTTTATTAATTAGTCGTAGATAAGAAGAGAGAAAACTAATTTTAATTATTTTTCAGAATTTTAATAACTACTTATGTTAAGTAAACATGGTAGTTGTAGCTCTAACTCTTTTAACGAGGATTTATAGATGCTGGAAGGCAGGAAAAGTTATAAATCATATTTCTTAAGTCAACGTTTCGAGTTTATTTTTTAAACTTATCTTCAGAATACTCTCCATTTATTGTTTTGTTTGTTTTTTGTTTTCCTGATATTTGAAAAACAAACGACTTGGCTTTTTTAGATTTTAAAAAATTTAAAAGATGTATTACACTAGCAACTGGAGCAATAGAAATATTATGTTCTGTTGATGAGCTAAAGAGATTAAATCGAAACGTTGACAAAAGAAATATTATTTATCTCAATATTGGCTGCCTGCACCTGTATAAATACACAATAATTTAAGTATCTTATTAAATTTGGGCTGGTACAAAAAATGCCTAAAAATAGCCAATTTGGGACACTCTGACGCTGTCATTTTAAAGTAAAATAAATTTAAAAAAAATTGATCTTAATTTTATAGCCCATAATATTTTTATTTTTTTATTTTTGAATACACAAAAAATGTGACCGTCTACAAAAATAATAATTTAATTAATATTTTAAAACTGAAAATCCAAGTAAGAGTTTTACTTAGGGAAAGTGGTGTAGGTTTTAGGTGAAACATAATATTAATTAATAAAGTAAAGCGAGTGTAGTATTCACTGTGAAACTACACTTACAAAGTAAAGGGAATGTAGTATTCACTGTGAAACTACACTCCCTTTACTTTATTTATCAAGTAAGAGTTTATTATGTGAATAATAATAATAGTTTAATAGTAGTTTATTCAACTCTTATTTAAAATGTTGTATCATTCCCATCCATAATAAATTTATAACAGGAATAGCAGAGAATCGGACAAAATTTAAAAACACAAAGTTTTTATTAAATGGGCCAGACGTTTTGTCAATTGATTTTTACTTCCTCAGTGGCCCATTTAATCATTCTTTGTCAAAAAATAATTTCACTATTAAATGCGCCACTGAGGAAGTCAAAATAAATTGACGAAACGTCTGGTCCATTTAATAAAAACTGAGTTTTTAATTTTTGTCCAATTACCTGCTATTCCTGTTACTTATTTAAAATGTCTCACCTAGAACCGACAATGTTCCTTAAATATTATTGAAAATCCAAAAACGACTTTTGATTTTGGAAAAAATGAATACATACCTATAAATTGTAAATTTTAAGCTTATATTTTATTTACAATAGTTTACGAGCTACAGTGCTATGGCAGACGGACTAACAGGTAAATAGTCAGTAAAGCGACACTTTAATAGGGTTCCGATTTACTTATTAAACTAAAAATCAACATTTCTGGTATTCTCAGCAAGAATATCTTTTCAAATAAAATTGTTCTTTTAATCATTAGTTGTTGTTTAAACCAAAAACAATATTAACAATCTAATAGTAATAAACCAACCAATCCTTTTCTGTTTATTTATTTATTTATAATATACACAGTGTTAAACGACAAGGAGTGAAAAAAAAACAACTTTTCTTTAATAATAGTGTTTGATAAAGCTTTTATCAGTCAAATCAAAAAGAATTTGTTCTTAAGTGATATTTACTTTCTCTTTCTCCTATTGTAAATGGCGAGAGAGACGAGAATGGAGAATAATTTTTATTCGATCCTCAGATGGTTCGCTCCTTCTTCGATTATTGATAATAACTAAAAGCGTCGTTGTCGAAAGAAGGGTTTAGGTAAACTTTTCACCATTAAAAGTTTCAGAGGCACTTCAGTCCTTCAGCCCCACTGTTAGATAAAAGAATTAAATCACAACTACTCACAAATAGAAAACGAACAAGTAAAGATGTAGGCCAAATCATATCTATATAGTACTTATAGTACATCTCTTTTTTTAAATGCATTGAGATCGGAATCTTTTTGAGTTTATATCTATTAAAAATCTGTTTTCAAAATTTCATAAATATATACATATTAACCTATTTAGAAGAATGATTTCAATTTTTAACACAGAATGTGTTTTTTAAGGGAGAGGGAGTCACCCTTCTGCTGAACCTCTTTTAGTCGCCTCTTACGACAAGCAGGGGATACTGTAGACCAATTCTAACCCCGGTCCACAGGGGGACTCTAATACACTGACCGGCAAAAAATTGCAAAACCTAATTTGTTTGTTTTATTTTTAATGGTTTACTTTTATAATATCAATTTTGTAACAAAGTTAAAACTTTTATATCATTTTTAAAGTCATTTTATATAACTTTAAATACTTTTAATCTATATTATTAATAATTTAATTACAAATCGCTAACATTGTTTCAAAATATCAAATTTTGTTAAATTAGATTAATCAATAGGTACATTTTGTAATTTCAGTTGTGAAAAATCATTAAAAGATGAGCCGCTTGGTGATTATTTGTGATAATTTACACTTATATTAGAAGTTTTTTGAAAAAATAAAATTTAAAGTGACATTTTTAAACTTGAATTAAAATTTTTATATTTAAAATTATCCTAGAAATTATATTAATGATTAATATTTTTTCAAAGATAAATATTAAAATATTAAAAATAAAAAAATTAGGGGTTGCGTTTTTTTTGACGGTCAGTGTAGTTTAGAAAGCATAAGTTTTAGTCGCTCTACAATGAGAAAATGTAAAACATGACAATGACTTTATTGTATCTATTGGTCAAACATTCACCTGATTCAAGAAAAATTTACTTATTTGGAATAAAATCAAAAATAAAATTGGAAGAAAAGTGAAATCTTTTTTAAGTATTGGAACGCTTGAAGCAAATTTTATTGATTTGGCAATTTTTGACAACGAACGGTTTGAGCTGAAAAATTGAAACTTTATTTAAAGGTGAAGTTTATTAATATCTGCCTGTGTGCTAAATTTCAGCTCATTGTTTGGTACGATAGCTCTCAAAATAACAATTCAATTATTGATTAACTGTATTTTTGAACAGGAAGTTTTAGAACTTCCTTTAAACAGATTACAATTTTTCAACGGAGCTTAGTTCTGAATGACAATCTTAATTCAGATAAAAAAATAAATAAAAAATGTACGTTTCAGACATTTCTCTATCTAGACAATAAGAAAAAAAAAAATTAAATTTTCGAATGAATTCAATCAATCTTTCGGCGCGCCTGTAGGGTATGCATCTATCGGTCCGATTCGGTTGCATAAGCGACAGGGGTACTCGCGCTTTGCTTCTATTTAAAGAAGAATTAATGGTAAATACCTATTTAAATAGAAAATTGTATTTTAGAATATCCATTCAACTTTTAGGGTCATTGACCTTTGCTATGATAATACTCTTAATAAGCTTATAATAAAATTATATTAATCCTTTGGAATGATGTTTGCATTCTACTGGAATTGATTAACGTATGCTAATGGACACGACCTTTTTTGACACTACATAGAATTCAACCATGTATCCCTTAATTATAAGAAGAAAGCCCAAATAGGTTGAAATTGTTAAATATTTACTAACATGAGATATATATAACCAAATTTTTTATTATTATTATTCTTTTGGAACTCCATTTTAAACAATAAATATATTATAACTTCTACTTTACCAAATGGGAAAGTATTTTAATTTTTAATTGCATTGAAAGTAAAATTAAGGATTGAATGGAAGGCAGTCGAAGGATAAATAAAACCATGTTTCCTAATAAAATAAGATTTATTGTAAGAATTTCTTTTTACACTCAAGAACCGACGTTTCGATGGATCTTCTCTCGTTCTTCAGGGTTCAAAGCAAATGTGTAATAAAGAAAGAAGGTGTATTCTCTGAAACGTCATTTCAAAAGTGTAAAAAGTTTCCAATAAATCTTTTATTGGGGTTCGTCTTTTTATTTATCCCTAGACTGCCTTCCTTTCAATCCTCAATTTTATATCTATCAGTTCTCAAAACGTGTTTTTATTTTTTCAAAATATTCCCACAATTAAAAATTGAAAAACAAAATGATTAAAATAATTAAAAAGACATTGTTGTAAATATGGACATGGGTAGTGAGTGTTGGCCCGATGCCCAAATTATTGTAATAATAAACATGTATATTTAAAAAAAATTAATGTAAAGATTTAAGCATCTTATTTTGACCTATCATTTTTTGAAAAAATATAAAAAATTTCAAAAATCAATCCAGGTAAATTAACCACAATTATATGAAAAATAATTTATTTTATTTAAGGTCGAATCTAAGATTTTAGTAGAAATATTTTTACATTGCATATCCGTGGGCTTCGTCCCTCAGGAATCAAACCCAAGCGCTAACTTGCTTACTGGGCAGTCAGCCAAACCATTAAGACAAATCTCTCTCCGTTGAGCAATGTAAAAATATTATAGCTTCTACTAAAATCTTAGATTCCACCCTAAATAAAGTAAATTCCTTTTAATGCATTTTTTAAATTTGTAAAATAAATACATTTGGTAGTAATGAAGCTGTTGAAGCTTTTATTTTTGTCATTAATTTGATTAAAATTTGAATTTTTATTTAAATCACACATAATTAATTATAATTATTTATTTAACACTAACAAATAATACAATAAAACTACAACGTTTCGTTCGACTTATTCTGCGATCGTTCTCAAATATGAGCACCTATTCCGATTATAATTATAGGTTAACTGGCCCAATCACGTGTCGGTCATGCTTATATATATAGACTCCATGTGCAGTCCAGCCAAAAAATCAACATACTGACGACAATTTTCGGACTGAGCATTACATGATTTTAAGAACCACAAAGTGAAAAAATATTGACAAATCAATATATATTTGATATGTGGATTAATTGTTATTTATTATTTTTTATTATTATCATTTCATTTGTCAATATTTTTCACTTTGTGGTTTTTAAAAACATGCAATGCTCAGTCCGACAGAGGGCGCTGAGGTCGTCAATGTGTTGGTTTTATGACCGGACTGTACATGGAGTCTATATAAGCCTGACCGATACGTGATTAGCTCAGTTAACCTATAATTATAATCGGAGTGGGTGCTCATACTTGAGAACGATCGCAGAATAAGTCGATCGAAACGTCGTAGTTGTATGGTATTATTTTTTCCTGTTAAATAAATAATTATAATAAATTATGTGTGATTTAAATAAAAATTCAAATTTTAAATACATTTGATTCAAAAAAAGGAATCTATCAGTCATTTTTCGAGAAAAACGTCTATTATCTAAAAATACAATAAAATAAATAGTTTATATCGTAATTGATTGACATGAGAAAATAATCTTTTTAAGAATCTTTTTCTAAATTATTTTAAAACGTACAATTTGATTAAAATTACCTTAATTTAAAAATTTAAAGAATAGATTGATGGAAAAGGGATGATAGGATAGACAGTTTGATGTCAGTCGAGATGAAACGTAAAGGAAACGAAAAAAGCCCCCCACTCTCTCTTCCACCAAAGGGAATTCTTTTAAGTAAATAGAATTATTTATTCGATTTTCAGTTGACTTTTTCCGGTATCCAGTAAAAAGGCCGGGCCAAGTCTTTTTGGTAATTTGTGAAGGTTTGCTGAATCACGTGCGAGATAGAAGCAAAAACTCCGGCAGCCATTTATGATCGGTCGAATGCCTACGTGTTCCCAACTGGCACGCACAGCCAGCCAGCCTCCATTTAATTCAACATACATGGAGGGAAAGAGAGGAGACGCTCAATTATTTACCTTGAAACAGAGGCCAACTTTTATTCACGAGCGCCAATTCGACTAAGGCGAATCATTCCCAACAACAGAGAGAGAACAACGCACTTACAGGACTCTTTAATAGTCAATAACAAACCGATTGATTACAATTGTAATCATGATTTTTTTTACTTTCGGAAATCTATTAGAGAAAGTGGTAGTAGAGGCAGGTTGGTTTCTAATTGACGAAAGGAACTACCTTGAAATGAATTGTTCTTAAAACAGAAAAAAAAAATAGAAATCTAACTCTTAAGCTATTATTTTTGTGATTAATTTTATTATGAGTTGAAATTTTATTTAAAACATACATAATTAATTATATGGATTTTGATGAGACAGTCCAAGGTTCAAAAAAGAGAGATAATAACTATCTTATTTATTCAAAGTCGACGTTTCGGAGGCTTATTCCCTCCTTCTTCAGGGTTTTGAAAAGTCAGTGAAGGAAATACAATGTGACATTCCCCTCTGTCTCCTCTCTCAGTGGCAGTAACAATATTATACAGTATTTCATTCTTAGCAGAATTTTGTGTAGTGTGTACTGTTGAGAATGAAATACTGTATAATATTGTTACTGCCACTGGGAGAGGAGACAGAGGGGAATGTCAGATTGTATTTCCTTCACTGACCTTTAAAACCCCTGAAGAAGGACCGAATAAACCTCCGAAACGTCGGTTTTGAATAAAAAATATAGTTATAATTATCTCTCATTTTTGAACCTTGGACTGTCTCATCAAAATCCATTAAATTCACTTATTAGTCAGTCTTCAAAAATTATTTCATTCGTATTATAATTAATTATAATTAAGTAATGATCAATCTAATATTTATTTTATTTATTTATTTATCCAAAAAATACACAACATACAATATGTCGTGTCCTATAGAGTTGATAAGTCAACTGTACATATGACCGGATCAAAGTTAATAATTATTTAATTTTACAAACAATTACAATAAATGAAATATGGTGTACATTCCTAGCTATTAGTTAACATTACATATTTACATACATATCACAGGGTGAAATCACAACGATCCGATCCATTTAACCAATTTTTTTCTTCAATACTTTCTTGTCACAAGACAGATTTTTTAGATCATTTGGGAGTTTATTAAAATAATTGCCATATGGGGCGCTGAGATCGTTAATTTACTAGGTTTTTGACTGGGCTATACTTCCAGCCTATATTGCTGAACAAAGATACATCAAGCTCAGTTAACTTATCTCGTAGTTATATTGTATTATTTGTTAGTGTTATTATAATTAATAATGTGTGATTCAAATAAAATTTCAACTCATATGAAAATAAAATATTTATTAGCCCAGACCAAAATAGTTTTTACCTAAAAAAGATGTGTCTTAAATTAATTTTGAAAAGTTATTAGTAATTAGTAATAATGTGTTTATTTGTATAATATGTATGTATGTGTAGTGATATTTCAAAAACCAAAAATAAAAAATAAACAAATATTGAAATTTAAGGTAATTTTCGATTCGAGCAAAACTTTAGCACACATCTTTGTTTTGAAAATACTCCTTATTTTCAAATTTCAAGTGTGTCTTTCACTAATTATTTGGGATTAAAGTATAAATTTTATCGTAATTGTTTTCTGTCTGTAGAAGGTGTAATTGGAAACTTTTAAGACTGGGTTTGTAATTTCCAAATGACATTATATTAGATTCATCTTTGTTTTGAATTTACCTGAAATTCAATTAGATAAAAATCTAGCTAGGCATAAAATTAAAAAAAAAAAAACATAAGCAAACTTTGGTTGTTGAATAACTTCTTGAAATAAACTAGATTATTCACTGTACTTATTAAAACACTAAAATTTATAGACAAACATAAATACACGATCACAGATGAAATGATCGAAACGTCGGGTACGAATATGCAGTTTTTATGTTCATTTGAATATGATATCTTTATGTTTTTACTTGATTTGATAAGTTTTGATTCCAATTTATTTAAACTAAACATAAAATAATTAATTGATGCATAAAAAAATAATATAGATAATACTTTTCTATGCAAATGATTTTTATAAAAGTGTTTGCGAAAGTCGCCTCGTGCATATTTTAAATTATATATTTTTTTTGTGGTTTTTTGCATAAAATTTTAGAATAATTAATTTTCTTTAAGAACATTTTTATTTCAATTAATTTAATATTTTTATTATCAAAAATGCGATTATACACAATAAAATATTTCGTTTTAGAAACTGTGAATTGGATAACTGATATGTTTATACGTTAATGGTATGGAAGATGCCGCTTCTTTTTCATTTTAGTATCATTTTTTCACAAAGAATATAATATTTCCAATTTTTCTTTCTCAATTGATTCGTTTATTTTGTTCCATATTGAGTGAGATATCTTGATGACAATATATATGTATTTATTACATATCCACCCACTCATGTTTTTATTTACCATACATCAAACAGAAAATTGTCGAAATGCTTCTAAAGGATTCAATTCTCGGATCATTAAAATTCCAAAAGTTGTTTTCAACAAGAGTCGAACTTTATAACTACTTTTTATTTGACCAAACGAACAACTCAAAGGAATTCTTACTTTCATTATAAAAAGTGTAGAAATTTCTGAGCAGTACCAACTATTTATAATAAAAAATAGGCCATATGTTTAAATAAACCATTCAAAAAATAAATAAAGTAAAAATTATTGTTTTAATTTATATACAAATTTTAGATTATTAGTTGTTTAGTTTTGTATAGTGTAAGATTTGAATTAATTAAATAGTTACCAGTGTATAGCCAAACTATTTATCAGAAATTTGTATGTATGTATGTATGTATATAGTAGAATTGGAGGAACATTTAATAAATTTGGGGATGGTTGTGGGATAAGTGAACTATCGCATTCAGCTCAGGGTTAGGTACTATTTCAAATAACTAAAAAAATAAAATATATTAAACAATTCAAAATTTATTTTTCATTTATTTATATAGTTATAATTTGAATCTATTAATATTTGTCAGGAACTATTAGTGGACTTTCAAATAAATAAATGGATTAATTAATAAAGTGAAAAATATTGGTTATGCTTTTATCCTAAAAACGGCAGGATCTCAATAAAATTATTCTAAAAATATATTTTTTGAGCTGGATAAGTACATTTTTAGAAGCTCAAATTCGAAAAACTTCATCAACTGTCTGCATTAGAAATACAAAAATTCTGTCAACAGAACAAACTTTCAACGAATTGATTTTCACAAAACTTATCTTATGTGAAAAGAACATATTCAAAAAATTATGATTCCGTTTTAAAAACATAAATAAAAAAGAAATTGAAATTCACTATTTTATCAAGATATAATAAGAATTTATATTTAAGTTCCAAATCTAAGATTTTAATAGAATAATTTTATATTGGATATTAGAGGGTCTCGTCCCCTACAGGAGTCGAACCCGAGTACTAACACGCTAGCCGGACACGTAGTTCTACCCTCGAGACAAAAAAAACACTGACATACAATAAATTACGTTGTACTGTGAGTTGTATTTTTTAAAAAATCCCATCTTATTTTCAAAAAAAGATACTATAACCTTCGGGCTTATTATTTTTCCCTATTTTATATTGAAATCTAGGTACCTATACCCTGAAGGAACTCTATATACCTGTAATTCCCAAACTTCGACATCTATGTACTTCTATAATTTTGGTAGCATTGAGTGAACCTCTATAAAAAAAAATGCATTTGCTTTAATAACAATCAAAATATATTTATTTTTTCATTTTTTAGTACATAAACAAAATAATAAAAAACAGACAGCCAAAGCCTTGTGCAGCTCGTTCCCTCAGCAAACTCTTCCCGTCCCCCAGGGGGTACAAGTAACACACTTTGGGAAACACTACTATATACCCTTAGGGTTA
This sequence comes from Forficula auricularia, assembly GCA_024734495.1. NCBI lineage: Eukaryota > Metazoa > Arthropoda > Insecta > Dermaptera > Forficulidae > Forficula > Forficula auricularia. Next base: position 7,623,708 of record JALMQS010000117.1, read on the forward strand.
CGAGAAGCCTCGGTTGAAAATCACAGTAATAAATGATTGAAAGCTTAAAGATAAACAAGGTGTTATTTTAGCGTAACAGAAAACCTGATACATTCTCAACACTTTCTTTTTTTTAAATTTTCAGAAAAAATTATCAAGAACATGGTCAAATCAAATTATTATCAAAAATACTTAGGTGAAGTATAACGGAAATCAACTCAGTAATTTCCCCAAAAGCCTTTATATTTACTTGGAAGAAGGAAGAAGAATAAAATTACATTTTTGTGTTTTCTATCAAATGTCCCGCGCAGTAGTATTTTTTTTTTTTTATAGGAAATAGAATTGTGAGGGCTTTCAGGGGATGATTTAGAGGCATGTGACAGTGGAGTTATAGGGGTAGATAGATGACTGGCAAGGTGGGTAATGGCGAAATGATAGAGGGTGAAGCTTCAGTCTGCGTGGTGTTCTGGGGTGAGCTTTGGGGTTTTGGGTGAGATAGGACGACATCCACCCCTTTGCGTTTACAACTTGCCCAAGCCCCAGAGCTACGGTAATTAATTATTACTTAAGCTTCTGCGAACAAATCGTTTACCTCCTCTCTTTGCCCCCCAACAGGCATCCGAAGCAAACCTTATCCTTCCTTTCGGAGCCTACCCCCTCGCCCCCCCCCCCCCTAGCTGTAAACCACCTTCTTAGATATAGCCTTGTTAGTAGATTGAAAGGCATCTTCTGAATAATAGAACAAATCTACATAGCCAAAGAAAAGATAGAGAAAAAATAAAATTTTCATACAATCTAATTTCTCTCCCTCTTTGGTCTCATTCTCGAGAGATGTGGATGGTTTTATTTGATTAAAAGAAAAAGTCTTTATTTAGGGTTTTAATAAATAATTAGAATCTTCCAGAGAAGTATATTCTCTAGACCAGCCCTTCTTTAAACTTTTTCATTTGCGAGCTCATTTTAATTAAGAAATTTTTTGCAGCCCCAGATTATATAGATAGTAATTTGGAATAAACAAACATTTTATTTTAATATGAAAGATTTCAATTTGCCGATGGTAATAGATTCAAATTTTCTTAGAAAATCATAAGATGGTGTCATCTATTCAAATCCGATGGAATAGGATATTTTTAATTATATGCCAGAAGGTTTGTTTTCACCCCCTCGGGAATCGAACCCGAGAGCCAGTAACAACAATCGGGCCATCTGGCTCATCAGCGCGGTACGAACCTCTCTGGCGTATTATGTAAACGCGTTAAATATTTTACTCAAAAGAAACACTCACGGACCTTTATCTAAATTATATGGCATGGTTATATGTATAAATTTAGAATCAATAGATCACGAAATTTTAGAGTTAACAGAGAGGTTCGCACCTCGCAGGTGAGCCAGATGGCCCGGATTGCTGTTACTGGCACTCGGGTTCGATTCCCAAGGGGGTGAAAAACAACCCATCTGACATATAATTAAAAATATTCCATTCCATCGGATTTAATAGATGACACCATCTTATGATTTTCTAAGAAAATATTTTATTAGTAAATCAAAAATAAATTTATTTTAAAGAATATCTATATCTTAAACATCCATATTATAATAATAATTTTATAATTTATTAAAACTACATGATTACAATTAAATAAAAGAATATTAATTAAATATATTGCTTCAGAAGTTTCATTTCAAGTGAAAATAAATGACTCATGTGAAATAAGTTTCAATTTTCTAGTTCAAGCTGGTCGGTGAGAAAAAATTGCTAAATTTCGGAAAGAGTATTTATTTATTTATTTATATTTACAATTTTTGACATTTGAAATCGAATGTTCCCTTTTGGACAAAGTTCGGAAACAGTAGGTAATGAGTCTAGGGAGCGATTTTTTCACATTTTACTAAAATTATAATATAATTAATTGTCTTGCATAGTGAAATTATAAAATTTTCTAGTTAATTTCTAACATATCGGCTCATAATTCGGAAATCGATTTTCGGTAATATATTTATAGATCGAGTTAGTTAGCCACAATGAACTATTAAAATCCTTGTTGAGTGTAGTGAAAAAATAAATAAATAATAATATCACAATATGTACGATCGAAAAAGATGTTAAATGCTAGATATACGACCAAAATTTTTTATTAAGAGTAATCAATAGACTGTTGGCAGCTAGTGGGGTTTTAGGGAGTAATTATAGTGAAATAATTGCTTTAAAAATTAGATGAGCAAAAATGTTCTTTACATTTTTCAGAACAGTTATAATTGAAATCAAAATATTAAGTTTAAAAAAAAAAAAACTTCACAAATATAATAATTATCATTTTCATTTTAAATACCGAGGGTTTTTAGTTGAAGATGAGAATTCAATTTATAGTAAAATCAACAAAAACTACATTTTTTAATTTTTTTTAAATGTACATTCGAACCCACTTATAACGAGCCTTGATTTAACTGTTCTATTATATAGGATTGATTATGAATATATTTTTACAATGAAATAAAAAAATTGTCTTTTGTGTAAATACACTTTTCAAATCTGATTTTAACATTCCGTATTTCATGTCTTTCATTAGAGACGGCTTATTTCAGGGAAATTTTCATATAATCTATAGATAGAAATATTATATTCTATTTTTTTATTATTTTCTAAAATATGTCAAAAATGTTTAAAATCTCTGCATATTAAAAAACATAATATGATTGTGGTTGTATGGGATGATTCTATTATCCGCTGATGTCCCGAGCCTGGTGAAATGACATGGATGTCACAGTATCAATGGGACAGGACAAGGAAAGAAAGAAATGGATAGCGAAAGGGGGGATGTCAAAGGGACAGATCACCAGACCAGAACATCATGTTTCCAATGCACGAGGTTTTTACTGAATAATTTGGATTATTAACTCCGTATCAATGGGCAGGCTATTCGGGATGTTTTCTCGACTATTTTATTACCAAAAAATACATGCGGAATTCCAGTTATCTATCCAAGATTAACAAACAAATATTGAAATGAAATAGAAAAATTGAATGAAAATGTGAAAACTTTTTCAAGACTAGGTACAGTCCACCCAAATTTTGCATATTGTCATGGGAGGAGTAAATTGGCGCAGTCCTACTAATAAATTTAAATAAAATTAAATATTCAAAATCTATTAATTTGAAAGTTTATAATGAGAATTAAGTCTGAATTTTTGTGAAGTCCGATTGATTTTTTTTTATAATTATATTGATACAAGAAGAGGTTGCAACAAAAAAAAACAACTTCTGTAGTCCGCGGTGGACCCTTGTATCGAGAAAATAAGATGAAGATAAGAGTAAATAAATATTATATGTAATATTCATTTACTATGAGCTACATTCTTGGTCACTTGTTTCACATTAAAATTAACATGTTTTTTAATTTTAATGTGAAACAAGTGACCAAGAATTTTAACTCATAGTAAATGAATATTACATATAATATTTATTTACTCTTATCTTTATTAAAGATGTTTTCACCTTGCACCAACACCCCAAATTCCTAGTTTTTAAGGAATTTGGTGTTGGTACTTGGTGAAACATTTTTTAAAATTATTGATAAAAATACTTGGTAGGTTTCACATTAAGATATAAAAAATAAAACGAATTTATTTTTGGAGAATCTTTAATCTCGATATATATATTTCGGGTGACTAACCCATCTTCAGGAGATACAGAAAGTGAATCTCGACTTGAATAAGTCGAAATTGAATACAAGTCAATGGTACAATTTATTTTTTAAGATAAATAAAAGGGTAAATATTTAAAATTAGTGGAGGGAGAAAAGGTAGGAAGTCTACTTTGGATTAATTTTGAATGGCCTTTTGAGAAAAGAGGATTTCGAATTTGAATACAACTCAATGGTAAAATTTATTTTTAAGATAACAAAAGGGTAAATATTTAAAATTAGTGGAGGGAGAAAAGGTAGGAAGTCTACTTTGGATTAATTTTGAATGGCCTTTTGAGAAAAGAGGATTTCGAATTTGAATACAACTCAATGGTAAAATTTATTTTTAAGATAATAAAAGGGTAAATATTTAAAATTAGTGGAGAGAGAAGTCTATTTTGTTTAATTTTGAATGGTCTTCTGAGAAATGAGAATTTACACACAAAACAAATTTGCAAATATTTAAAGAATGTAATCAATGATTGTACTTTTCTTGACTTAATTGATTATTTAGTATATTCGTTTTATTCGAGAGAGCTAATTTTATTTCCGTTGACTCTAAAATCTAAACGTAAGTCCTTTCTTTCGAAATGTAACGGAACTAGGTGGCTATCAGAAGAGGTGTGTTTATTCAAAAATGTAGATGATTGGCGAAGGTAGAAGTTGATTCCATATTAATATCATCTGATCTGCTGAGACTATTAAAGGCTCTTTCATGTTCCGAGTAGCGAGTTCTAAAAGAGCGTCCAGTTTTGTCCTATGAAGATTGCGTCGCAATCATCACAAGTCAACTTATATACCCCCGATTTATCTAATTTATCAATTTTGTCTACTCTATTATTAATTAGCTGTGAACCTAAAGTGTTTTTATTATATGAAGCAGGAGTTATACCAGACGTTCTAAGAGTTGAAGCTATAGGGTTTGTAACATGGTTCGAAATGAAGGGGAGTCTTTTAAATATTTTATCAGTTCCGGAATTTAGTGTGAGAGATACTTATTTTTTGATTAATTTTTTTGTAAATTTTATTAATTATCAGTTTGTTGTAGCCATTATTTATGTAAATATTTCCTTATGTAGAATTATACTTTTATATAAGAAATTTTTAACAAAAATTCCTCTGTGAACTCCTGAAGATGAGCTTATACCCCGAAATATATATAGAGTCGTTCTATACAAGCATCTTATCTTTTATTTTGTGAAATCTACCTAGTATTTTAGGTATATTTTGAATTTTAAAAAGTTTCTTAAATTTTTCAAAATTTTCTTTATTTTATTTAAAATGTTTTATCAAGAACCGACACCATTTTCTCCTAACAATTTTTGTGAAACCTACCTAGTATTTTATATTTTAAATTTTAAAAAGTTTTTTAAATCTTTGAAAATTTTCTTTACTTTATTTAAAATGATTCACCAAGAACCCACACCATTTTCCTTTTTTAACAAAAAATATATAAACATTCATATTAGATTTTATAATTATAAGTATCAAGCAGAAGACAACCTCAGTGACTTCTCTTTATGAATCAACACTTGGCAAAACAAAATCTTTTCAATTTATAATAAATATGGCCAGATGTCAAAATTTTAGATAATATCTCGTAAGCAGTAACTTCTTGTAATGTTTACATATATTTTTAAAGTCTAAAGTAAATTTAGGATACATAGGAATTATTTGACGGATTATAGTGGCGTTTCACACAGTCTTTTGTTAAACCTCCTGATGAAGGATTCTTAGCCCTAAACGAGGGGTGATACGCGATTGGAAGTATTTGGAAGTGCTTGGAAAATTTGGAAGTACTTGAAAACATTTGGAAGTACTTGGAAATATTTGGAATTACTTGGAAATATTTGGAATTGCTTGGAAATATTTGGAAGTATTTGGAAGTACTTGGAAATATTTGGAAGTCCAAGTGGAAGTAGGTGTACAGCATATTAGGTCTCGGTTGACCCCTCGGCCCGAAATATGTATAGAGATAAATAAATAAAAAAATCTCCAAAATATAATTTACGTTCGCGTAGTGGAATTGTCTTTTGACAAAGAGTGATAGAATGAGCCACTGAGGAAATCGTAATTAATCGACGAAACGTCTGGCCCATTCAATAAAAACTCTGTTTTTTATTTTTGTCCACCTCTGCTATTCCTGTTAATTAATGCTTATTATGGATACGAGTGATTTACCGTTATAATTTAAAAAGTTTTTTTTTTTAATTTTTTTTTCCACTTTAAGAAACACCACTATAATGCGTCAAATAATTCCTATGTTTAATATGTTTCACTATAAACCGACACCGCTTTCTCTAAACGTTATTTCTAAAGTAAATTTTTCGTTATTAATTCCTGGGTTTAATGAAATATTGTGTGGGGATCGTATATATCTACCTATAAATGGAGAATTTCAAGAAAATAGGATACTTAAAAGTGGATCAAAATTTGATTATAAGATTCTACGAATACATGGACAAAACATAGACAAATTGACAAATGTACACTTTGAGTAAATAAAAGCAAGTAAATAGGTTACTTTGCTGGACTCACGATATCTAATTATCCATCATTCATCTGTCTTTCTAATTTTAAAATCGATAAAATTTTCCACCTGGGGAATAAATAAAATATTGTTTGGTAAATGGCCTCTTTCATATAGCGGCGGCGGCGGCGACCACCTTTCCTACCTAAACTGTTCTTTTATCAACTCAACAAGTTGAGAAGAAGATTCTTGCTAGGCTCTTTTTCCCTTCCCTTCTTTATTTATTGTTCCAGGAGAGTAGAACTTTAGAATAATTCGGGATATTTTTTCTCTTTTTTTATTAAGTTTTCTTCTTTTTTTTTATTTATACCATAAGAAATTCTTTCTTCATCCTTTTCAGATCTACTTTATCAATTTTTTTCTTCACTTTTTCCAGTCGATTATATTTCAATTCAATACTGCAATCTATCTATTTTTTTATTTTTTTTTGGGTGGGGGGGGCGTAGGGGGCTTCGATACACATATACAACGGAATTCTAATAGTCTCTTATAGTGTCCGCCTTGCTGTCTGTCAATTTGTCTACTAGAAAATTGAAGCAATTACATATCAAAATAGATACAATCTTTAAATTTACAACTTTGTCCGCCTCGGTGGTGTAATGGTCAGAACAACTGACTGGCAACCCGGAGGTCTCGGGTTCGATTCCCGGCTATACCCAGACATTTTTTCTGTAAGTATAGGGTCTGGTAATAAAAAATTGGCGGGAGATAAATTTAACCGAATTTATCGCGCGGAGGATTTACCACTGCTCGAAGCCCCTAAAACCTTGGTAAATTGGATATTGAATTGTATCTAAGTTTCTGAGATTGGCTCGTGATCCCGGCTTTTTTCCTTCTGCTCTGTTCTTTTCACGATTGAGGGGCCAGCCCATACAGGCTTTTAGGGATCCACCTTCTGGTGTATCTCCTTCTCTCATCAATATCATTAAAAAAAAAAAAAAAAAAAAAAATTCAAAGTAGACGTTTAAATTTTACCCGAAATCATAAAATCAAATAAATATTTTTGTTAAAAATATTTTCTTGAGACCAGGATTTCACGGTAAATAGATACCTCAAGTCGAGTGTTGTTAAGCGAAGGGTGACCCGCGATTGGAAGTAGGAGTACACCACTTTGGAAGTATTTTGGAAGTATTTTGGAAGTATTTGGAAATATTTGGAAGTACTTGGGAATCTTTGTAAGTACTTGGAAATATTTGGAATTACCAAATATTTGGAAGTACTTGGAAATATTTGGAAGTACAAGTGGAAGTAGGTGTACAGCATATTAGATCGCGGTTGCCCTCGTTGTTAAGTATTGTTATGTAATTCCGTGTAAAGAGTTGTATCTAGATATTTGGAAAAATTTGTATCTGTATCTAGGTACAATTTTCAGTAATATCTAATTAAAAAGATACAAGATAGATCTTAAGATAGATTTTTTTTTAATTTGAATTCTTAATTGAACCCGACCTTTTGTTCCTTCTGAAGGCACGTGTTTTGTTACGTACTTAGATTTTCTTCAGTGATTAATATACGACAAGCATGCTATTACTACAAAACGAATATATATATGTAATATAATATCTATAATTCCAATCAGGTATTTGAACTGATGATAAATAAAGGATAACATTTTTCTAACTGAAAAGACTCTTGATGAGAGATTGACGTTTGAGCTATAGTCTCTAGAAAATAAATGGTATATGTATATGTATACCAGTGGGGTGCGGTCTATGGATGCTGTGGATGCGGCGGATCCCTAAAATTTCAAACATTTAGAGTATTTTCATAAATATCGACTTCAAAATTTCAGGAGGATCTTAAATTTTCAAATTATTATCGGTTATTTGAAATATTTCTATAAAAAAACATTTTGTTCTTTTGAAAAGTACATTGGTTCTCGAAATGAAATAAAATTGTTGCATAGTTTCAAGGGGAAATTAAAATGAATTATTTTTTCAAAAATGGTCCATATAGCAGGTTTGAACTTTCTGCCTGGTAGATATATATTCCTAGTAGAAGGTTTGAAGCCCCTGTCTGGTATACCTTCCAGTTCAAGCAGGTCAAAGACAAGTTCAGACGAGTTTTAGTCGAATAAAAATTGTTCTCGCCGTAGAACCTGACAAAATGAAAATAAATGCAAAGGAATAAATAAAGATGATTCGGAAATCTTTAGACTAATCCATTTCTAACAACTCTCAATATATAAGATCTAAAATAACTAAGACAAGTCATTGCTTTCTTATAGCAATAGAATTAGGAGTTAAGGATTTACTTGTAGTTCAGGGTGATTCATTGTGGAGATGGTCGATTTTCATCTAAGGGACTGTGGCGTTTAAGTCGCAAGATTTAATTTCTGACTCCTAGCCTCGCTGCAAAGTAGTATCCGTTTGGGGCGAAGATCCCAAAATATATTTTTAAAAAATATATTGTTAAATTTGAAAAATAACTAAAATGATGCCGTATTCGAAGAAATTTGCAAAAAAAAGCGAAAATTAAAATAAAATTTCAAAAAATGAATGGTAAATACTTTTTTTGGACAAACCGTTGAGCCTATAGTCTCTATAGGCATGCCTAGTTGAAAAGTCAACAACCGCCACTGACGTATACATATTTATATTCATTTTATATATTATGCTTAGACCATGAAATATATAGACACGCTATCTGATACTCTCCACACAGAGTGAAGTGAGGCCAACATCGCCTACAGATGACGTCACCTTCTCGCATAAATATTTTGGTATATTAATTTGTATTAATTTTGCGTTTTAATTGGAATCCAATATAAATAATCTAAACTACGATGATTTATCTCAATGTATAATAATTCCTATAGTGGCCATGCTATTTCTGGGTGTTCCTACCTACAGATGACGTCAAGTTCTCTAGGAGATGTTGGCCTCACCAAATCGACACCAGGGCGTGTCTATATATTTCATGGTCTAAGATATTATGTAAAAGACAATTTCATTGATTTCTCTTTATGAATATCTAAATAACAAAGTTTTTGTAGAGATAAGAAAACGATATGAAATGACAATATAATAGTTTAGTTAGGAAACATATTTCGCAACCCCCACCGCTGTATAAATGAAGCCATCTAAGAATTTACATATTATTTAGGAAAGTGAAACGATTTCAAAAATTTCAAAAGACATAAATGAAGCCATTTAACAAACTACATATTTATTGTATTTAACGAAATTGAACCAATTTCAAAATAAGAAAGATGTATAAATGAAATCTTTTAATAAACTACACATTATTTAATGTAGTTAATTAAGAAAATTTAATTGATTTTAAATTTTTCCCACAAAAATTTAATTTGATTAAAATAAAAAAGACATTATTGTAATTATAGACATGGAAGGGAGTGTGTGGCTCGATGCCCAATTATGTAAATAAGAAATATGTAAATTTTAATTTGAAAATAAAAACATATTATTCAAAAAAAAAAAAATTCCATTCAAAAATTTCAAAATAAAAATGACGACGAAACCATTAAAAAAAATCTACATATTATTTATTGTATTTTTTAAGAGAATTCGGGACAGCTTATCTATCTGGTTAGTTAAATGTTTGGCATTTCTGCACAGTGACAACGACTGCCTACTAAATTTTTTAATAAAAAAATGGTTAATAATCAAGTAAATTTCAAAAAAAAAAAATTGTTTTGATAATATTAAAAAAAAATAATGAGATACATTTTTTCTTATTATAAAACGATTTATTTAACACAAAAACGATTTCAAGAAATAGAGTTGGAATTCTACACTAGTGATTTTGTTATATTCTGTTGGCTGCAAATAACTTTTTATTTTTTTACATTTATGAATAACTAATTAACTAGACTGTCAAATCTATTGAAAAATATATCATTCGATTCCTAAAAGTTGATTTATTGATCTGTATAAATTTGTTGAAAATGGTATAATTTGTATAGAATTAGTTTTAAAAGCTCGTTCCATTTACCTCCATGTTAAGAGACGCTTTTCAATAATTTATTTCCCGGTAATAGCAAGACGATCAACTTCAAATTTCGGGAATAAATATTTAATACGTCAATGATTTGATGGTAAAAATTTGAGAATTTTATAATAAAAATGATAAGCAGTCCCAGAACCCCCTTAAGGAAATTGAACCGATATCAAAGATTTCAAATAAGGAAATTAAAATTAAGTCTTTTGAAAATACATATTTTATTCGTACTTAAGAAAATTGAACTGATTTCCAAAATTTGAAAATAAGAAAGACGGAAACTGAATGATGAGGAGGAAGAAAAAGTTATGGTTGGGGGGGGGGGGGTAGTTGAGTGGGTTGATGAAAGAGGAAAAGCTCACTAAATTAATAAAGAGAGTAGAGCGGAAAAAGAGGATTTGTACTTTGTGCAAAGCCTAATTTATAAACTTCTCCTCATTCTTCATTGTTTTTGTTGGGGAACTAAGTTCATTAGTGGAGGAGGCGGAAAAATTCAATCAAGATCTGATCACTCGGCCTCTCTTTTTAGGTTTTCAACGAACTAGTCAGGAGAGGAAAAGGAGTTAAAACAATTGCCATCTCAAGAATGAATAAGCTTGTTAGACAGGAGAAAAAAAACATGAAAACTAGGCAAATTAAATGATAAATATATATAGCAGTGACGTGCGGTCCATGGATGCTGTGGATGCGGCGCCTTCCGCAAATTCCAAAATATCAAGAGTATTTTGATACGTGTTTATGTTGAAAATTTTTAAATTTTTAAAAATACTTTCAATAAATACTATACATTGATTATTTAAAGTTATATAAAATTTGAAATTTTTGAGTTTTTAACGTTTAAATAATATGAGAAAAAAATATTCCAGATTTCCAGCTTCAGCTATCTTGTGGAAAATACTTTGATTTTATGAGGTTAAAAATTGAATTAATTTACATGAATTCGTCCCATGACTTTACTTTAAAATCTATAAATTGCATTAAAAAAATTAATTAAATGAAAAATAAACTAAAAGATGTTTGGGGGAGAAGAATTCGCTTTAATGAAGTCTAATTTAAATTTTCTCCTTGTAACGAGTATCGTTTTTGTACGAGCACAAAGGCCATTCCTAGAATAATAGAAATTAAGAAATTAATCTCAATTAGTCTGAAACAGGTCTGAACTTGTATTTATCAGGTTTTAACATGTATTTGGGTATCCTTACAATGAACCTTTAAAGAAAGAGAGAGATCTTATTCTATCACTCGCTCTTTGTCATTATTTTCATTGATCAGATTCTAATGAAAGAATCGGTCACCCGCACATTAAATAATAAAAAAGTGAAAACTTTTTCAAGACTCAGTAAACTAGAGCTGCTCTGGTAATTATTAATAAACACAATATAAATTATTGTTCATTTATGGCTATACTATGAAAAAGAGAGAAAAGCATCCTCTTAAAATCTCAATAAAGATATTCAAAAATATTTTCTGTCTTTTGAACCACATATTGCAAAATCTAATCAGTGAGTAGATACTATGTATTGATACAAAATAACTTTTTGACTTTCCGTTCTTGGAGTTACCTCGTGGTATCGGAATTCAGACACATGCCGTACCTAATATATTCCTACAAGTACATTATAATTACTGAGGATTCAATAGAAGGCATAATTTTTAAAGGATAAATAAATAAAAAGGTAGTTCCCAAAAAAAAAAAAAAAAAAAAAAAAATATTTTACAATTTTGAGGTCCGATGTTTCGGAGGATACATATCATGATAAAATAAATATTTATGACTCCCCTAAAACTTGAACCCCTCAACAAAAATATAATCATCTATTAAAATTTTACTACGATGTTTGATTTCTAGCGGGGAAAATAAATACATTGATTTGAGAGAATAAATAATATTTTCATTTTATAAGCAAAGTCACCTTATTTTTTGCTCACAGTAGTATAACTTGTAAATCTCAAGTTAGTTTCTTTGATAATTTATAGACGGGCAGACACAGTGTAGCGCGACTCCTCGGTTTTACTTTTGTACCGGACCCTAAGTAAAAATGAAAATATCCAATTTATTACTCAGATCTTTATCGTAATAAATGTAGTGAATGAGTTTATTTGTACGAATTAGGAACACAGTACTTATAAAAACGTTTGTTTTGCGACGTTTCGCTTCCAATCGATATTCCTCAGGCTCTTAACTAAACATTTAACATAGTGTTCTTGAAAATTTTAAAGTTGATATAAATAAAAGTGATTTATGATATCATTTAATTTCAATAAATTATATTTAAATACCTTTTTAGTATAAATTTATATTGCCTCTACAATTATTGGATAGGAGACCGTCATCATCATAGTGTATTTATTTAGCTTATTAAACCTGACCCGATTCCAGTCGTGTCGCTTGAATCCCACTGGAATTATTTGAAGAGACACAAACCTTTATTCCCAACAGAATTATCACTCGACTATTAATAGGCCCCTCAAGGGTACATGGCATTGTCACAGAACTTAGACAAATTTAACCAAAATAACGATCGTACCACAGATTAGATAGAAATAAATAAATAAACTAAAAATGATATTATAACTAACACAACTTATAATTACTAATTAAATGAGAATTTATTTATTTAAGGACAATTTTATCAAAGATCTTAGTAGATAACCTTCTGACACATAATAAACTCATTTTATATTTGCATAATAAATCCACATGATAAAAAGTGTCCTTAAATAAATAAATTCTCATACAATTAAAATACAGGTATGAAACCCGAGTAGTTTTTTTTTATTTTTTTCCATCTTATTTCAAAGAGATAAGACACTCAAATTTTCATATTAAATTTATAATTACTAGTTCAAGTAATAAAAAAATTATTATCTTAATATTATATTAGAGGTAATATTTATTTTTTGTAGAGGGATTGATAGACATCAAAGAAGATTTCATTAAGAGATAGCCCAAGGGATAATGGAAAGGACAAATCCAAATAAATTATATATACATACATACATTATATATAATTTGTTAGAGACTATAGTTTCGAAAGTTAACCTTCCATCATCTTTCTCTTTAATTATCTGTTATTTCTCATGGAGTTCAAAGTATCTGATTCAAAACAAATTGATCTGTAATCCAATCAGGTATTCGAACCCATGAGGAATTAGAAAGATAAAATATTTATAATTATAAAGACTTATGATGAGAGGTCTAATCTTCGAAATTATAGTCTCTAACAAATTAATTATTTAATATATAACATATTCTCTCGGCAAAACAAAATCTTTTCAATTAAGATACTGTGGGGTCGGGTTAGGCTAGGTGGTAGCGTGTCAGCCTGCTAACCAAGTAGACCCGGGTTCGAGTCCGTCTCGAGCCATCAGGCAAAAATCAGACCCCGGGGTAGAGACAAATTTAAAAATAATAATATATAGTATCGTAAATTGGCTTATGGCTAAAAAGGCCGAAAAGCCCAAAAAAAAAAACTGTTTTGTCTTAACAAATATGATGCAGTACAAAAGAAAGCTGAATCATTTTCACATATTAATTTTAAATTTGGAATTTTTAAAAATGCTTTTGAATAATAGAGGTATAATTATGACGTCTTTAAAAAAATATAATGACGTTCTCAAATTAGCGTATTTAAATCAAAATTGCAAAATATAGAAATAAAAAACAAAATAATAATAAAAAAATATATATAATAATATAGAAAGTATTTTTTTAAACTCTTTTTAATTTCATTTAATTATTATCATTATATTCCAATTTTCATTTATTTAATTATTTATTTTTAATTATAATTAAATTTAAATTTTTTTTATTATAGCGAATAATTAAACAAGTAAAAAATTCGAAAATTTAATTTTCTTTCTCCCTCTCGAAATGTATATATATATAATATAGCAATTTCAGTGAATTTTTTACGATGAAGTTAATAAAGAATGCTAGTCCCGAACGCCCAGGAAGATTGCAGACGGGGCAATTAGTGTTTTATATCCGCCAGACAAATTGATAACAAGCACAAGCAAGCACAAATGTTATTGCTTTTTATTTTTCAACATCTATTTAGGGAAAAAGAACAAATGAGAAGCCATAATTTCTAATCATGGAATCAATTTTATGACTTTATCAATTCCGTTCACATGCCAATAATTAATCGTAGGCGATTTGTTTTTCGTTGTTCCAGTCCAACAGAATCAGGCCTGATGGATGAATGTTCCGGGGGCGGAGGGGTCGTAAAGGGGGGACCACTCCAAAGCAATCATCTTTTCATATTAATATACCCATTAAATTGAGATTACCGATAATTTTTTCGATTATTTTGAATTAATTTATTGGTTATAGATATTTTATATTAGTCCTTTGATAAACCTGAAAAATATTTTTCCGATGATTCAATAAAAAAAGTAAATGGTTTTTTAAAATAATATTATATAACAAAATGGTTTTGTGAAGTAATAATTGTTATAGAAATAAAAAATCAAATGTCGAGTGATTCAAATTAAGTGAAATTTTTTCAAGACTCGGGGAAACAGTGGTTCTATATTTTCATATAAAGATTATAGGGACCATGCGTCACGACGTTAGCGCAAACTGGCGACGAAAATGTAAGTTTTGGGGGATGATTTACTAAACGTCCAAGATTAAAAGACTCGCTCACGGCCACCTAGGCTCCATGCATTCTTTTATCTATGATATATACTATACTATAATACAATATTTTCCCCAATTCCCCCAAATTATTTGAATAAATAAACACAAGAGCGCGCTAACTTCGGCAGAAGTGCTGCCTCTATGTTTAGCGCACGGTCCCTATAAAGTTTTTTTTTGTTTTGTTTTGATACTAAGGGCCGGTTGTATATCGTAAAGTAAATGATTTTTACCCCTAACCAAGGGTAGTTGGTAAATAGAGGGACTGGGATGGCCAATCAAATGACAGACACTTTCAGTTCCTGTCATATGAGTGGGCATCCCAGCTCCTCTATTTACCAACAACCGTTGGTTAGTAGTAAAAAGCATTTACTTTGCGACATACAACCAGCCCTAAGTCCATTTAAACAGTTTCTATTGAGTATGGTAGTTTTTATCATGGGTTAGTAGTGTTAGAGAGGGAGCCGAGTTTTAGCCGGTCAAATTTTTATTCTGCTGCGAGCAAGGCCTGAACTTGGGCCTCCCATTCCAATATCGTCATTGAGACAACGATGCAGAAGCGAAAGCTCTTGCGTTCGCGGCCACCCTCTTTAGACTTTAAAAGGTTTTATTATTTTGAAGATTTTCAAACATATTCTTGTATTATGCAAGGAATAATTTTTTAAAGAAAATTTTTGAAGTATCTCCTTAGTCATATTCAGTTCCTTCAATTTTTTGAATAGTTTTATCTTCTTATATTAGTAGTAATTTTTTATTTTTTGGAAATTCTTAATTAGCATTACAAATTCTCTAAATTGAATTAATAATATATAATAATTTCAAGTTATTCCGTGAATAAATGCATATTTTTGTTAATACCAGTATTGATATCGGTATTAATAAAATTGTCGGTATTAGTACCGGTAGTGAAAAATTCGATATTTTAGCATTTATAATTCGAATAATGACATACTTTTATAATAATCTTAAACTGTACTACTGATTAACTAGAATCTATAGAATTTTGGAATATCTTTAAAATTATTTGTTATTTAAAAAGTATAATAATGTTATTTCTCTGTATATTATATCAAATAACTTGTATCTGGTCTATGAGACATCTCTGCCTCAGAGCATTGTTTAATAAATAAATAAATAAATAAATACCTCGGATTAAGTAGTTTCTCTCGTGTTTTCTTAAGACATTTTCACTCTGCTACTATCGGCGATATAAACTTTTATATTTAAATATTAAATACGATTCATAGTAATTATCTGTAGGTACTACGCAGTTCCTTCATTAAGATCAAACATTTATTGAATCTGATAAAAATTGCAGAAGTGTTTCCTTTCATTTCTCGTTTCCAATCTTCGCTTTCCTTGCTATAGATTAGCATTCTAAGGCGAGAGGACTCATTAATTTTTATTTTTAATCCTCTATCCCTATCTTTCATTTTTCTTGATTCATTACCGAATGAATTATTACATTTTAAAGATTGAAAAATTGTTCAATTCGCTTGAATAGAAAACGAGTTGTTTTCTTTGTATAAATCAGTCGGCGTTTATTAGTCGAAATGTAAATGAATGATGCGGTTGTGAGGGGCCCGAGTGTATTCCAGTTCCAGCAGAGACAAAAGGCGACGTCAAAACGGCGCCACAATGAAAAGACCCCCCCCTGACGAGCACCCCCGACCCCGTACAACCCCCAAGTGCCCGGGCACAATTGAACACCCCCACAAAGGCTTATTTACTTGCGGGTCTCACCAGGAAGGGTTCACAGTTCAGCGGTGATTTCCACCTCTCCTTTTTATTTTTTACTTTACTTTACATTTAATTAACTATTTATTTAATAAATTTCCTGCCAAAATCTAATCGGCTTATAGATACTTAAAAATCATTTTTTTTTCTTTTTAGCCACTCCATTTGCTTATTTGTATTTCTTTTTATGGAAATATTTAGAGTGATAAAAGTATGTAAAAGAAAAAAGTGAAAAAAAAAAACTTAAACTATTTTAAAACTCGGTACGCACTCAATAAATTTTTTGCTTAATTGAAAAGATTTTGTTTTGCCGAGAGTAGTAGAACCGATTTATCACGTTGGTGCGCCTGTATTTAGGCAACATAATGTGCGCTGCAGAATGAAAGCTGCGTATGAGCTAGGCGAGTCCAGTCGTTGATGGAATGTTCAAGACCCAGAGCTTTTTCAAGTTCAGTCGACTCTCAATAATTCGAAATCCAAGGGACTACAAGAAAAATTCGAATTATCGAGACTTCGAGTTACCAAAAAGTTTGAATTATTAAGAGGAAAGAAAAAAAATTTTCTCCACGTTTTAACAAGTTTTGAACACGAATAATTAAAAAAATGATGATTTTTGAATTAAAATTTATTAATTCTGGTGACCGCCAGAATTCGCTCGAATAGGATGTATTTGATTTCCACCGAACTATTGAATTAATTTGTATTCTAATCGGAAGACTTAATCGTATTTAAGAATTCTAAAACTAATAATCTAATTGCAGAAAATTATTCCGACAAAATACTTTTCTCCACGTTTTAACTATTTTTAAACACGAATAATCAAAGAAATGAAGATTTTTGAATTAAAATTTATTACTTCTGGTGCCCGCCAGACTTCGCTCGAATAGGATATATTTGAATTCCACCGAACTATTAATTTTTATATCTCTATTTAATTAATTCTAATCGGAAGACTTAATAAATTCTAGAACTAATCTTTTAATTGACTAAAGTCTCTCTAAACAACGGTAGAATCTCTCCCTCTCTCTGTTTCGATTTAGATTAAAGACTTGATCCATCTTAATTTTGTATTACCTGTGAAATTTATTCCACCTCGGCGGTTGCATGGCTTCCGACCTCCCATCCATTTCTTTTACAGAGTTCAAATAGTCCCTTGTTAATCTTTTTTTTCGCCCTTGGAGAATTGCCGCTGCTTAATTGGATAGAAGATAATTATGGTTTTTAACATCTCTCCCCCGCCAAGCCAAGCAACCCCTTTTAAGAATCAATATAGACAGAAAATTTACCAACCGAATTACATTGAATAATTTCATGTTATTTCCTTCTCGCGGTCTAATTTTCTTTTAATTTTTCCACCCTAAAACATTTTCATAAAAAGCTATAATGAGCAAATAGGGATGCTAAAAAAATTAATGATTTTTAAGCACAAATCAAGCTAAGCCGATTAGATTCTGGCAGGAAATGTATTAAATAAATAGTTAATTAAATGTTGAAGTGAAAATTGGAGAAAAAAGTTAATAATTTTTCATAAGTTTCGATACATTTTTCGCTAATTATAATGAATTGCTAATTTTTTTTTACAAACGGTTTGAGCTAGAAATTTGAAATTTAACAGAAAGATGCAGTAATTAATACAAACTTGTGAGCCAATTAATTCAGCAAATAAATTTCAACCATTCGATAGCTTTTTATTTAATCTAATCTAATCTTATTAAACGAGCGAAAATTGTATATATATATATTTATTTGTTTGTATCTTAGTTCTATTTTGAAAACGGCTCTACCAATTTTGATGAAATTCACGGGTTAGGGGTTTTTGGGGGTGACAATTCGATCTGTCACGGTCTCATTTTCGGCTAAATTGTTTTTGATGGGTTTTTTCTTAATCAAATTAATTATTCTCAGGTAGAAAAATTCCAATCTTAGGGTTTTAAAAAAAAGGTTTCCCGTTTACTTTTGTGCCCAGACAGACAATGGGTTTGGTTAATTCATTCTTCTCAAAGGCCTTGAAGAACTAGTGTGGTTTTTAACATATTTTGTTCTCCATAAACGTTAAAATTATTAACAAACGTTTTATAAAGAACCTTATTTATTTAATAGAATAAAAAATAATCAAGAATTTATTTAAAAATATCTTTCGAATAAGTAGGTCTCAAATTTCTGAAAAAATATCACATTTTGATAGATTTTATTTATTAACAACTGGATGAATAAAAATGAATCGTGTGGTTGAATCAAAACTAGTGCAGGAGGTGGGGGATCCGGGGGTAGGGTGAGGTTTCGGGGGGGGGGGGGGTACAGTGGGCGAAAACTATATATATTTGTATTTTTTTAATTTGTAAACGGCTCTCTAATAAAAAAAGACATTTTTATCAGAATTTTATAATATTAAAATAAAGCTTTTAACTGGGGAAAAGTTACCAAGCATCGCTCGCTGCCTCCAAGTACTATATCTAATGACTGATGCTTAGCACGGGAGAGATTACATCCTAATGTCAAATTGGAAAAGTATATTTTCAGTTTCTTGAATACATTATGAGAGCGTATTGGTTTGTCTTTCTCCTTATGTCAGTTTTTAAAAGATAGTTGACAGTGCTAAATGATTAGTCTCATATTGTATAGAGCGTTATTTCTATGGAACCTAAAATCCGCGATATACCTTAGGTTAGCTTATTATTTTTATTTATTTTTTTCTCAAAATTCAACATTTGATAAATATGTTCCTTCCTATACAGTTGATAGTGATTTTTTCTAAATATACAATGAGATCAAGTGGGGCGGTAAAAAAAAAATCGATTTCGTTGCCAAAAGAATACTAACACAATAATCCCCCTCACACCCACACTCTATAATATAAAAGTAAAAATTCAACTTTAACCTTTATATGATAATATCATCCTATTCATTCAAAATGGCTTTGCACGCTTGAAAACCCATTTAACGTGTAAAAGCGTTTGCTCGCTCGCTCATCGGAATCATGTTAGCTGGGAGAGCAAAGGATGAGAGTGAACCCCCAATGGGGGGGTTGCTGTTTGGGGTTGGGGACGGAAAACGACGATTTATCTAAGATTATGTAGTAATAATCCTATGGGATAGGGCCAGCTGATCCCTAGTATTAGCACCCGTGGCACGGACGGCAAGTTGGCCGCCGTCTTGGCAATATGTTTTATAAACAGAGCAGGGGCCCCAAAAACAACCTCCGGGAATTAACTATGATTTGTGAAAATTAAAAAAATAAAATAAAAAAGAGGAATGAAAAAATATGATTGGAAGGATAAAGACACGACGGGGCTTGGCTCGCTGTTGAGATATGGATCTTATTTCAATTAAGTGGAATGACTCGGAATGTTAAATATTATCTTAGGGAAGGAAGGAAGATACAGCCCACGGGGATTTCTAAATATACACTGTAGAAGAAGAAGCAAAGAAGAGGATAAGCCCGAGAGAATGAAGAAAATCAAACCATGGTATATGAAGCGAGATTAAATATCCATTTTAATATTATTAAAAAAAATGAAAGAAAAGAATTACATCGTGTTTTATATTGTTATTTCTAGAATATATTATCAAAATCTTGATGTCACCTGGGTGTGAATCAATTACTAAGGCTTCGAAAAATGAAGGAGATTAAAATCATTATCTTATATTATTAAATGAGAAATTCTTATATATATATATGTCATATTCATTGAGGTTTCCGCGGATAGGTTCTATGTCATTAGAGATTTTTCGGGTTTCTCTGCGTGGGTTTGGAAGTGTTTCTGGCCTTTTCGGCTCTCCTTTTGGAGCCATTTTCAAAAGAGGGAGTGGGTGGTTTACGTGGTCTAGGACAACGATGCTAAGACCACGTAGACCACCAACTCCCTGTCTTGAAAATGACTCCAAAATGAGTGCCGAAATGTCGAGAAAAACTCTCAAACCCACGCTGAGAAACCCGAAAAATCTCTAATGACATATGAATAGGGTTCTCAAAAATGGCTTTAACGATTTCGCTAAAAATTCGTAAGCTTATCAAGTATCATGAGTTATTAGTCGTAAATAAATTTTAATCCGATTGAAATAAAGGATGGGGTGTAAATTAGTCATGTCGCAAAATAAATATTTTAATTGTTCATATTCCGTTGTCAGTAAGTCACAGAGCCTTGGAATTTGAAACTTAAGCTATCTAGAGGCTATAAGAAGTACCACAATATTTTGGCTAAAATAGAAGTACCGGAAGTTGATGTTTACGTATATGAGAATGTACCCCCCCCCCCCCTGGAAAATTCGAAACTTAAGCTCGATATAAGCTAGAAAGAGTACAGCAAGCTTTTGTTTTTTTCTTATCGCATTGCACAGTTGTGGGGCGCTTTTGGCGCTCTCAACACTCTGGCCTCGGTTCTGGAGTCCTACTGGCGCCCTATACACTTTTCACTAATAGCCACTACACCTGGTGTAATTGTTTGGACGGCTGATGAGGGTTTTAACCTAACTTGTAAACAAATCGGTATTCTTTCTGTAAAGGGCTGCCCCCCTCTGCGTGACTAAATAAATCTGTCATTGAAATCGGAACACCGTAAGTGGACATTTACATGAAAGATTTTTCGTTTTTTTTTTTTTTTCTCAAAAACCGCATAAACGATATTTTTTTTAATTGGTGTACTTATCAAGTGTCATGAGTTATTAGTTGTGTATATATTTGAATCCGATTGAAATAAAGAAAGGGAGTGTAAATTATTCATGTCGCAAAATAAATGTTTCAATCGTTCATATCTCGTCTTCGGAAAGTCGCAGAGCTTTGGGATTTGAAACTTAAGCTATTTCAGAGGCAAAAAGTTACCGAGTATTGCTCGGTGCTCCAAGTACTTACATTAAAAATCAAAAGAGAGTGTCATTTATTAGATCCGATGGAATGGATAATTTTTGATTCTATGTCAGGAAGGTTGTTTTTCACCCCGTCGGGAAACGAACCAGAGTTCCAGTTACAGCAATCTGGGCCATTTGGCTACCCTGTGAGGTGGGAACCCCTCTGACATAATTTGTAAACGGGTTAAATATTTTACTCAAAGATTTATATCTTAATTAAAAATTTCGCAATATAGTGATTCTAATTATTAAACACATAGCCATGCCAAAACGTATATCTAGATTATATATGCTTTTTATTAATAAAATAAAACTTTTGTTTAAAAATTATCGAGAGTATAATATATTTACTAAACATTAGATTTTTATTTTTTTGGCATATGTGGTGCCATCGAAATATCTGTGGTGTATTAATTAAAGTTGATATTATGTTTAAAATAATAATAATAATACACTTTGCTTATTACTTAAAATCGCCAATGACATTTCTTAATCCTGGAAATCGGCAAGTGATTTGCTTAATTCATGACGACTCGTTATCAGTATTACTCGTACATTTGTAAATTCAAGTACATTCATAGAATTGTTATTCCATTAATTATAATTATTACATTTAATTGAAAGAGAAGATGGCCATTTGAAAAAATTTCACACCCGGCAATTAAAACATGTCTAGGATAGGCCCATTTAAACAGCAAATTATATCTTTCAACCCTTATTAGTGGCTCAGAGTTATGTTAGAAATCTCTGAAAAATCAAGACTAAATGCGCCCGACATTTAATAACAAAAAACAATCAGAAAGTGCTTTTCGAAAAAAAGGACATGCACCCTTTCAAGAATAAACAATTTTATTATATATGGGGCTCTCAGAGCTAAAGTGGATCAAGTCCAAAATTGTAAAAATTTTGTTTGTTGCGGATTAATATTTGTTAATGTGTATATTTTCAGAAACATAGTTAACTAAGTTTTTTTTAACAAATGTCTTTGGACTTGAAAAATTCTCATAACATTTTCGCGCCAAACTGGATCAAGTCCAAAATCCCGATATAGTATATCACATATCAAATCTTTTTCAGAGTATCAGAACCACTACAGTAGAAAAATAAGATCCGAAAAGGAAATATCTTCACCCGGATTTAAATATTTTTAAATATTAGAAAAATGTATGACTTATATGTTAATAAAGGGAAGGAAAGCAAGCTTTGAAACAAAAGTTTTACTATCATGTTTTTTCTACTAAGTTTAACTTGAATTTTAAAGTTACTGCAAAAGATACATGTAGTCGATGTGACGAAATTCTAGTAGCTGAAACAAATGACCCTGAACGGTGAGGTCAATTTGATTTGGAAAAGAAACTGCACTTGGCCAAAGCAACAATAAAAACAACAATAAAAAAAAATTATCCTCTATATCACTTTAGGATTAATCTAGAGTTAATAAACTTCAACCTTGATTATCTTGAAACTATAATTTAAGGACTTGATCCACTTTAGCTCTGAGCGCCTCATAAGCTGATATAAAGATTCTGGTAACTTAAGAACATCAATAAAAATAAAATAAATTATTTTTAATTTTTTTTAAATAAAAAGAAAAAAAATTATGACACCTAATCTAACTTAGAATTAAAATTTATAAAAAAAAAATCTGATTATATTTTAAGTACCTACCTAAGTCAAATACGTAGAAATCACAGATTTGCAATCTAAGAGTAAATTGTCCCCTATAAAGCATTTCAAACGACCACAGAATTATTATTATAGGCACTCAATCATCGTTTAATTTAAGTTATATATTACATCACAATTGAAGGATTAATTTCAAAAGAAATATTTTATCGTTAATATCTTTGTTTTTATAAATAAAATCGCACGCTATTCTAATTTAACGCGAAAAGAAAAATATTTAATTTTTTATTACTTTTTTTTTTAAGTGAATCGATTAAGTTATTTATTAATGATTGATTGGTCGTTATCATCGGGTGTATAAAAAAGTAATCTGTTGATAAGCATAAAAATTTATAAGAAAATATAAACAAGGTGGAGTTTTATTAGCCATCAGCATCGCTTGTAAGTAAATGGATGATTAAAGAATCTTTATAGTCCACCCCCGCAACCCTCGCACCCCCTGTCTGCTCTTCTCGTCTCATCATGAAATTTTGCTCTCCATGGAACAATATACTTGATTGATCATTCCATTCCCACACACACAGACACACATATACACATACTGTGTCTCTCGTAAAAACAGAGAGATTGATCGTTATTTTTGAAAAATAATCAATTTAATTGTATGTATGGAAAAAATTAAAAAGTATTTAAAAAAATGTCAATTTGTTTAATTTTAGTGCCTCATGACTTTCATTTACTTCGCATTAATAGCAAACCAACTTTAAATTGGACGAAAAAGTGCAACTTGGGGAATTAATCATTTTGAAAGATAAATATCTAATTGAAAAGTTTTTATTTTGTCGAGAGTAGCAGAGTTGTTTAATCATAAAGAGAAACAGTTCGTCCTCTGCTGAATGCATCAAGCAGAGGACAACCTTTTTAATGCTAACTGGCTTATCGGCTGAGTAAGCGCAAACAAATTCTGAATATCTACGCGATACTGACCCCATGAAAAATAATATTTATAATTAAAATAGACTGATGATGAAGGCCAAGACTTCGAAACTATAGTCTCAAACAAATAAATCTATATAAATAAAAATGTACTGTTACGCTTAAGTGATACGTTGAAGGATCTCCGAAAGTTCTTCACCGATTTCTTTGAAATTTTCACACAACATTCCATTCAAATACACGAGTGTTTTTATATATAGTGTTTTTATAGATATCACACCTGTGGCATGTAAAAAAATATTTTTTCAAGAAAACAACGCCAGCGCCTCTCTGGGGGTAAAAGCAAACAAACAAGATGGCCGTTAATAGCTTTTTGAAAATCTTTCAACTGTCAATATTATTTTTGGTTAGGGAACAATTTTGACAAGCAATATATAATTCATTGGTATGGTGTGGGTATGCCAAATCTAAGTTTGCGACTTCGAAAGTTATCTATATAAATTATAACCATAAAACGAGACAGTTCCCGCTAGAGGCTAGGTGACGGTGGGCCGAAGGCGTCAGCTAGCTACTAGTATATGTATTTTATATAATATGTGTGCATTAGGGTGGTCCTTATTTTGGGTATTTTCGAATTTTTACGCTGACAGAGACACATATGGTTCGAAATAAATATAAAAAAAATATCCCCCAAGTTTCAAGTCTCTATCTAAATTTTAACCTTTGTCCCCCAAAACGATGCAAGTTTTCAATCTAAATAACATCCCGGTTTTGGCATTAAACGATAAATTTTTATTCCGGCCAAATTATTGGTTCAAAAAATTTGAAACTCTGTAGACTTTTTCCTTATTATAGTAGCTATGCGTCAAAATTTTTACAGGATTTTAGCTATTATAATTTTGGAGTTGCTAGATAAAATACTGCTATATCTTAGTGTTAGTAGGTAATAGACTTCAAAATTATAATAGTTAAAAATCTGTACAAATTCTGGGGGGTGGCTACTATTATAAGGATAAAGTCTACAGAGTTCCAAATTTTTTGATTCATTACTTTGGTCGGAATAAAACATTGATCGTTCAATACCCAAAACCCCATGATATTTAGATGAGAAACTTGCATCACTGTGGAGCAGAGATAGATACTTGAAACTTAGGGGTTACCGTTATTAAAAAAAAAAAAAAATACCAGAAGTAAAAGGATACAACCAGTTGGTAGATTTAAGAAAAATCTTGGTGTAATATCATTAATTATTTTAAAGATTAAACTCAATATGTCTGAAATTCACAGTTTTTGAGTTATCGTAATAATAAGGGATCTGTTTGAGTTCATGAAACGTTATATAAGAATTAATAGACTTCAAAAAGTCAATTTCAGAAGATACATTTCAATACTTCACTTATTTTATATGTTAAATGTAAAAAAGAGAGATTGATCGTTATTTTTGAAAAAAAAAAATAATCAATCTAATTGTGTGTATGGAAAAAATAAAAATATATATCGACAAAGAGAGACAGAGAGAACAGAATTTATGGACCAGCGAAGAGTCGTCTTTTTCATCAATTGCCACTTTTCTGGAATATGTTTGCATCAGAAGAGAAATTAAAGTGGATTTGAAAAATTGAAATAGACAGACGATACAATCAATCATCAATTACATCGACACGTATATATATATATATATATATATATATATTCTATCTCAGTGTAATGCAATCTACCAAAGGGATAAAATTATTTTTATTTTAGCCCTGTTCGAATTCGGAAGTTCTTATTGTTATTTCGTAAGAAAAAAACAAATGGTGTTTTTGTTTTCGAAATATTTCAAAAAACGGTTAAAATAATTACTTCGTACCCTTGAAGATTCGTCTGCCTGTATTGGAAGTCGAATATTTATAGTTGTTTTTTTTCTTATTCGTGTTTATAATTGTCTGAAAGACGTAGTAATTTTCGATACCCACGATAGCTCCTGAACGAAATGACATAGAAAGATCTGAAATCGTTTTATCATAGATTTTGGGGTTTATATATTATGTTTATATATTAGTAGCAATGCTCGGTAACTTATTTCTTCAGTTAAAAGCTTTATTTTAATATTATTTTTAATTTAAAATTCTGATGAAAAGGTCGATTTTTATTTGAGAGCCGCTTTCAAATTAAAAAAATACAAAAATATATAATATTCGCCCAATGTGCCCCCCATATTCCACCCCGCTCGAACCCAACCCCCGAATCCTGGCCCTACCCCCGGATTCCCCACCACTGCGCCCCACCTTCTGCACCTGTCTTGATTCAAAGATACGACTCATTTTTATTCATCCAATTGTTAATAAATAAAACATATCAAAATGTGTTGTTTTTTCAGAAAATTGAGACCTGCTTATGCGAAATATATTTTTAAATAAATTCTTGATTATTTTTTAATCTATAAAATAAATAAAAATCTTTGTAAAAACAATTATAAAACGTTTATTAATATTTCTAACGTTTAGAGAGAATAAAATATGTTAAAATCCACAATCACAATACTTCTTCAAGGCCTTTGAGAATAAAGGATTAACCCGACCCATTGTCTGTCTGGGTACAAAAGAAAAAGAGTAAGTAACCTTTTTTAAAACCCTAAGAATGGGATTTGTCTACCTGAGAATAATTAATTTGATTACGAAAAAACCCATCAAAAACAATTTTGTCGAAGATGAGACCGTGACAGATCGAATTGTCACCCCCAAAAACCCCCTAACCCGTGAATTTCATCAAAATCGGTAGAGTCGTTTTCAAAATAGAACCAAGATACAAATATATATATAAATAAATATACAATTTTTGCTCGTTTAATAAGAGTAGATTATATTTATAGTAGTTTCAGAACATCTTGTTGACAAAGGCAGATAACCCAAAAATTGTCAAGTTGAGAGATAACGTATAATTCTAGCCAATGGGTTGGTATTAATAAGATGCGCATTTTACTAAGTTTCAGCTTTTCCATCATAATAGAAAATTGTTAAATCATTATAATTAGCAAGTTTTTAATTTTTAACCAAGAATTTTTGGTAAAAGAAAAATTAAGCAAAATTACGGCGTCAAAGGCCACCATCTTCCCCGTGACCCCCCTTCAGCTGTTTAAGACCCACCCCGACAGATACCTTCGAATCCTACTCTGCCCATAAAATGTCCTCTTTTTCTTCTTTTCACGATAGAGGGACCAACCCAGGCCTTTCGGAGATCCACCTTTTTTAACCGACTTCAAAAAAGGAGGAGGTTCTCTATTCGACTGATTTTTTTTTTTGTGCCTATGTTACCTCATATCTCCGCCAATTGTGAACCGATTTTGAAAAAAAATTTTGAATTGGGTTCAGTCTACTTTCCGATTGGTCCCATTTTTTTTCATAGGTATTAGACCTTTTTTGTTAGGTTTGTTCAGGCCTAACTTCTTTGTTTATTAACCGATTTCGATGATTCTTTTTTTATTGGAAAGGGGTTATCTTAGGGATGGTGCCATATTAATTTGGTCAAGTTCTGATGATATGATCACTATTAATAATATCACTAAAAAGAAAAAAAGAAAAATAATTTTTAAGAAAAATAATTTTTTAGAAAAAAATAAAAACCGACTTCAAAAATTTAAATGCAACAAATAAAATACACTAAAAGGTATAAAATAACTATTATCTTATTTAGTTACAAGTAAACTACGAAACATTAACATGAAATTACTTTTTGAAGACGGTGCCAAACATACCTTTTATGAATCGCACTCGACGGATCTTACTTAGTACGTTTGGTGGGTACGCTCGCTTATAGGTATGGTTTGTTTGGCACCGACTTCAAAAAGTAATTTCATGTTAATATTTAGTAGTTTACTTGTAACTAAATAAGATAATAATTATTTTATACCTTTTAGTGTATTTTATTTGTTGCATTTAATTTTTTTGAAGTCGGTTTTTATTTTTTTCTTAAAAATTATTTTGGTATAATTCCTTCTCTCATCAATTTCATTAAAAATCAACTGATGTGATCATCACACGACTTTCACATTCTCAATTATTTGAAATCATCGCGACACTCCTAATTTACACCCGCTTCCTTTATTTCAATAGGATTAGAATTTATACACGACTAATAATTCGTGACACTTTTTTTAAGTAATCTCTAATTCACCATTAGAAAAGTGTTTTTTAGCACTTGATTCAAAAATTATCCTCATTGTTTAATTTAACGTAGAAATCCGAAAATACAACTCGCATAAATAAATAAGAGTACTCAAGTTTGCCGACGTAGTAGGCAATCATGAAATCATGGGTAATTTACGTAAAGCACGCTAAGTGTACACATTTATATTTATATATTAAGCCTTCTCAGCAGTGAAAATATATTTTTTAATTAAAATTTATTTAAAAAATCGAAATACTTATGGTAATAGGTTTGAAATAATAATTAAACAAATCAATCTTTTAAAATAATTTGAAAAAAAAAATATATAGGTATATTGTATAAAATTAATAATTTAGATATTATGCATGGCTTGGGATCGAACCAGGATGAGTATGAATAATTAAATTAAAAATTAATTGGTATTTAATTACTCTAGTGATGCTCACTGAGCTATCGAACTCACAGAGACGAGTCTCGGAAAATAGCCCTTTTAAATGACCTCGGACAAGCATCCCTTAACAAGAAATTATTAAATAAATGGATTTAAGAATTATACCAAGCAAATAGCAATGTGTAATTTAATTGAAATTTTTAATTCATATAATAAAATTGAATTCAAATATGTTCATCCGGGTTCGAATCCGACTCGAGGCATCCGGCTAAAATCTGACCCCGGTGTAGAGACAATTAAAAAAAAAATAATAAGTAGTATCGTAAATTGTCTTATGGCTAGAAAGGCCGAAAAGTCAAAAAAATCGTAATTCTTCACATTACTATATTCTATAAATATATATAATATTTTAATAAATAAAGGGTTACAGTCGCCAGTACTCCTATTTAATCCCCACCAATCAATTCTAGTTAGATACAAGTAGCTGGAATGGATTCGGGCAATCCGTGCCTCATAAGGTGTTATCAACATTTGATAGAGATACTTAAGGTATTTTTAATTATAGAATAACTTTGTTATTATTTATCAATTAATGTTAAGCCTTGAGAGGGATGATTTTTAATAGAAATTTATAACGGTAAGCAAACATCGTCGGGCGATAATAAAAGGGGATGAAAGTAAAATTGGACATTAAGATGGAAGGTAGAGGAAATGAAGGGGAGAGCCAGGATCAATTATAGCAAAATCCTGCCAATTAACAAACGGAAGGGATTTTTAAACCCCCTCTCTTTTACACTCCCTCATTTCTATATTTATAAATAGAGATAGGACAGGGGAAAAATAAATCAATTTCATATATGTAGGAAAAAAGAAATATTTGTTTTGAAAATAGATTTGCTTGGTGGATAATTACGGACCATGGAGTTAAAAGTGTAGGAGGATGGTCTGTGTATCTTGCAGAGGCGATTTTTAAATTGAATGTTCTCTAACTGAGCACAATAGCTTAAAATATTTGGTTACATTTTTAAATTTATTAAAGGAGACAATATATGAGTGTCTTCTGCTGGAAAAATATTTTAAATTTTTTTTAAAATTTAAATTAAAAAATGTATTTTCCGAGCAGAAGACACACACTTTTATTGTCTCCTTTAATTGATAATCTCGGCAAAAAGAAACTTTCAATTTAAATAATTATATATTTTTTTATGAAGTGTAACTTCATTATTTAGTAATAGCCAATATATACATATTATTATTAGTTGTAATAAAAATATATCCTATTTACATAAAGAGAATTTGAAATTAAAAAATTTAGGTACAGAAGTTACACCAATTTTTTTTCAAATTTATAAGGATACTAGTTGTTTCGGAGCCAGCTTTCAGTGAGCGTCTTGTAAAGCAATTAACTCCACCTAATGGACCTTAATCATAACTGTTCATAACTGTTCATATAATAGATAATAGATAATAGTTTTGGGGAAATTACATGAAATTGTATTTGTGGTAAGGGGTCATAAATTACGTCACACAGTAGGGGGGGGGGGAGTATCTCATATTTGGGACAAAATGCAACAGGGGGCCCGGGGATCTTAAAAATTGCCATGACACAAAAGTCAAATTAAAAGTTTTCAAATATATTTTTTAGATTTCAGGTTATTATTATTCCAACCTAAAAATGTTGGTGAAATAAATCTAGATAAAAAATTATAAGCAAGACATTTTTCTTCTTATAGTGCCATGCCCGACCGGGCTTCGGCTCCTCTCCACATATACCTGTGCTGTGTGTATTAGTTGTTTTATACAGATATAGAGGACCTACTTTTCAACGCCGGTTCCGAACCGCCAGTTTGGAGAAGTTGACTAGGCAATTATACTCTTGATAGTTTGCCATTGCTTTCCAAGAGGCGGAGGCTGCAATTATCTGCCGAGATTCAGTCTCGAACCAGCATACTTTAGGACAGAGGCCCGACACTCTGACCACTGACCCAGAGTCGCCTCAAGAATTTTTTAGCAAAAACATTAAAAAAAATTTTTTTCAAATAAATAAAGCCTTTTTTCTTAAATTAAGGATTCATTCCTTGAAGATATTTGTTTGCTTACAGATATTTTATTATGATTTTTTCAACAAAGACTAATTTGTTTAAGATAATCGGTGACGTCACAATTCAGGGGGCTCAATGAAAATGTGAAGGAATGTGACACAGGGGAAGGGAAGGGGGGTCTAAAAATCTTGAAATTCGTCTGACATAATTTAAGGACGGCCCTAAATGGGATTTAAATGAAAATCTTTCCCTGTAATAATTCGCTTCAATTATTAACTTTTTTTGAAATATCGTTATCACATACAGCCGAACTTGGACTTGAAATCGGGTATTTTCGACCAAAGTTTAAATTTGAATTACAATAGGTCTACTTATACTCTATATAAATAGATTATAGGTCAAAGTATAAATCTGAAAATATACTTTTAAAAAATATTTTTTTATGGCTGATTGTAAAGATTGCACAAATGGTGGAATTTTTATAATAGAGTGGAGATTATAAAAACCTGGCAGAGATCTCAGAAAAGCGATTCATTTTGTTGCATTGAATGAGTGTAGAAAGAACGACTTACCTGAAACAAAGAAAGAAAAACAAACATTAGTCACATTTAGGAATTTAGAAAAAGGAATGAAAGTAATAAAAAAATTACTCTTGTTTAACCTTTGATAGTAGCATTTTAGTAGGTATTTCATAAGTATAATGCAATAAATAGTAAGATTAAAAGTACTGTAGTGTTGCAAAATAAATATTTTAATCGTTCATATATACTTAGTCGCAGAGCTTTGGGATTTGAAACTTAAGCTATTTAGAGGATAAAAGAAATACCTCAAGATTTTGGCAAGAATCAAAGAACAGGAATAGGAAGAGGTGTGTAAAAAATATTGATAATTAATTTTTTACTAAATAATTTTTTTTTAATAGTTTTTTTTAATTTTAAAACCAATTAATAGTTCAGTAAAAATATTATTTCGATAAAGGCGCTGTTGGCTTTCTAATAATTAGTTAATTAATAAAGTAAAGGGTGTGTAGTTTCACAGTGAATGAAATAAAACTCAAAGAGGTTTATATAAACTCAATATATTTCGGATTATTAGTCATCAGGAGT
This sequence comes from Forficula auricularia, assembly GCA_024734495.1. Classification (NCBI taxonomy): domain Eukaryota; kingdom Metazoa; phylum Arthropoda; class Insecta; order Dermaptera; family Forficulidae; genus Forficula; species Forficula auricularia. Next base: position 7,655,331 of record JALMQS010000117.1, read on the forward strand.
TTACAAGTTAAAATTAATAATAATTGAACGCGCGGTCACAATTTTTAACATCTAAATCATATGTACCAATATAACAAAATATAACATGCAAATTTTACATACCAACATAACACAAGAAAGACATCAATTAAAATTAAAATTAAATTTTTTTTTAATTTTATTGATGTTTTTCTTCTGTTATGTTGCTTTGTAAGATTTGAATGTTATATTTTGTTATATTGGTACATATGATTTAGATGTTAAAAATTGTGACCGCTCGTTCAATTATTATTAGTTTTAACTTCTAAACTCCTGATGATGGACTAATAATCAGAAATAAATTGAGTTTATATAAACCTCTTTGAGTTTTATTTCATTCACTGTGAAACTACACACCCTTTACTTTATTAATTAATATCATATTTCACCTAAAGCCTACACCACTTTCCCTAAGTAAAAAAAAATAATAATAATTAGTTGTTGTTGTTTTGAGGTATGTTTTTCCCAAACTGCCTCATGCTTCAAAAACAATAAACAACATCCACACAAGGCAACACATTTATTTCATCCAGAGTAAATCCTTCTTATCTTCACATTGAGCAATCCATCGGGTTCGAATGGTCAAAACATACCACAAAAAAACAACAATTAATTATAAATATTATTGTATATTAAAATTAATAAATTTAATTAATTATAGGTATTTTCTATCGAAGACTGAATGGCAGAACTTAATGCTGAATTGATGCAAATGCAAAGGCATGCCCAAAGATAATGAAAACTACATATTTCGAATACCGTAATAATAATAATATTTCATTCTCTTAAAAAATCCTACAATTCCGAGGATTGTCCCTACTTCTTCATGGTTTAAATGACGGACGTAGAAACCTATCTGTTTATTCATATTATTTATTTAATTTCGTTTAATTCAAAACTTTGTGCATAGCGATGCCTTGATGATTGCAGGAGTGGGTCAAAACGTTGAAAAAATAAATTAAATTTTATTAAATTCTGGCTGCAAATAAAATTCGACCTTTTTACTTGAATTCCAAATATAAAATAATATTAATACTTTATTTTTAACTAAAGCCACTACGTAAAGAATAGTCTCGGAAAGCTATCCGCCTGTATCTATGCAACCGAAAGACGCCTCTGGATCGTACTTGCCTACTCTACAGGCATCCTTGTTAAATGAATATTTCAGAAGGATTGTTATACCCCTTCGGGTTCGATTCCCAAAAGAGTGAAAAAAAACCTTCTGACATAATAAAATTAATCAATACCCCTCGGGTTTACTAGTAGATGACGATCTTAGAAATTTTAAAACTACTACTATTGGCATTTGTCTTTGATATATATACACGATATATAAAAGAGATCAGGGGTTGTTTGTATGACAGGCTGCTCCAGTGTTGCCATGAGAAACTCGGGCATGCGTGTCTTAAGTCGTTCAATTTTGTAAAAATCAAAAAATAAGAATAATAAAATTTAGATTTTTTCAAAAATTATAAAAAAGTGGCAAATTATTAAAAAATAAACAAATAATATATAAAATATAAATCAAATAAGATATGATTAATTTCTTCTTCTGTGCGCAAAGAAAAGCGAATTGAATATTTAATTTTTTAGTGGTGAGGGAGGGGGGAGAAATAATTATCAATATATTTAATGTTTCTTAATTTAATATCAATTCGAGTCTTTCATTTCAAAATTCGAGTTCAAATTACAATTATATTTCAAATTTGCCTCGACTTATCTCGACTCAAAACACAAATATACAGACGACATTAGCGCCCCCTGTGGGCAGCATTACGTTAGCGTTGCTACAAATTAATCTGGGCTATTATATATATAAAATATAAAAAAAGCGTTTAAAAAATAACAAGAGTAAATGAAATTAAAGTATTGAATTTTTGTAATATTTACGAATTGTTTGATTTTCGATTAAAATTCAATTGAAATGAGATTAAAATTGAAAGATTAAAATATAATTGAAAAAGAATCCAAGAGAACACAAATCGGTCGGTCTCTAGGCTAGATCAAAGTAGGACCAACTGAGGTCTAAGAACGAGGGCGACCAAAGTACGAGAATGGGATTTGAACTGAGCCAAAAAGCACAGTGTTGAGGGTCGAAACGTTTGATTGTGTGAATGGATATTGAAAGGCAATCTATCAATCAAGAAAGGACAGGCATTGTCCGAATATAGATTAAGGTGGCGGAGGAATTCTCAAAGGACGCCAACAGCCAACACAGATCTCGATTAATCCCTTCCTATGCGATAATTGAAGTCAACACAAGACATAGACATAGGGGGTGGAAGGGAGTTAAGTAGCAAGCAAACTCGCCATTCCTAGGCGAAACTTAATGCAATTTCCCCCGGGGAAATGGAAACAATCAGTTGCGCAAATACCAGTAGGCTACCTACAAACCACGCAGGAAAATCTAACAACACGATAGGTCAAGAATCGAAAAAGGTGGTCCCAATTAGGGGAGGAATTTTTATTATATTCAAAAAAACGCAATAAAATTTAATAATTCATTAAAAACTATGTTATAAATATAGTGATATTCTAAGACAAACAATTTATAAAGATAAATCAATGAGGTTATCCTATGCTTGATGCAAATAATCATAATATATTTACATATAAAGATATTTTTTTTAGTCTTTCCTGGCTTCGCTGGCCTTAACCATTTAGCCAATCCATTTCTTTATATTATTTTCTCTAATTAAAAAATATATATTTTAATTACATCTTAGTTATTATTTAAATATTTATAATCCAAATGTAAAATAGGAAAATATAACATACTATTTTAAATATTTATACTAGCCAGGGGCGTAGCCTTGGAGGCGGGGGGGGGGGGGGGGTTTGGGCGTCAGGGCCCCCCCCCCCCCCCCCCAAAGGTAGGGCTCATGGGATAAGTAATGGCAAGGACAAACCGTTTCTTATTTCAAACTAACAGTAATTAAATATATTTCATATGTTTAATCAAGAATTAAGTTCTTTTTTAATTTCTTGAAGTACCTATTTGTTTTAATAGAAAAATTCGAACTAAATATTTGCTTTGTGGATTGACCCCCTACCCCTCCCATGAAAATTTTCTGGCTACCACTGATACTAGCCCTTAACCCTAGAACACGGGCCCGGTCACACCTTTTTACTTTATTTTTCAATAACTTTCAGAAAAGGGGTCCCAGAAATTGCAAATTTTTAATATATAGTATTTTTAAAAGGTTTTTCTAAAAAAAAAATTTATATACCATTTTTTTGGAACCATTTTACAAACACAAAGTCATAAGACGGGTCTATCAGATGTTAGTGAAAAAGCTTTTTCTGTTCTAGGGTTAATATAAATATAAGGAAAATTTATTTCTTAAAGATAATTTGTTTCTTAAGTTCCGAAGGTTTGACCTCGATCATCAGTCTTTAATAAGAAATAATTTTGAAGGAGACAATAAAAGAGTGTGTCTTCTGCTGGAATAATAAATTTTATTTATTTATAACGAAACTATAGTCTCGTTATAAATAAATAAAATTTATAATTCCAGCAGAAGACACACTCTTTTATTGTCTCCTTCAATATATAAAAATTCTGCTTCTCTCGGCAAAAACTTTCAATTTAAGAAATAATTTATCTGTTATTTCTTATAGGTTCATTTATCCAATTGGATATATATAAATTCGTTTTGTTGTTATAGCAAGTTAGTGAAGTAACAAACGATATCTATATAGAGTGGGAGATAATTAATTAATTAATTATCGAATCGGAGAATTTGACCACTGCTCAAGTCTTAGCCTGAGTTAATTGGATTTCATCTATCTAGCTATTGATGCTTTCTAACTTTCTTTGTCTAACTTGTGATACCGATTTCTATTCTATTATTTCCGACTACCACATCAAATAATCCACTTACACCCCCCTATCATGTCCAAGCTAACCCTGCATTATACAAACATCCGCGGTCTCTTTAGTAATAAAGCCTCTGTATTCCAGCACCTTGAAAATGAACAACCCTCTATTCTAGCCCTTAGCGAGACCCAAATTGATCAAAATAAATCTAACGCCCCTGATCTTCAATTTCGCAAATATATTCTCCACACCATGTTTCGTCGCTATAATGGTGTCTGCTGCTACGTTCGAGATGATGTCCCCTGTCAGCGTTTTTCCTCATTGGAATCAGATAAATTCGACGCTTTATGGCTTAAAATTTCCTCAAATTCATCTTCTAGATTCCTCTGTGTAATCTATAGGTCCCCTAATGATCCGAAATTTTCAGAATTTTTCAACTATCTCGGTAAATGTTGCGACCAAATTCAATCACAATTTCCCAATTCAGAAATTTCCTTTCTCGGAGATTTCAATGTCCATAATAAAGATTGGTTGACCCATTCCAGCTCCAACACGCGTGCTGGTCGCGAAGCCTATGACTTCTCTATAGCCTGCAATCTCACTCAAATCATCAACTGTCCTACTAGAATACCTGACAATCCCAAACACACAGCGTATCTTCTTGATCTATTCCTGACAACTGACCCATCGACATTCACATTCTCTATATCGGCCCCTCTGAATAAATCCGACCACTCCCTGATTAAAATTAATCTTCCTTTCAACCTGTCTAAGCCCAAGAGCCAACAAATAATTAAAAAAATATGGCTATTTAAGAGAGCCAACTTCGATGAGATGCGTAGCTTCTTTGGACAATTCCCGTGGAATGACGCATTAAAAAATAAAAATGCTTCTGAATGTGCTTCCGTATTTGAAGATGTAATTCAGATGGGCATTGAACAGTGTGTTCCCTATGTAAATGGGAAAAATTATTCAAAACCCTGGTTTAACAAGCGATGCGCCGAAGCTGTTCGTGAAAAAAATAAAGCATTCAAGGAATGGCTTTTCTGCCAAACGGACATCAAACGAATCGCTTTTTCAAAATCGCGTAACCATTGTAACAAAATTATTAATGAAACCAAGAAGTCTTTAGACGAAAAATGGGCTGACCGATTATCAGCATGCCCAGCTAATAAAAATCGATTCTGGCATCTCACGAAGAAGTTAACCACGAACTCCTCCAAATCTGCGTTTCCCCCCCTTAATCTTCCCAGCGGCTCAATAGCCACTGAGGCCCTCTCTAAAGCTGAAGCATTCGCTTCATTCTTCGCAACCAATGCCACCCTAGACGACAAGAGACTTGACCCCCCGCCCTATACCCCTAGCACCAATATTATGTCGGATATTAAATTCAGAATACCAAAAATATTAAAGATAATCAAAAACCTAAATGTTGATTCAGCCGCTGGCCCAGACAACATTCCCACCAGTATAATCAAAAATTGCGCGCCTGAACTTGCTCCTATTCTCTCAAAAATTTACAAACTTTCTTATACCACTGGCTCATTTCCGGGGAGCTGGAAAACTGCAAGAATTCAACCAATAAAAAAAAAAGGAGATTCTTCAAATGTAGCCAATTATCGTCCGATCGCTATAACTTCGGTTCTTTCCAAAATCATGGAAAAAATAATTAATGAGCAAGTTCTTCACCATTTAGAATCTAATAAACTAATCCATGATAGTCAATACGGCTTTAGACAATCTCGGTCCACCGGCGACATTTTAGCATATATAACTCATATGTGGAATAAAGCACTAGAGACTGGTAAAGAGACTTTCGTAATAGGCTTAGACATTTCAAAGGCCTTCGATCAAGTCTGGCACAAAAATCTTCTTGCCAAATTACCTGCATTTGGCCTCCCCCCGAGCCTCTGCAAGTTGCTTGAGAGCTTTCTCTCAAACCGCTCTATTAAAGTCGAGGTTGACGGAATATCATCCTCGTCCTTTAATACTAATGCTGGAGTTCCTCAGGGCTCAGTCATTTCTCCCACGCTCTTTATTATCTATATTAATGACCTATTAAATCTGCCCTCCAATCCAATACATTGTTACGCTGACGATAGCACCCTCCACAACGCTCAATCCTTACTAGACGATCGCGCAAACATAGCCTCCTCAATAAATTCAGACTTAAGCATGCTAAAAAAATGGGGATCTCACAATTTGGTAAACTTTAATGTTAGCAAAACACAATGCTGCCTAATTTCTAGGCGCGCAGATAGGAACCTTCCGGACATTTCCTTTGATTCGAGCTCATTGGAATTTCGTAATAAAATATCATTGTTAGGTGTCTCCTTAGGTTCTGACCTCTCTTGGAATGACCATATTATCTCAGTAGCAAAGGCTGCAGCATGTAAGCTTGGCTTTCTTTTCCGAACCAAACGATTTTTCACCCCCACTCAACTCCTTATATTATACAAGGCTCAAATTCGCCCCTGTCTTGAATATTGCTCGCATTTGTGGAGAGGGTCCTCCAAGTATTCTCTTGAAACCCTGGACGCAATTCAGAGACGAGCTATCAGACTGATAGGCGATCCTACATTAACTGACACTCTCGACTCCCTAGCCCATCGTAGATCTGTCTCCGCCCTTTCCCTTTTTTATAGATACTACCATGGCTTTTGTTCTGACGAAATTAAATCGATAATCCCACCAAGGGCTTCATTTGCGCGGAATACACGATTTTCTAAAACTCAACACCCCTACGCGCTTAAACTGGATACTAATCGAACAAACGCATTCGCCAATTCATTTATCCCCATGACATCTAGAGACTGGAACTCTCTTCCCCCGACCGTCTTTCCAGCAACTTATGACCTTCAATCTTTCAAGACCAGCATCCACAGATACCTTCGACTTCTACCCAATCACTAAATCTCCCCTTATCTTCACGTTACAAGGGTCCACCACGGACTACAGAGGTTGTACCTTCTTGGTGCAACTTCTTCTTGTATCAGTATCTTTATAAAAAAAAAAAAAAAAAAATAGATCCAATCTGATTTTTGAATCCAAGAGAAATATCAGATAAAATATTTCTAATTAAAAAGACTGATAATGAACGACAAACCCTCGAAACTCTAGCAAATAAATGATTAATGTACATATTTATATTCGCTATATAATATACATTGTATTTATTGTTTTATAATTAAAATAAATTCAAATATTTTAAAAAACAATCTTCAAAACGTTTAAAAAATCGGACGTTTCGGGAGAATTTCTCCCTTTATCAATGCAATTTTTCAAGTGAAAAAATAATTTTAAAAAAAAATTGCTTTTTCTAAGGTTTACAAAACAAAACTCAATTTACATATCGTCGCCTTAGAGTGTAAACCTGCTAACTGACAACAAGGAAATTTTACAGGTCAGAGAAAAACAAACAAAATTTAGTATCGTTGTTATGGAAAGAAACTATCTTTTACATTTTTTTTACAATTTACGATCGTAATTTTAAGTAGCAGTTTTACTTGGACGATGCTGCATCTCTTTTTCTTTCCAACGATATTAATATGTAATTTATGATAAAAAATGGATTTAGCAGGTTTACACTCTAAGGCGATGATATAAATATATAGATATATATGTTTATTTGCATCTAGCAGAGGAAAACCTAATTGATTTCTCTTTATGAATCAAAAACTCTGCTACTCTCGGCAAAACGAAATATTTTCAATTAGAAAGTGTTTTTACAGTAATAAATAAGACCCCATTTTACTTTTGAACGTCATCTTAAAAAATAGTGGAATAAAATATAAAATATGTATTGTAAATTTAAAAAATCACTTTAGTCACAATTTTTTTTAGTCAAAAGAAACATTTGTGACCAACAGCTTAACGATCTAAAATAGTTAGCATATTTATCTAGAAAAATACACACACACATGGAATCATGAATTTTATCAAGCCCTCCTTCGAGGAGCCCATGATGAAAAAAAAACCCAAGAAAGAAAGAAAAGAAAGACATCCTAAAAACTACATATTTTTTGAACTCAAGTATATAATAAACTGGATAAATCTCAATTTCAAATTTTTAAAGAAAACTTAAATACATATAGTAGAAGCTTTATTGTAATGAAAATGAAACAAATTCAATAATTCATGGATCAATAAATTGAAATTTGAGATTTTAATCTCGATAATTTATGGTAAGTTGTCATCTTTTGGAGTAAGAAGCAATCGATTCATCATTTTTCGAGATTTATGAATGAATGGATGAATGAAAATGAACGAATGAATGAATGGAAGCAAGAGAGAATGATTCGATGTTTGACATGAATAAATAAATGAATAAGATAAATCAACGGGACCTGTAAACGACTTTTTCGAGTTTTTTTTTTTACTCTCTCTTCTTCAATCTTAAATACAGACTGTTCACGGATTCTTTTAAACGGCTGTTACATTACTTTTTTTATCATTTGAACTTTTCCTGGATAATTAAGTTCGCATATAAAAAATAAACAAAAAACGAATGTATAAATATATCACAATATACATATATTGGCAGTTTACAAACTTTTTGAAAAGTATTTTTTTGAGATAAACACGGTATTTGTATTGATATTTGGAACGCCCGATATTTTAAGAATGCTATAAAAGGGATATAAAGAATAAAAATGGGATTTACAAATATAAAAAAAAAAAGGATTTGTATGGAAGTCCAACAGCGAGATTTTCATTTTATTAGATTAGATGACCTTGGAGCAAAAAATTGAGATTACAAAGTTTTCAAAGGATTTTAGTTTAATTCTCTCATTCAGGACGTAAATTTTGACAAATATTTTCATTTTGGAATTTTCTTAATTACAAATTTTGTTATTTTTCGGCTCTCTCTATAGAACTATATTATCAATGATGGATTTATGCTTAGGTGAGGCCCGGGCTTAGGGGGGCAAAATTTTTAGGGGCGCTAAAATTTTAGAGACGCCAAAATTTTAAAGCTCCAAAAACACCGATTAAAATTTAAAAATCGATTTGGTTTAATTTCTCTGTAAATGTATTAACAAATTTCAGTAAAGTAGGCATTTAAAATAATTGTTAAAGTGTTAAATAAGGGGGTCTAAACTAAATCTTACACTGGTGAAAGCAAAAATCTGATTTTCAAGAAAAAATTAATAAGGAAGTCCTCTGTTTGATATAAATCAACAACAACGTTATATACTCGTATATGTTGCAATAAAAACCCGTTTTTATTAAGAACAGGTTCTTACTAGTTAAAACGCGTTTCACTGAATAACTTTGTGGTAACTAGAGTTTACTGATGATGTTCGTTGAGTTTGGTTCAAAAGTCTAGAATGTTCATTTTTGACCTTTCGCCTCATTTTGGGTGTTTATTTTCAAAAATTTTTAAACGAAAATGTCAAAAATTAGTAGCAAAGTTGTAAAGAACGTAATTTTTGACATTTAAGTTTAAAATTTTTGAAAATAAAGTCACCGATTTCTTTGAAATTTTCACACAACATTCCATTCAAATACACGAGTGTTTTTATAGATATCACACTTGTGGCATGTAAAATTTTTTTTTCCTGGAAACAACGCCGGCACCTCTCTGGGGGCGGGGGGGGGGTAAAAGCAAACAAAAGGATGATGGCCGATAATAGCTTTTTGGAAATCTTTCAACTGTCAATATTATTTTTGGTTAAGGGAACAATTTTAAAATGAGACGCTCCCCGCCAGGGGCTAGGTGACGCCGGGCCGGGCGTCTGCTAGTTTCAAACAAAAATATATAAGAAAATCATATTCTACTCAAAAGTCTGATCAAGGGTGTTTAAAAACTTGTTTTATATGTTGCTAGTAATTTGTAGGTATATAATTAGGAGAAAATAAAATTTTTGTTATAATTTATGTATTACCTACCTATACATAATAGATTGATTTTCTATTTTGAAAAGTGTTAGTTAGTATTCGAAATCATATTTAGAATTCTAATTTAAATTCACAAACCCTATCCCTTTACGACTAATTGTAATCTCATGGTTTTTGATATGTATGAAAATACTAGGGTGGGTGACTGATTTTCACTTATCTATTAATACTTGAAGCTGTTTCCAGAAATATAGACCCGAAACCTCTTTTTCATTCTAATGTAAAATTAATATATGTATAATGAAAATCGAATTTTGTAAGGTTGAAATTTGTCTACTTAAAATAGAGTGGTATTATATTAGCTTCAGAACTTAAAATGAATAATTGAGAAAATCGGGGGGGGGGGGGGTATATATAAAAGGGTTGTAGTTGAATAAGTGTTCTAGTAGCTTCTGTATCCAAATTTCTTGGGGGGGGGGCTCTTTTTCAGAAAATAAACAAAAATTCTATACATTAACGAACAACAATTCAAATTAACTACAACAATTTAACAAATAATATACAAGTACAAAAAAAAGAAAAAAAAAATAGAAATGTATGCTCATTAACAAATAACATGACTATAGATTCCATCAAAAGACAAAAAATAATTTAAACCCGATACCAGGAGCAAGCGACGCATTAGCCATCCCGGCATTTCCCATAAGCTATTACGGAAACCTGGTCAAAACCTTAACAAGGATGGTATGACTTCTCTCTACTTCAGATAATCTCTGCTTGTGAGAACTAAATAAAATTTGTACAACTCTAGCACTTGACAAAATTAATAATTTATAAGCAAAATGTATTTGAAAATAATAAAACCAACATTACATATTAAAAAAACTTAACTCTTCTAGTTAAATAAGTACTTTTCTTACCTTTTTTTTGTAAAAAGATTTTATATCAGGGTGAATTTTGGAGATTTTCAAAAGCATATTGACAGATCTATATGGTACTTCTACGAAACGGAATAATATAGATCTGTGGCGGTGTGTTTTATTATAGATTCATTAAGGCTGGCCTTTATCAATATGACTTAAAAGTAATTATTTATTAATAAATAAAGTAAATAAGTATGAACATTTATTTATTTATTTCAGAATTGATTAATTAATGTTTTTAAATCAAATATAGGATATCATTTTATGATGTTTTGCTTACGTATTTGGGGCCCTGTATTTTTGCTACAACTGCTACAGCGGTAGCCACGCCCCTGAGTTGAATACTTGCATTTTAAAGCTGCATTTTTACACAAAAAATTGTATTTTGACAAGATGCATCTTTGTGCCAAATTCCAGCAAATATATAGTATAGTTCAACCGTTCGCGGACAAAAATTTGTGTACCGTATCTTGAAAAAGTTTTCACTTTTCATTTTGAGTGTTAATGAAATTTTAATAAGTCAAACTAATATAATAGTTTATGTTTTTCCATTAGACAGAGTAAATCCATTGTAATTTACTAATTAACCGATTCAATGCATTTAAGTTGATGAAATTAAACTCTTAATACCCTCATCATCTCAAGTCTTAAGAAGCGAAGAAGAAGAAGAGAAGAGTGCACATTAATTTAATTATCGTAATATTTAATGCACAGCCTGCAACAGCAACACCCTCTGTCGGCGAGACTCCACTTGAAATCCATCGGTTGAATATTTCCAGCCCTTGTGTATATCAACATTATCGTCTTATATTTTAAGTGTGTTTATATATTCATTAAGTTGGAACGTTATTTATTTTTTGAGACTACCTTAGAACCTAGATCAAGTTTCCCTCTGAAGGAGCCCAGCGCCTCTCATCATAGACTTATTTTCTTATCTTTTGAAAGTCGAGAGGATTCAGAGGGATGTTATTTAACAGGGAAAAGTTGAAAGCGAGAGAGGAAAAGAGAAAGGAGACGAGCAAATGTTCGATGATTTAATACATTCCGAAAGACAATGAGATGATATACAATATCGTTTTAAAATGAACTATTTGCATCTCTTTTACATAAAAGCCTTTACAAAAAGAAAAAGTCTATCAAATACAAATATTCCCTTTGTTAAAAAATGACATTATATTTGTTAGGCGATTTTTTATATAAATATATTTTGAACTAGCTGACGCCCGGGCCTTCGCCCCGGCGTCACCTAGCCCCTGGCAGGGAGCGTCTCGTTTTATGGTTAAAATTTATATAGATAATAGCTGACCCGACCACGCGTTGCTGTGACTAACTCTTATGCTTCACGCCTAAACCACTGGACGTATCGAAACTATATTTGCAATATATGTTCGTTTGGTGCTCCGATTGGTATATCTAAATTTTGGGCCAGGTTTATAATTATTGTTCCCTTAACCAAAAATAATATTGACAGTTGAAAGATTTTCAAAAAGCTATTTTCGCCCATCTTGTTTGTTTACTTTTACCCCCGCAGAGAGGCGCTGGCGTTGTTTCCTCGAATTTTTTTTACATGCCACAGGTGTGATATCTATAAAAACGCTATATATAAAAACACTCGTGTATTTGAATGGAATGTTGCGTGAAAATTTCAAAGAAATCGGTGAAGAACTTTCGGAGATCCTTCAACGTATCACTTAAGCATAACAGTACATTTTTATTTAAATAGATTTTGATGTGAAAATGCCACTTCCGTGTGGAATTATTTTAAAGTGAAAGTTTCTTTTTGCCGAGAGAAGCAGAATTTTTATAAATTGAAGGAGATAATAAAAGAGTCTGTTTGGAACTAAATAAAATTAAAAAAATAAATTAAAAATTTATTATTCCAGTAGAAGACACACTTGAATTATTTTAATTGAAATTTTTAAGATTCAAATTTGGTCTTGGGGTCCAAAAATTTTTTAAGAAATAACATGTAATATTTTAATTGTTATTTAATTGAAAATATTTTGTTTTACTGAGAGTAATTCATAATGAGAAATCAATGAGGTTGACTTCTGCTTGATGCAAATAAACATATATATGTTGCAGTAAAACTCCGTTTTTATAAGAACGCATTCTTACTAGTTAAAAAGTGTTTCACTGAATACCTTTATGACGTGTGAGTTTACTGATGTTGGTTGAATTTGGTTCAAAGGTCTAGAATCTACATTTTTGACCTTCCACCTCATTTTGAAAGTAAACACCTAAAATGAGCCGGAAGGTCAAAAATGAAGATTCTAGACCTTTGAAGCAAACTCAACCAAGATAAGTAAACTCTAGTTGCCCTAAAGGTATTCAGTGAAACGTGTTTTACCTAGTAAAAACGCGTTCTTACTAAAAAACGGGTTTTTACTGCAATATGTTACTAGGGTGGCCCAAAAAAAAAATATGTTAATTTAACATGTTTTTAAAATGCTCACTAAAAATAAGTTCCATAAAAAAATTTGAAGAGGTCACTCAAGATTTTTAAAAATTTCCAAAATGGTTGAAAATTGAATTTTATTTTCACTTTACCATACAGGGTATGGTCAAGTATTTTGTAAATTTTTTTCTCGTCATGTTATTAATGACAACATTGAAAATTATAAATATTCTGAAAATTTGAAGTCGATATATCAATTTATAGATTTCAAGGGTTGAATGTTATATTATATATAAAATTAGGGGGTAGATTTCAAGGGTTGTTTACCTTTGATTGGCTGTACATAATCATAGATGCTGCTTCGGCGAGTTCTCAACGTATAAAGCGAGAAATAAGAATTGAGAAAGAATCCCGTTGCTTGATAAGATAAATCACTCGGTCAAATTTCTCCGAAATATTTCAATATAAAATCCTTTAAGAAATTCTCAAATGTATTTTGTATCCAATTTACTCTTCTTTGAATATTATTATTTAATTAAAGAGACTAATTAACTAAATAGCCAACATGTAGGTATATTAGGGTGGCACAAAAAAACGAATATTTTTTTATTTTTGATCTTGCATGAAAATACTAGTATATTAATTTAACATGTTTTTAAATGCTCACCAAAAATCAGCTTGATTAAATAATTTTAAGAGGTCACTCAAGACTTAAAAATTTGAAAAATGTTAAAAAATTGAATTTTTTTCTCGTCATGTTATTATTACCTACGTATAAAATTGTAAATATTCTGAAAATGTCAAGTCGATATATCAATTTATAGAGGTCGCTCAAGATTTTTTTAATTTTTAAAGTAGTGTACTTTGGAAGTGTTCGAGTGACCTGTAAATATAAATATTTTTTTTTTTCAATTTTTAACATCTTAACGAATAGAACCTTCGACCCCCCCCCCCCCCCACCCAGCCCATAAAAATCCCCTCTTCTCCTCCCAACCCAGGCCTTTAGGGGATGCACCTATTTGGTGTAACTCATTCTCTCATCATATTCATTAAAAAAAAAAAAAAATGAACCGCGAGACACAAAGAAAAAACATAAAAACAATTATTACTACAGCATTTTAATAAATTTTTTTTTAATATTTATATTTAGAGGTCACTCGAAAACATCTAAAGTAGACTACTTTAAAAATTAAAAAAATCTTGAGCTACCACTATAAATATATATATCGATTTGAAATTTTTAGTATATTTATAAGGCAATAATAAAATGACGAGAAAAAGAAAATTTTGAAAAAATAATCAATTTTCTACATTTTGGAAATTTTTAAAATTCTTGAATGACCTCTCAAAAAAATTTTATCCAGCATTTTTTGGTGAGCATTTTATGCGAAAGATATTCTTTTTTTGGCCACCCTAATATATATATATATATATATATATATATATATATATATATATATATTTATAATTATATAAATATAATAAAATATAAAACTATGACGGAAATTGAAACGACTGTAATAAGTTAATAATTCATAATTTTTATAAAAAAACCGACTTCAAAATTATATAAACAAAACAAATAAACATAAACAAAGAAATAAACAGGTTCATAAACAAAGAAGTTATGGGTGAACATGCATAACAAAAAAGGTCCGATACCAATGAAATTTAGTTTTTTATCAATCGGAAACTATACTGAACACAATGCAAAAAAATCATCAAAATCGGTTCACAATTGGCGAAGAAATCGAGTAACATAGACACAAAAAAAAATTCAGTCGAATTGAGAACCTCCTTTTTTGAAGTCGGTTAAAAACAGAAATTGTTCCTAGACTTCAAGTTCAACATTCAAAGAATTTGGCCACGCGTTTTCTTTGCTTTTGAGATCTATGCGAATGAAAACCTTATTTCTGAATATAATATACCAAGTCAATCATTATTTATTTTAGCTGTCATCTTATTAGAATATAATAAATTTTGTGGGGGAATGTTGCCTCTTAATTGTTAAGAAAGTATGTTGTTGTTGTTAGCACAGACTCACCCAACTCTCCAAGTAAAATATGAAGCAATATAAATACAAGAATAAAATGAACTAAGCTCAAAATGAAGTATGCTCTTTCCCTCTCTTTCTCTCGAGGCAGAAACTAATATGAAAAACAATAACAGATAGCTTGAAGCACACATTTGTCCGTATTTATATTAATATTTGTTCGTTAGACATGTTTATACATATATACATTTATATTCGTATATGAGGGTGGCTTTTGGCCCTGGATTGGGAGAGAAGCAAAGACACCCGCAAATATGCGTTTTAATTATCCAACTGGCCCGGGTTATTTACGAGGCCCTCGGCAACGCGATGCTAAATTACAATTAGATTAATCGTTTATATACATACATACCCCACGTATATAATACATGGGGGTAATGACTTTTACTAAAAACAAGAAAAGTTCAAATAATAGCAGCTAATATTTAGTCCTAAATATGAAAACTTTCTCTCTAGTAAAAACAAGAAACTATGCTTTCAAAGGGAAGCATTTAAATAATCATAATAAATTAAAAACTGTGCACACTTTTATTTGCTTAACTTTTATATCAAAAATTTGGAGGTTAAAGTGAAAACTTTTTGAAAACCTGGGATAAAATTCCGCAAATTTAGTGATTTTGTAATTTTTTGTTAGCTAAAGGCTTGAGTTATAATGTTAAAACTTACCAGAATTGATAGAAGCTATTATGCTATATTTCAGCTCATTAGCTAGAACTATATCTATGAGAGGTTTCGATTTTTAATGGAATGAATTACATTTTAAACCACAAGTTCTGCAGCTAGAAAGCTTATAAAATCTACTCAGCTTTTATTTTTGGAAATGAGAACATTTTGATGGTACCAGAACATATTTGATAAAACTTTACGTTCTTGACTTTTATTTTGGATAGTTAAGTCCAAGAAAACAGATACTTAGACAAACTGTGGGAAATAAGTCAGCCAAATGAGAGTCACACATAACTAGACACTGGATTTTAATCAAGTAAAAACTGCCAAAATATGAAATTAAAAATGCTGAAATATGCAAAGATATAAGTTTTATTTAATTTGCAATTTTGTTAAACCGAGATTATTTTTTATTACATCATCTTTATATAATATTCAATATTTGTAAAAATCCTTTAATTATGCAATTTTATTCAAATATGCAAAAATATGCATGATAAAATTTAAGCTATAGTATCCTAGATGCATGATTCAGATAGATAATTGATACCCTGAGTCGTATGTGGCGCTAAACAAAATATTCAATTGTATAGGAATCCGGTTTCTAGACATAACGTAGGGTTGGTACCAAAAATTAATGAAGTATTAGTGAGAAATAATTTCAATTTAAAGTGTAGATAAATACAAGCCTTAGTCTCAAATATATTACTCTGTGAATGTCCAGAAATCTCCCAGGTATAACCAATTCAAAATCGCTGTTTAAGGAGATAAAATTCATTAAATTGCTTGAATTACATAAGATTTTGCGTGTTATATAATATCTATATACTAACATATACCTATATATAAAAGTAGCTGACTACCGGGCCTTTGGTCCGGCTTCACCTAGGCCCTGGAGGAGAGCGTCTCGTTCCGAGCTTTTTAAAAAATGGGCCAATCATATTGGCTAAAGATTCAAGCGGTACCACTGCCA
Organism: Forficula auricularia; assembly: GCA_024734495.1. NCBI lineage: Eukaryota > Metazoa > Arthropoda > Insecta > Dermaptera > Forficulidae > Forficula > Forficula auricularia. The sequence continues at coordinate 7,672,023 of JALMQS010000117.1, forward strand.
TCTATATATAACTAAGTCAAGTTTCCGGTCCTACGGCCAACTACCTACCAAACACTCTATTTTATTAATTATTATTATTTTTTTTGCGTTTGGACCCTTGGGATCACGCAAAGCTTGATGTCTCTTTTCTGGTTGCACCTTCCACGCCTCTATCTTTTTCCGGAACGTGTTATCGAGTTCCATCCATGGTCAGGCTATGTAATTTTCCTGGCCGGATGAGTGTGTTGATGTTAAAGGTGCCCAGGTATGTATGGATTTTTGGCGTTATTCTTCCATTGTTTCTTCCTTGATTTCGTGATGTTCCGGGTCCCCCAGAATCTGAATGCCCGGTTGCCACTCGAGGGTGGGTGGATTGGTTAATCTTGTTTTGCCTCTCACGATTCATGGTTGCTTGTTAGGAAATTATGTCCTGCGCATGCGCAAGATTTTGTAGAACCAGAAATTTTCAGTTTCTGGAGCCGAGGGGCCGGTTTTTTTTATTATTTTTCAAATAAATTCACTTTACTTCTTGCTGGGATCGAACTGATGAAGTCTAGGTTGATATTCTCCTAATCGGATTAGAAAAGTTGGTGATTTAACCGATTGCGCTACCGACCCCTCTTTTATTAATTATTATTATTATATTATATTATATAATATAATATAATTAAAAAAAATGAATTATAATGCTATCGTATTTTCTTAAAATTTCATTCGGGAACTATATCTTCCATGGGGGGGACGAGAGGATAACGTATAAGCCTGCTAATCAAGTGGACCCGGGTTCGAATCCGACTCGCGGCAACCGGCTAAAATCTGATCCCTAGATAGAAAACAAAATTGTAAATAATGGTATCGTAAATTGGCTGATGGCTAGAAAGGCCGAAAAGCCAAAAAAAATTCTTCCATTGGTTTGTTTACAATTTACGATCTCAAAGAATTATAATTTTTTTTTTCGCGTGATTATAATCATTGAAAGACATTAAAGTGCCCCTCCCTCCTCTCCTAAGTGCGCTCTACATTATAAAAGCTAAGCCCTAACCCGTGTAATTAATTTATTTGAAGCATGGCCAGGATTAAGAAGGGCTGAAGTGAAGTGCTGTTAGAGATGGCGGATGTCTTCTTGCTCCTCGGGAATAGCAGAGAGAATCTTGGATTGCATTTGGGTTGGCAGTTATTTTATATCAGCCCCTTCGCCCTCTAATCGCGTTTCGTTTAGATACCAAGAAAAGACAATTCTAGATTGAAATCTCAAGTTAATTTTTGAATATGTATATGAAATTAAATTCTTAATTATAAATTTGTAATCTTGTTTCTTTTACTTACGTATATGAAATAGAAGGTTAAGATTTGAGGTTTATCTCAACAAAAATAAGAGATCAGTGTAGTAATCAGTTACAAGTAATTAATTAAAATACAAAATGGCATTCGGTATGCATAGCCTGGCAGAGTATTTAATTTATTCAAGAATTAAATACTTTTTACTAGAAGGAATAGAAAAAAGAATTCTAAGCATGATTTTTGTGTTTCATGATTCAGATTCTTATGATAGCGGATAATGGAAGAACATTGAATAAATGTCTTTATTTCTAAAACAGGAATTAATTATATTTTGTGATTTTAAGCTCAAGAACTTTCAGATCGAAAAAATATTTGCCATCTTTGACAAAAATTACGTTTCGAGGGTTTTATTTTCTAATCATTGAAGTATAGGGTCTGAGAATATACTAGTACATTGAGGTGTATTGTCTTTTCCAGTTGTCATATGCTAATACTTTGTGCTTTTCTTATTTACTCATTGGTAGCCTGCTTCAGAATAGTTATCAAAAGCATTCATTTTAGATCGATTCCAGATAATCAGTCCAGTTCCGTAAATGAAAAGTTTTTATGGAGTAAGGTTTTTGGCCTTACTTCCAACCCCTTTTAGTCGCCTTTTACGACAAACAGGGGATACTGTAGATATATTCTACCCCCAGTCCACAGGGGGAGTACTTATTGTAAGATTCAAAAAAATATCATTTTCGCCAGAGAATTTTAAAAACTGTGTTTCAGTAGTAAAGAAATTTATTTTGTTTTCCCCGACCATCCCTGGCGCCCCTGAGACTAAAAGTTCCTTTTAAAATACTATTCTACAAAATGTCCTTTATTAAATACATATTTTAAATTAACCCTTTCAGACCCCTTATACACGATAGTGTATATAATATTCTAATCAATTTTATTCAAAATTTGTAATAGATAAAAGCAATGAAACCGAATATACATGTTCCTGTACTCTATTAATATTGTAAAAATATATTGAAAAATATATTCGAGTATGCTTAATAACTTATTCTATTTAAATATAAAAATAATTTTTTTATAGATGTTATTTATTTAATTCAGATCTGAAGGGGTTAAGAGCTGATTTGTGATACAAATGAACTAATCAAATGCCATCTTGTGAAAGTTTCTTTTTGCCGAGCGTAGCAGAATGTTTATAAATTAAAGGATACAAAATTGAGTGTGTCTTCTGCTTGAAAATTAAATTACTACTACTACTACTATAGTTTCGAAGACCCCCTTTATCATTCCATTACCCTGTGAATCCATTGTAATAAATTGATGAAGGGGGAAAAGCCCTCGAAACTATAGTCTTGTTATAAATAAATTTAAAATATTATTTTTCCAGCAGAAGACACACTCTTTTATTGTCTTCTTTAATGTCATTTTGTGGGCACCCGAAATTTATTATTATTTTTATTATTTTGTTAACTACCAATTTGAGCAATTATTTACTAAAATCTGGACTTTAAGCCGAAAAAGATAAAAAGATAGATAACGAAAAATGAGGAAGCTTTTTAACAAGATTGGAGTTTATTTAAAAAAAAATCTTTGAAAAGAAGACGAAATTTCTGAATCAATTTAAACTATGATCTCAAGTCGTCGTTTGTTCCATCTAACTCGTGACTTGTTGAAAGTGAAAAAAAAGGTCAAGTTGACCCTAGGGGATTTTTTTTCTTTTTATACTTTATTTTTGAAAAAACGGGGAAAGGTGAATCCGCTTATCTTCGTCAAGGCTTAAAAGAGGAAAGAAGGTAGAGAGAGAGGGGAAAGTAGAAGACCCTTAGACAACTAACAAACCAAAAACCTTACGAACAGAGTCACTTCCTTTTTCAGAAAACTTTTATATATTTATACTGGAATATTGGCCTAATATAATCTTATGCTAGTACATGTAATAAGAGGCGAAGTTTTGGGCTTTGAAACTTTAGAGGATTTTTTGATTTATCTGATGTTTATCTTTGAAAAATGAGAAAACATATTTTTTATCCTTAGTAACATGAGCCTGAGTATGTTCTCAAATTTTCGTCAGTTTTATAAATTTATAAAAAATAGTAATAATAATAATAATGAAAGATGATCATAAAGCGAGCCTATTGTATAAAATTCTTGGTCGTTTTCATTAGCTACTTGTTACTAGTCCATTGGTACAAATTATAATAAAACAAAATCATTATACCTCTAAAGAGTTTTCAATATCTACTTATGAACTCAAATTAAAGGAAAATTATCATTATTTTTTTGTATTTTTTTTTTTCATTGAAGGACTTTCAACATCTTGATGAAAAATTAATATTTGTTAGAATAATATATTCGGAGTAACTTAAAAAAAAAATATTTGGGCGATTATTTTTAGTGGAGGGGATATAAGATCAATGGCTTTGAAACGATCCATTCATAAAGAGGATATAGTAGTGTGAAAAGTACAGTGACGTTAAAAAACATAACCTAAAATTTTAGCACTGTTCATATGTATAGAGTGATTACAAGGTTAAAACTGTTTGTGTGGATTGTCGCGAAAGAACTACCTTAAAAGCATATCTATCATTTTTACTAGTATACTGGTACGGTCATAGTACTTTAAATCTTTCTTTTGTTGCTGAGAGTAAGCGGGTAGGGTAATAAATTTCATAAAATGTCACTACTGGGAGAAAAAATGAAAGACGATATGTAATTTTCAAACTCAGTGATTTTCAGCTATTATGTGTTATGCTGTTATGATATTGATCTGAATTTTATTTCTTCTTATTTAATTTTTGAAGGGTAGGCCTCGAGGAGCACTTATGGCCCTTGGACCAAAGTTTGGAAAACTCTATTATTAGATATATGTACTAGCCTTTATAAGTAAATATATTTATATTATGCAGTGATATATAGTATTTTGTGTGTGTATTTTTTCTTGTTATATAATATGTACCTTTGTATCTATATATGATATATTGTGAAGCCAAGATTTTATTAAAAAAAAAAATGTATAAACCGTGAGAAAGGATACCGTTAAGAATCTAAAACATCTGTTGAAGGTTAAATAAAAAGACATTACACCTAAATATTGTCCACATTGTTATTTAAGAATCGATACAATATGTAAAACTTTCTAATTTCGCCATTGGTGATCAAACTATTAAAAATTCTATATTGAAATTGTTATAACATGGAAGAAATAGATTATCCCGAAATAATTTTTCTATCTCGAACATAATAATATCAAAATAATCAGAAAGTCGAATGAAAGGGAAAAAAGATAATGATCACTGTCAAGAAGAGAATCAAAGGGGTGTATAGGGGGGTTGAAAAGAAAGTTAATTGGCGGAATCATAATTTTAAATTAAAAACTATTAAAAATAATAGGTCTTTATTAACAGCAATAGTAATCGAGTTTTCTTCTTATAACGAACTAAGTGGGCATTTTCCATTCATTGGCGAGGGTAGGTTAGGGAGGGGGTGAAAGTCAAGTGGTAGGCCGGCAAAGAAAAGCACTTTTGATCCATGTTCGTTATATTGAGCATGTTGATCAGGGTGGTGGGGGCCGTATATACAGAGACATCCAATACTTCTTCTATCTATAGGAAAAGGGTAGACACGTCATTTAATTGCCATTCACTGCTAATGAAAGGTTCAACTTCATGGTCGCTGAGGTCGAATTAATTCTCCTTTCCCTCCCTGTCTAATCACGAAAAATAAACACAGTGCAATTCATTAGAAATTTCATTAAGAAATCTAATAATATCTCTTAGATATTTATTTATGACGCCTGTATTGTAATTGGCAATTTAGGGAAAATTATATGAGGGTTATTATGAAACACCAATGTTATCAAAGTAGGTTATAGTAATACATATAAGGAATACAGTAAAACCACTCAAATCCGAAATCCCGGGAAATCCGAGCTCAAAAAAAAGAAACTTATTTATTTATTCATAAAACAATTATGTATATATTTTACATTATAACCTTATTTTACATAATTAGTTGAAAAATTAACAAGGAAGTACAGTTAGCATACCTAACAAAGTTTAAATGTGTCTATATACTTATGTCATCCAGAATTGAAAAACGGTAAAAGTTGGTTATTGAAATTCCTTAGGTTAATCAATTTGCAAAAACAATGAAATAATAATAGAAATAATATAACAAAATATCACTTAATCTTTCACTTGATATCGGTTATCTTCAATTGTAGAAGGTGCTTTCGGCTAATCCGAACAGACTACAGCCCCAATTAGTTCGAATTTGAGGGATTTCACTGGAATTCAATTTAGTTGGTAAACATAAATTGAGGGAAAAAGTGAGAACTCGATTCATTAGTAATGAAGCTTTTGAAGCTTTTATTTTTGTGATTAATTAGATTAAAATTTGAATTTTTAGTTAAATCACACAAAATGAATTATAATTATTTATTTAATACGAATAAATAATACAATAAAACTACGACTATTCGGTCGACTTGTTCTGCGATCGTTCTCAAGAATTAGAGGAAATTTTAAATTTACAAATTATGTGGGTATCTATACATTTTTCTTAAAATAAAAAACCGTATTAAGAATTTAGTAGGATGTTTATTATTTTGGAGAGGGTCGAATTTTAAAAATATTTTTTTTTTATTATGAAATGTGAGAGAGATTCAAAGATCTATTTAAATAGAAATAGGGTTAATATTTTTGAAATTCATTTAGCTTTAAAATGAAAAAATGAGAGAGCATTTTTAGATGATTTAGCTGTGTGTCAAGAAATAGCTTAAATTTTGTAGTTTTGGAAAAAATTCCTAAAATACACTTTTATCTTCTTATCATCGACAAATAAGAACGGAACCTTTGGTAAGCGGTCCGATATTTATTTTCTAATTTTCTGAATCCCTGAATTTCGTTATAATGAAATTTATAATTAAAAATTTAATATTATATATATTTTCAAAAATTAAATTGAGACTTCAATTTAGAATTAAATTATTTTTTTAAGACATGGTACGGACACTGATAATTTCGGTGAAATTGCGATTGAACGATTTAAGCTAGAAATCTTAAACTTAGCACAAAAGCCACAAATTATTATTAATATAAGCCTTTGTAAAATTGCAGTGTATTATAATAGCTGAAACAGTTAAAGATTCGATTTTTTCTAATTTTTTGAATTTTCTATCTGTAAGATCTGAAGCTAGAAATCCGAAAAATGAGTTTTTAGTTTAGGAAAATCAAACATTTTGCAATTACTTTTCTAGAACCTTCCATCTTTGTGTTATAGTAAGTTTTAAAAGTCTTATTTCAATGGGATTAATAAGAGACAATGTATATAATTTTAGGGGATTTAAAAATGGTTGATGTGGAAAAAATTGACTGACCAATATGTCCAACATTAAGCCCTTTAAGTTCTTCCGTTTTAATTTAGTAATGACTAGCCCGAGTAATCCGAATTATTTATTTTCCCTTTTAAAATTCATGAACTATTTTAATATACATGGTGAAAATAGACGGAAAGGGTTTTATCCGTGTAATGTACAGATAACACTTGCTAAAATCAATTCCTTGTTTGGCTATTCTGAGAGTTTCGTTAAGTAAAACCAGTCATTTAGATTCCTCAATGAAACTTTTATAATTCTCGTTTGGAAAGAAAGAGAGAGAACTCCTGTACCGGGATTTGAACTCCCGTTTTCTACGCCTTTCAAGCGTGAGAAAGACTAATTAAAGAAAAGAAATTGGACTCGACTGTGATGGCAGGCTAATTTTCAAATCGGCAACTCCCCAATTTAAATTTACCACCCTGACCCCCCCCCCCCCCCCGCCAACCGCGCAACCCCTTGACTATATATAGGAAGGAAGGAAGCGAGGCGAGCGAGCACCTTTCATAATTAACCCTTTCCAATTACAATTAACGGTTAAGATTAGTGTATTCTAAATGAGAGGTTTCGTCTGAGGGCCCCCCTGGCGGGGAGCGGGTGAACTTATGTAAGGAGGTAGGGACAATTAAAAATGTTAATTGCTTCGGAGCAGGCATCTGTCTAGGGCTCTAGGGCTCTAGGGCTCTAGGCACCACTAGATGTTCTCTGCACACACCCCCACCGAAACTCTTTGTTTGAGTAATCTTCGACGCCATCGCGGGCCGCATGCTAATCACTTTCTATTGCGCCTTCAAGAATTGTTTGAAATTCTCCGATTATAATTAGTCATTTTCTCTTAGATTAAAAATTAAAAAGAGGAGAGAAGGAAAAAAAATAAAGAGTAGATAAAAGTCGAGTCTATCGAAGAAGAGTTACTTCTTAAGTGGAGAGGAAACAAAAGCACACACCCTGCTAGCACTCTACAATCACCCTTTTACTCTCGTTTACCCCCTCTACCCTTTACAAATTGATTTTTTGTCTCGCTCTCATTCGTTGATTGATACAGAGAGGGAAAAAGAGGGAAAATAAAAATAAATACACTTGGAGAGAGGTTTAATATTTGTTTCGAAATATACAGGGTAGGTTTTTAAATCTCAAATTCCAAAAATAAACGATATGTAAAAAAAAAAAATAATCACGGTTTATTTCTGACAGAATGGAACGTCAGGTAATTAATGGTGATTAATAATAATTCACGTTTTATTTACAAAGTTTTTTAATCAGGTATATTTGCAATGTATTTGCAATGTATCAGAGTTTAATTTAAGCATAAATTGCGTTTAAAAATTATGCACAGTAGATTTATATGTAATATTTATCCTATATAAAAGTTCAAGTTGCCGATAGAAATATTACATTTTCTAAGAAAATTACAAGAGGGTGTCGTCTATTAGATCCGAGATAGAATGGAATGTCAGAAGGCGAGTTTATACCCTCGGGAATCAAACCCAAGTGCCAAAATTAGAAAGCCAGTGTAAAACCTTTTATCTGTATCCTTTTGAGATCACAAGATCTCATTTACCATGTCTAAAACAGTGATTACTTTTCTACTCAATTTGAGGGGTTTTTCATGCTTACAAAAAATACTAGAAGCCTAAAACTACCTTTAAATTTTAATCATCCAATTCTTTCTTGTATTGTATACCAATAATAATAATTTAATTAATAGAATTCTCAAACATGAACATGTGAATCATAATTTAAAAATTTATTTTAGGAATTCTTTTTAGCTGTAGTATTTTTTTTTTTTTTTTTGATGATATTGATGTGAGAAGGAGATACACCAGAAGGTCCATCCCCTAAAGGCCTGTATAGGCTGGCCCCTCAATCGTGAAAAGAACAGAGTAGAAGGAAAAGAAGCCGGGATCACGAGCCAAATCTCCGAAAGTTAGATATAGTCGAATTTACTAAGTTTTTAGGGGCTTCGAGCAATGGTAAATTCTCCGCGCGATTTTAATAAGGGTTTACCATAAATAAGAGACGTGCAGCTTTTATTTATTTATTTTTTATTTATGAACTTTCGGTATCGTTTCGGCTATTGGTTGTAGCCATCTTCAGAGCGGGAATTTGTAAATATATATATAAAAAAAAATTTCAATTAAATATTGAGAAATTCCCGCCGAAACATTAGCGGGAGTTCATAAATAAAAAATAAATAAATAAAAGCTGTATGTCTCTTATTTAAATTCAAAAATTGTAGTATTTATTATCTTTAAGTTGATAAAAAGTGAAATATGTACTTTATAAGAATTAAAAAAAAAAAAAATTTAAAAACTCGAGAATCATATTTGTTAAGATCTCAAAGAATAAATAATCGAATAAAATAATGAATCTACTAGGTAGGTACGTAGTTTTAATAAATTTGCCTTAACCCATTGAAAACCACTCATCTGACCTTACCTTACGATTACATAACGTATTCTAAAATTCAAAAACTTTTATGATAATTAATCTTTCAAGTGAAGGAATTAGGCCCTCACAAAAAATAAATAATATCAAAATATCTGACATAGTGTGCTTAGGGATATGTACTATAGTTAACCTAAAAAGTTAATGAATTAGGCATTCACAAAATACACATTTACGTATAGAAGCGCATATGGTTCATTTGTAAGTAAGGATCACAAATAAAGCTGAAACAAAAATGAAGAGTATAAGTCAGTCATTTATTCTAATTAAGAATGATTTAGGCTTACGAGAAAGGTAAAAAAAGAAGAGTGTTTCCTATTTGAATTTCGGATTTTAGGTTAAATAGAAAACTCCAAGGGGGCTATAAATAATGTTGAAAGAAGGCAATTTTATGAGCAGCAATTGGGGCGTTCGTGATTGCTAATAAGTCTCCCTCTCCTATTATTATTAGCATTTTTAAGCTCTCCAATTCTCAATTATAGTTATTTTTCATCTTTAACTTCGTTTCCCAAGTGGCAATAAATTGTCTAATCTTTTCTTGATAAATTAATAGACACCGAGAATATCCAATCAAGTTTTTTTTCTTCTTTTTATTGAATTGAAAAACATTCTTTCAATGAAGGGAAATATTTTTCTAATGATCAAGCAGGTTGTAGAAATATTCAAATTACCCTCAGAGTTACATGTTGTATTTGAAATATAATTGTATTTTATGTAATTTTTGTATTTCAAATACATGGAGATCGACGAATTGTGTAATGGTATTTTAACTACATTGCTGCGAGAATTTTATAATTCAAATAAATTTGAATTTACTTCGAAATTATAATTTTTTTAAGGCTTTAATAATTAATTCTAAGTTAATTTAATAATTTCAAGTGACCTACTTGAGTTAGGCAAATGAAAAAACATCACTTGTTATCTTCTAGAACTTAGCAATTATTGTGTTAGCATTATAAAGATATACGTATTAATGATTTTCAAAAAAATACATTCAAATTTTCTATTAAGTTGGTATTAACAGATTTTGCTAAAGTATAATATACTTTTGCTAAATATAATATTATATAGTGGAATATAAAATAAATTTTTAAACAATTTTGTTACCAGCCATTAATACACTAAACCAGCCATCTTTTTTGGAGTATTTTGCATTGGTAGTAACGGGAAACCATTTACAGGCGGATAATTTTTGAAAAACGTATTCATAAATTGTTTAGAACAATTAATTAATGAATTTGCAAATAAAAAACAAATAATTGAAAGAAATGCCATTCTCAGCCCGAACATTGAAGATATATATATATATCAAAAAATATTAAGGTTAAAAATGATTTGTTATTTAGTGACCTAATTGGCATTGCACTTGATGAAAGTACAGATAATATGGCTAGGCTGGAAAATTATTATTACATGTTCTTATTGGTATAATTATTTTTATAAAAAAATTTATTATAAAATAATAAAAACCAATATAGTTATATACCTTTACGATGTTTTGATTAAGCTTTGTTATATTGTATATAACTCATATCTATACTTATTATTATAATCGGCTTGCGCGACGACTCAGACGTGATTTTTCTTTTAATTTTAAAACACACTAATAGTTCATAATAAATAAAATTTATTAAATCAGAAAATTTAAATTATTATTTTAAAACTCCCTATGGAGTCCAGGGGGAGTAGCCCCTTGGCCAGCAAGATGCCCGCCAAAGGCCGGCTTCTCAGCTAGTTTAATATATTTGTTATTATTTTAAGACTGTTTTAAAATGTAAAATACCCACTGACTCGAAACGACCTTTTGGTTGATTTTGAACCTCAGCCAAAAAAGGTTGTTGACACCTGGCACCGAGAAACTCTAGCTTAGAAAAAAATAAGGGTGAGTACTTATAATCGATCTAATTCGGCAATTCTTTCCACATTTATTAACACTTGATATTAATTTTTTGGAAAGGAATATTATTATATAAAGATACCTCTAGGCTCTTTAATTTTTTTTCCAATAATTATATCTTTTTATTATATCTATATTTTTGTTTAATTGCAATTCAGCTTTGTCCATCTATTTTTATTGAGCTAGAAAAAGACTAGACAAAAAACCTTGCTAATAGCTCCGGAAATAGATTTTTAATTAGCTAACTTTGTATTTACCCCATGTATGTTCTCAAATGGAAATGAACTTTCAAGTCATCATGTTCATATGTTAATTGTACATATATATTGACTTGAAATTGCAAAAGTTAATAGCAACTCATGAATACATCCTCTCAAGTTTTTTCTTTCTATTTAACTTTTTTTTTATTTATTTAATTTCCTTCTATTTCCTTTTTGCAAATAGCAAACTGCCAATGCAATGAGCTTAAGTTTAATTAGACAAGTAGTAAATAGTTGTTGCTCTTGTTTTTGTTTTTGATGTTGCTCTCTTTTTTTTGTATGTTTGTTTGTTTGCTCTTGTTGATGTTGTCGAAAAGGAATGTATATTAGTAAGAGTAGTTAGTTGTGCTAGTAGTAGAGAGACAAACGGTGAGCCTTTTTATTTCAACTTTTATTTGACAATAGTAAAGAGCAAGCAATGGCGGCTGCGACAAGTGTGATTAAGTTACATAAGCAAAGGAGAATGGGGGAAGGGATGAAAAAAGGCAGACAGACAGACAGACAGGCGGAGCAAGCATAGCTTTATTTATTTGTTTTTACACGGACACTTTGTAGTGTTACGGCATCTGCTTTGTTGATCGCATAGGTAAGAAGAACACAGAGAACCAGAGCGCTATTTGTAGTGAGAATCAAGTTTCAGTCGAGAGGTTTTCAAATTAGATTAATGACATTTTGTAACACTTCTATTCAGAGTAGAGAATAAAAAACTCTGAAAATAACTATAAAGCTGATATTTTACAGACAAGTACGCAATTATTTCAAATTTGGTGTCAATTTATGGTAAATTCAGAAAACGTTGAGAAAAATGCTTAATAGGTACTATTGAAACCAACGCCATGATATGTTCAAAGCACCAATTCCCAAAGTTAAGCAACATTAGATTAGATTTGTTGTGAGAACGCTCCCTTTCTACAAACAATGGGTATACTTCTTCTTGGCTCTACAGAAAGTGGTCCATGGCTTCAGCATCGTTTGTGTGGTCTATTTCGTTACTTTTAATAATGGGATATTTTTTACGAAGTGAGGTTTTTAGCCTCGTGTCCAAGCGCTTTTAGTGGCCTTATACGACAAGCAGGAGCTACTGGGGACGTAATTCTACACTCAGTCTACAGGGGACACTGTGTATTGCCATATTTACAATCTTTTCAATCTCAAAAAAATCTTTAAAGGGAAACTGTAAGTTGCGAATATATCGTCGCTAGAAATACAATGGTTATACTATTTTACAGTCTAGTCAGAAGCAGGTCAACTCAACTATAATAACGAGACAACAAATCCAAATAAGCAGTCAATAGGCAGTAAAATAAACCAAGCAAGAATTAAGTTTAATCAAGGAGATAGGTGTTGGTTCTAGGAGAAACATTTTAATATAATAATAAAAATTGCGTAAAATTGCGAGGTAGGTTTCGAAATATATCGAATTCTAAACTCATTTTTGTTTTATTTCATTTTTTTGTTAAACACTCGCAATTTTTAAAGATTATACTGCTTGTCTATTACACTTGAATGAAAACAGACAATACATAGTCGTAGGAATGCCTCTATTAGAAATACATCGCCTTAAAATATAAATAAATTCATTCAAAAAATCATGTTTTCTGCATTTTTGAACCAGGAGTTCTAAAGCTAAAAATTTCAAAATCTAATCAGTTCTCTACATTGGAAATAGAAACGTTTATGAACTTTCTACGATTTTTCGTTTTTGAATTATCGTGGGGATCCGAATCTAGACACACAGACAGAAAAAATTATGTTTGGAAATGATTTTTCTCCAAGTTTCAGACATTTTACAACACAATGAGCAAAGAAAAAAAAATTGCGTGAATTTAATTGTACTAAGCTCGGCCGACAGACAGAGTAAACAGATTAGTTTTAAAGGAGGGATTATCTAAAATAAAACTCATCTAAGTTTATCCCACTGATAATTATCATCGAACAAGAAGAAGAACGAGATACAGGGGGGTAGTGAGGGAGGGAGCCGATATAATATGATATTTTATAATATCGCCTCCCATTGGCCATAAATGTTATTATCAGAATAAAACCGCACGATTCGTTTAAGAGATAAGAAATAATTTCGAAGGTGAGGCAAGAAAATGTGATTGTGAGTTTATAACTTGGCACAAAAAGAGCCAGCCAGGCTCGCAGATACCAGACAAAATGAGTTATCTCCGTGCTGCTCCCGATACCATTTCCTCAGCTGTTAATATAAAATCTTTATTTGATATTGCGAGATACATACTGACACAAGTCGTTACAACCGTAATGGCTTTCTTCAATGGCTGTCTTTTTGATTCTTCAATACAAGATACAAAATGTCGAAAATTCTCGGTTTTGATATTCATTTTCTAATTGAAAAAATGACTGACAGTCAAAAGCCGCAATTAATCCTACTACTCTTGAGATTCCTTTATAAAAAGAAGTTGGAAAATCCTTTGACTTGGTCCTTTAAATGTAATAAAATCGAATAAAAAGCAGAATACGATTATAATTTAAATTATGCTAAACAATTCGACAAATCAAATTTAAACATTTCCATTGAAAATCTTTTTGCCTAGGGTAGCAGAATTTCTATATATTGAAGGAAACAATAAAAGCGTGTGTCTTCTGCTGGAATTATAAATTTTATTTATTCATAACGAATAATAACGATAAATAGTTGAAATTTATAATTCCAGCAGAAGACACACGTTATATTATTGTCTCCTTCAATTAAACAATTCCCCAAATTTTCATGAGGAGAAATAAAGAGGTTGTCCTCTGCCTGATACAAATAAAGATACACACATATATGGTATTTAACTGGCTTCTCGGCTAAGTAACAACTAACATTTTCAAAATCCACGCGATATTGTCCCGATGGAAAATAATATTTATAATTAAAAGAGACTGATGCTGAAGGCCAAACCTAATATTAAAAAACTATTTTTTGTGGCAATTTTCAGCTTTCATGTTCTAATGATTCGCCGACACAAATTATCAAATCAGTAACATATTTACAGAAAGGGTAGTTTGTACTTTTCAATGTTTCCTTTAATTCTTCTGTCGATTCAGCATTTTGTATAAAAATTACTATTTCCCCTAGAAAAGAGAAAATATTTCTAAATATAAATATTTCCCACTTTCATTTCTATTTTTGCAATTCTAAATATTCTTTCTCCCTTTAATAATCCCTTCCGTTAATGAATACAATTCATTTATGGCTTCGTCACTAATTTCCTTTAAATTACTTATTTCAATTGATTACCTCTTTAATCTACTTCCTTAGAAACGATCAGATTAGAACGAAAATAGAAAAAGAATAAAACGCTCACTCGAAAATAGAGGGTAAATGATTCTCAACACTTTCCATTCATACCTACAAATACATAAAATAAACTATTAAGGGAGGAAGAGTTATACTATACCATTTCGAATTTTCTATGGGATATATATGTGAATTATAATACTACAATGTAAGGTTATTCATGTGAGTAATCCAATTTATTTAAGTTAATCAATTTGAATATTAAAAGAGTTTTTAATTTTTTTATATAGTAAATGGAACAAGTAAATGAGATTTGAACCATTAGATTTGACTTTTCGATCCCAGGAATAAAATATGTATATGTTGTTGTTATTATTTTATTAAAATAATTACAATTTTGTTAATATAGTATGATTGATGTTTTAGAATTTAGACTAAGAAAAAATAATTTCATAAATTATTTTTTTCTTAAACCATTTGTAAACAAATAAACAAGTTTAAATATTGGGAGTACATAAATTAATTATTTATAAAAAACACACACACAAAGAGATAATCAAAACATATCACGTACTATTAATGATTGGCTAATGAGCTGAAATTCGGTAAAAAAGTTTGTATTAATAAGCTAAGCTCCCTATAGGCCAAATAATACCTATGCCTTTCGGAACCTTTTTGAGTGTAAGTCTCTATTAAAAATATGTTTTCAAAGTTTCATAGATATATTTATATATTACATTATTTAGAAGAATAATTTCAATTTTTAATATAGAATGTGTTTTTTAACCAATAGGGGAGTTAACCCTTCGCCCAACGCCGTTTAGTCGCCTCTTATGACAAGCAGGGGACACTGTGGACCAATTCTAACCCCGGTCCACAAGGGGGACTTTAATGGTTTAGAAAACACCAAGTTTTAGTCGCTCTACAATGTGAAAATGTAAAACAAGAGAATCACATTATTGTATCTGAGGCTATCTATTGGTTTAACATTCACATGATTCAAGAAAAATTTACTTATTGGAAAGAAATTAAAAATAAAATAGGAAGAAAAGTGAAAACTTTTTCAAGTCTTGGCACGCTTAACTGAAATTTTATTGATTTGGCAATTTTTGTCAACGAACGGTTTGAGCTAAAAAGTTGAAACTTTAAATAAGGTGAAATTTATTAGTATCTGCTTGTGTGCCAAATTTCAGCTCATTAATTGGTTCGACAGCTCTCAAATAACAATTTGATTATTTTCTGATTATCTGTTTTTTTAAACAGGAAGTTTAGAAGTTAAAAAGCTTCCTCTAAATTGATTAGTAAGATTTCAAAGATCTTTCATCTCATGTCAATCTTAATCTAGACAAAAAAAACATTTGCGATTTAAACATTCCTCTATCTATATAAAAAGCAAAAAAAAAAATTAATTTTCAAATTAATTCAATCAATACTTTGCCCCGCATAATAACTTACCTGTAGGGTATGCATAGGATACTATTTCAGACCGATATGGTTGCATAAACGACAGGGGTGCTCGCGTTTGGCCTATTTAAGAATGAAAAGTCGAAGATTGTTCATTCTTGGTAAGTTTTTATTTCCAATGAGAAGAACTGATTAGATTTTGCAAAATTATTAAAAAAATAATATTTTTGAGATTTGCATCCATTTCTATAGTAAAGAATAATAAACAATCGAGCAGGTGTCTTTTGAATTATTCACCAAAACTGCAAACAGCGTACCGAGTCTTGAAAAAAATTCACTTTTTCTTAAATTTTATATATAAAATCGAAAAAGAATTTAGGTCAAATCTAAGATTAAGCCGTGATTATTCTGCTTATATACTGAGGGTTGGTTTTGAGTAAAAAATTCCATCTTTTTTTTTTCAAATAGACACTCAAATATTTTTATATATAATATGATTAGCCTGATGAAGTTCAAATTAAATCTAAACATATTTTTAATAAATATTACTACTTTAAAATAAAAAAATAAATTTTTTGCTGAATCTACATGTTTAAGATAATTTAATAAAAAATATTCTTTTTTGGCTCTCTGTCATTATAATGATTGACAAATATAAAACCCGAGTTTATTTTTTTTTTCAACTAAAGTAAAGAAAGAATAGAAAAAAGGCAAGTAAGTGTATTTTGTCAATTTGGTCTTTTCGTGCGTGTACGATACGAGGGGGCCCCACGTTAGTTGAATTTTCGAAAATCGATTAAAGTTCATATAAAATATGGCAAGTTGGACTGATTGACTTGTCAAATTCTTGTCAGGTAGACTAAAGTAGAGTTTGGGTTATACATAATAAAAAGGCGTCGTCGATATAAAGTGGTGTCGTGCAGACGACAACATATAGGTATATATATAGATAGGGTTGATAAAGGTGTTTGTGTGTGTGTCAGGGGGGATTCAACCGAGGGTTTCAAAATTGTTTCAAAAGCCTAGGTACGTACGAGTTAGTTGGAACAAGTTGTGACCATAGTAATAAAAGAGCCAAGACACGTGCGGTCACTGTGTCTGACATTTAAATGAAGTGGTCACCAAGGGTGGCGCGAACATCTATCGAACTAGAGAAATAACAGGATAGAGGGGAAAAGGAAATGAGGGGAATTACCAACATCTATGGTCCATCCCAATTATTTCTTCAATTCATCACGCTAAATTAACGTCTAATATGTATCCATGAAGTGTCTTTTATTTAGGGCCATGATGTCTAATTATCCGGCTGCAGAGAATCAAATTCACTAAGGTAAACATTAGAGTGGTCCTTATTTTGGTTATTTTCGAATTTTTACGCTGACAGAGACTCACATGGTTCCAAATAAATAAAAAAAAATATCCTCCAGTTTCAAGTGTCTCAATCTTAATTTTAACCTGTGTCGCACAACGGTGCAAGTTTTGCATCTAAGTAACATGGGATTTTTGGCATTGAAATAACAATTTTTTATTCTGATCAAAACAATAGATAAAAAAATTTGAAACTCTGTAGACTTTATCCTTATAATAGTAGCTATCCTTCAGAATTTTTAAGATTTTTTAGCTATTATAATTTTGGAGTTACAGCTAGATAAAATACTTCTTCTATATCTTTTTTTTTTTACATTATTTATTGGCATCGGGCAACTTCTTCTATATCTTAGTGTTAATAAATTTATAGACTCAAAAATTATAATAGCTAAAAATGTGTAAAAATTTTGAGGAATAGCTAATATTATAAGGTCAAAGTCTACAGAGTTTCAAATTTTTTGAATAATTACTTTGGCCGGAATGAAAAATTGAATGTTTAATGTCAAAAATCCCATGTTAAATGGGTCTCTATCATTATAATGATTGCCAAATATAAAACTTTAGTTTATTCTATAGCAATTTATTTATCAAATTATTATTATTTTTCAACTAAAGTAAAGAACGAATAGAAAAAGGTAAGTAGATTTCGAGAATCTATATGGGCACTATATATAGGGTCCGCCATCTAACGTTTTTTTTTTCAACTAGTGCTTATTTCGTGAATGGTAACACTTAGCTTATGTTTGATTTGACAGATAATTGGTTTTATCCTTCCGCTGAACGAATATGGTTGTGTATACGCTTGAACAACGCTGGGAAATATTGCGACATTACTTTGAAAATCATGGTAATGTTGCAGAATGTGTGCGAAAATTGCGTACGGATTTTGGAAGAAGAGAAGCACCGTCAGCTTCGTATGTTCGTTATCTTGTAAAAAAAGTGAAAGAAACTGGCATCCTCATCGATAAACCAAAGCGTGAAAAGCCAAAAACAGTGCGTACACCCGAGAATATTGCTGCTGTGGCAGAAAGTGTGCGTGAAGCGCCATCAACATCAATTCACCGTCGTTCTCAACAATTGAACATTTTGGAGACATCATTGAGACGAATTTTGCATAAAGACCTTGGTATGACGCCATACAAAGTCCAATTGGTTCAGGAGTTGAAGCCAACTGACCATCCAATGCGTTTTCGCTTCGCTAATTGGGCCTGCGATCGACTTACAGAAGATGCCGATTTTGCCAAAAAAATCATATTTTCAGGTGAAGCCCATTTTGATCTTGGCGGGTATGTAAACAAGCAAAATTGTCGCATTTGGGGCACAGAAAACCCGCACACATACATTGAAAAGCCGACGCACCCAAAACGAGTCACTGTTTGGTGCGGATTTTGGTCCAGAGGCATAATTGGGCCATTTTTCTTCGAAAATGAGCAAGAATGGCCGTTACAGTCAATGGCGATCGTTATCGGGACATGTTGAACGAATTTTTGTTCACAAAAATTGAAGAGGAGGATATTGGCAACATTTGGTTTCAACAGGACGGCGCTACGTGCCACACAGCCGAAGCTACACTCGATGTTTTGCGCCCTGTTTTTGAAGATCGCATTATCAACCGCAGAGCTGATGTCGTTTGGCCACCTCGGAGCTGCGATTTGACACCGTTGGACTATTATTTGTGGGGTGCCGTCAAAGATAAGTGTTACGCCGACAAGCCAGAGACAATTGACGCTTTAAAGGACAATATTCGTGAAGCCATTGGTGAAATACAGCTGAACACAATCGATAATGTGCTTAAAAATTGGACCGATCGTGTAGGCTACTGCGTGGCCAGCTGAGGCAGCCATTTGAATGAAATTATTTTCCATTATTAACCGGAAGGATTGTACTTTCAAATAAAAGAAGAAATTTGAGAAAATATTTAGTAGTTTTTTTTATAGCATTTAAAAAAAAAGTTATTTGGAGGACCCTTTAGTTTGAAACATTGTGCTACTAGGGTAGGTGTATTTTGTCAATTTGGTCTTTTCTTAGTAAAGGTGTATTTTTTAAGATTAATTTTTTATTGCATGTATGAACTGTAAATTTTTCGATGATTCTAGAATAGTACTTATTATGTGAGTTTTTGGAATCTATTATATAAAGAGAGGCAGCTGTCTGGTCGGGCATAAAGACAAGAGTGGTCAGGCACAGAATAGATTAAGCATAAGATAAAGCATATCAATGAAATATTATACCTATATATGCTGTTAAATAGGAATGAATGTATCAATTCGTGTGTAAACATTAAAAAAAAAAAAAAAAAGATAACATTTAGGGAAAGCGGTGTTGGTTTATAGTGAAACATATTAAACACAGGAGTTTTTAAAGGGTTATAATAGTGTGTCACAAGACCCAGTCTTTTGTAAATACAAACTCCTGATGATGGGAAAAACTTCTGTGTAAAAAAAAAAAAAAAAAAAAAATGTTTCGCCCATCTATTTCGACTATTTCAACAACTTGGATTTTATTGTTTTAAATGTCGTGAAAAATTTTGTATATTAGAATAGAAAGAGAAACCATTACAAAACAATTAATGCAGTCCTACGAAACTTCAATTAAGTTTATAAATCATGGACATGAATCATCATCCTATATTCCTGCCAGTGTAATTTAATTTCAGTGTTTACCCTTTGGTACATGAACGAAACTTCCTCTGCACTTCCTGTATTTTTTTTTCCAAAAAAACAAAAAACAACATTTTCCTGTTTCCAGCTTCTCCCCCCTGCACCGTTAGAGACAACCCCCCATCTCTAGATTCTCTTTTTTGCTATTAAAGTCATTATGTCAAGGCATCCATTCAATCGTTCGGTAAATCATGACCTAAAATGATTTTTAGGCTATTCTTCCAGATGACATTGATTTCTTTTCAGAAAAAGTGACTCTTCATCTTATATTGAGAACGATCAGAGCCCCCTCTTAATACCCCCCTCATTCCTTATATTCCTCCTGCTTTTTTTTTATCCTCCATCGACTTTTTTCCCCAAAACGACTCCCACTTTTCTTCTTTCTGTTCTCTCTCTTTAGTTGGTTCCTACAACAGATGACTTTCTATTAGGACCACGACAAATATCCGTTCTCGAGGGAAGATTAAAAAAAAAATTGATATATAAACACGATTATAAGTAAATGTATCTTTCCTTGTTTCTTAAAAAAAAAAAAAAAAAATTATAGAAGTCGAAGATGAAAAAATGATATCTAGTGATATAAATCAAAACTGATAAAAAAAAGAGAATATTAAATAATATTTGTACTAGTTCAATGGAAAGTATCTATTTAGAATGAAATGGTAAATATGTGGTAAATTATCAAGTTATCTTAAGTCAAGGAAATGATGAACACAAAAATAATATAATATTCAATAAGCAATAAGTTTCTGATGGGATATAAATGTTCACCTTTTCGGACCTTTGTGGTCAAGTTGACAAAATAAAAAATTATTTCGAGTCGTCGGATTACTCATGGTGAAATTAGAAAATTATTTATAAGTATAATTTGTTATTCCTATGGATAAGAAAGGGTTAATTTTTATATAGAACATAATTAGATGTGGCAAATCAGAGGCAAAAAGGAACAATTAAATACCGTGTTAAAACTTGCGATCAATTGCAACGTTTCGCCAATTTATTATGGGGTCATCAGGCTATATACAAAAAATAAATACAAATGAATCATTCACAATCATAAAAATCAACCCAGACATAATACAATTTAATTACCTTGATTCCTTTTTGCCTTTGATTTGTCACATCTAATTCTGATAATGGAAATGAATAATAAAAATAGAATATAATCTTTGATAACTTGGGAGAATAGATTAATTAAATCCATAAAATTATTTCCTAAAGCCTCAAAATTTTAACACCGAAATGTTCTAGAAACAAGTGAAGAAGAAAACAACTATTCTAGCACTATTGTATAAAAGTTTACTTTATCATATTAATAATAATTCAAAGATTATTCCCGATGTTTCGCCTTCTAGTTGTCAGAAGGGTTTTTTCCATCTCAAGGGTTTCCATTTAATAGAAGGTAAGTAAAATTTCAAGGTAGGTTTCACAAAATAAAACAAATATATATTTTGAATAAATATTAATTAATACTAAAGTGAAATATGAGAAAAATGGAAAGAATTTTTAGTTATTTATATTAAGATCTAGTTGCTTATTTAGGATGTTGCAATTGTTCAATGAACAGAACCCTTCTGACATATAATTAAAAATAATTCATTTCATCTCGGATCAAGTAGATGACAACCTCATGTGATTTCCTTAGAATTTAAAGTCAATGTATTTACTTCTATCGGCAATTTGAATTCTTATATAAAAAGGTTTTGCTTAAAATCTGCTCGAGGAAACTACCTCTTTAATTCAGTTTTTTATTTATTTTCGCAAAAATGATGCATTTATTTATATATTATGGTGTATTATTATTTATTAAAGATGCTAAAGGAGAAATTGACACTAGAAATGTACCTAGTGCGAGCTGATGAGTTGATTTTCTTTACTTGTCTCTAAATAATAATTTATTATTTTTTTTTATTTAACAAGACAATTATCAACCATTATAAAGTACCATATATATATATATATTTTAAATGTCTAAATAAAATTATTTCAAAAGAGGGATTACTTATTTTTATGCTTTGGTGGATTTGTTTGCGCTTTTCAAAGTCTGATTAAATCTCCAAGGCACTTTTGTTTTAAAAACGTTTTCTAGCAATCCCCCCCCCCGCCCCCGAATATCTCTCTCTCTTTCTATCGTCCCTTTTAATCTGCCATTTTACAAATTCAAGAAGAAAAATGTCTTTAGATGTGAAATTTATAAATACGAAAGAACTCGTTTCTAAATGTTTTGTCGAGTTGAGATTTTGGAGGTGTGGCTTTGTCTGGGAGTTGGAAAGTATAAGGAAACAACAACTTTTATTTCCATACAAAGTCTGGATTCACCATTCTTCACCATTTTTCAACATTTTTAGCATCTATGCGAATAGGTCAATCAAGAGAGTATTCTCTTGTGTGATTTAGAAACGATATTTTTATTTGATTATACAGTGAAACCCCTCAAATCCGAACCCCTGAAATCCGAAATCTAAGGAAATCCGAACGCAAAAAAGAGAAACTTAATTATGTATTCATAAAACAATTATGTATACATTCTATATTATAACCTTGTTTTGCATAATTAGTTGAAATATTAACAAAAAAGTACAGTTAGCATACCTACCAAATTGTAAATGTGTTTACATTCTTATGTCATCCATGATTGAAAAACGGTATAAGTTGGGTATTGAAATTCTTTTGGTTAATCACTTTGCAAAAACAATGAAATAATAATAGAAACTCACAAAATATCACTTAATCTTTAACTTGATATTATTATCTTCAATTGTCGAAGCTGCTTTCGGCTAATCCAAACAAATTGAAATCCGAAGAGGCTACAGCCCCAATTAATTCGGATTTGAGGGGTTTCACTGTATTTAATTTTTTGTTGTTTACCAATGTTTCAAGTTTAAAGTAATTTCAAAATGTTATTTAAAAAAAATGTACTTTGTACTTTAATCAAATAAAACCTCATATTTTCTCAGGTACAAGAAATTTTGTTTTTATTAAGGGTTATTTTTATTTTCTATTTTTATATTTCCACACTTCGTGATTAAATTAGAAATTAAACCAACAAATCGACAATTCGTTTATCTCTATGACTTCTAGAAATTGAACTCGCTTCCCCCGTCCGTCTTTCCGGCTACATACGAGTAAGCATAAAATTAAGTTTTTAAAGTTCTCCACAGATTTCTTCAAATCCAACCCAATCCTTGAAATTTCTTCTTTTCACGATTAAAAGGTCGACCCTGAACTACAGAAGTTATACTTTTATGGTGCAACTTTATCTTGTATCAATATCATTATAAAAAAAGTCTAAAACAACGCCATAACCTTGCTCGTCGGGTGTTCATCATTTTAAACCCTTGCCATAAACTATTTTATGCTCGGTTACAAAATACTTCACCAAATCCCGCCAGTAGGGTAAAGTGAAAAATAATCGATATTAACCCTAGAACGCATAAGCCGGACCTGTCAGTCCCGGCCACAACTTTCCTTTTCAATAACTCTTAGAAAAAAGGTCCCATTAATTCCAAGTTATTAATATTCCTTCATTAATACATAATAAAAGTATTTTTCTAAAAAAAAATTTAATATACCTAATTTTTTCTTGAAACCATTTTACATAAGACACAAGACGGGCCTCTCTGGTACAAGACGGGCCTTTCTGGCCCGGGCGTTTTCTGAGTATTAAAACAGTAAAAATGTATTGATATATTATTTATTTTTATAAATCCTGATATAAATTAATATAATTATTAAAAAATGTATTATAAATCAATAAAACTATAGTGGGCCTGACTGGTCCGGTTTGTGAATTTGTGTATAATTTTTCATTTTTTTTTTTTTTTTTTTTTTTTTTTTTGTTTAATTTATTTTAGTGCAATGTATAGTAAATAGTACATAAAACAGTAAAAAAGTATTGATTTGTTTTTATAAATCTTGATATAAATTAAAAACAAAAACAAAAAAAAACATGAATATAATTATTGAAAAATGTGTTATAAACCAATTAAACAAATTAAGGCCTGACAGTCCCGGCGCGCTGTGCGCGTTCTAGGGCTAATATATAGAAATTCGATATTTTAACACCCCTAATCAGAATTAAGAGTAAAATAAAATTGAAATCTTCAATTGCAATTAGAGAAGTATATCAATTGGAGAACAACTTAAGCTAGACTCTGTTTTTTTTTTGTTCCCCATTCTTTTCTTGATTACTTAAAAAGAACGGAGGTAGCGAGGGAGATAGAGGAAAGGAGGGACTTACTTATTGTTTACTTGGAAAAATAGCTTTTTGTGTTGGATATTCAATTTAGGCAAATTATTTTGACTGGAGCACACCTGGGAGCGTAGAGCGCCCTTGTCAATTATAGAAAAACGCTCAGAGGGCAGATCGAAACCGAGCAGGAGCACCAGGAGGAGAAGGGGACGAGTTACTTACTTATTTGATCACCTCCGCCAACCCCCTCAGGAGCACTACCACCCATACCACCTACCACTTCCATTACTTACCACCATTCCTCCCTAGATATACGAGAGAAGTTTTTTCCCTCTCTTCTCCTTTTCGCGTTGTTTTATTGAAAATTTTTTTCCAAGTCAATCATCTTGTCGGAAAACAAAATTAAATCAATAATATTTCGATTAAATGGCTATAGCGAGTGAATATTAGTGAAATAGAATAATATAATATACAAAGTCGATATTCGATATTTATTATAAAGTTTCAGAATCTTTCATAAAGATTACTTTAGAGCGGAAAATATGAGCCATTCTACGCCAAATGGGTTGACGGTTTGAAAAATTTTAATTTTTGATTTCCTTTATTTTATGACATTTATTTAGTACCCATCAAAAAGCTTTTCCTGGTAAATTTTGAAATTTTTATGATCACCGGTTTAAAAGATATCGAATTTCGGTTTTTCCCTCATAACTTCTTCAAAAATGGTCCAAATTCAAAGTTTTTTTTTTTTATTATTATCATTTCCGTCAATAATTTGTATTAATTTGAAAGTTTATATTAAGAAAATAAGGAAAAGTTTTTATGTGTGACTTTTTTATTAATCCACCAACGTTTCGTCGACTTTGCCGACTTCTTCAGGGCTTCAAATAGTCATGTCACACATTGTATAAATTTTCTTATTATCTTCGTTACCATTGAAGGCCATTAGAACACAATTTTGAAAAAATATTTGGAACATTCTTAAAAAAACACAATTTTTCTTTCTTTTCTTTTTATATTAACAATTTCATTAATATAAAACAGAAATCACATATATAGAATAAGGCAACCCTGTTTTTTTAAACTAGAATATAATATTTTTTCTCCGTTTTATACTTAGATACGTATTATATTTTTTGAAAATTATGTTCAGATGGTCTTCAATGATAACGAAGATAATAAGAAAATTTAGACGAATGTGTGACATGACTATTTGAAGCCCTGAAGAAGTCGGCAAAGTCGACGAAACATTGGTGGATAAATAAAAAAGTCACACATAAAAACATGTTCTTATTTTCCTAATATAAACTTTCAAATTGTTTTTTTTTTTTTGAAATTTGTATTGCTATATTTTTCTATTTTTGAAAATTTCGAAAAATTTTATTCGCTATTAACAATTAATTAATTTAAACCACTTTTTGATATTGATTTCTCTTCGTTCTCTTCGTTGGGTTCAGGCCCGACTCGCTGCAAATATTTGACCGGTATTATATAATATGATTCCTTCAGGCGAAGACAATGGGATACCACCCCTGTGAAAAATTTCCCCAGGAAAATTACAAAGAAGAGGATGCTCTCCATAGTAATCACCGACGCTTGTAATCGAGCGATGGTACTTGAAGAAGATAAAAAAAAAAACATCTAATAATAAAATATTATAATTATTTTTTTGTTTAGAAACGAAAAATAAGGTAAAAATATCTAAAGAGAAAAAATTACATTTATTTGCCTAGTTATTGAAATGTGAACTTTTGATAAAATAAATAAATAATAATAATAAAAACAAGAAAAGAATACAAAACTTCTTTGTGTTGGGGAGGGGGCGGGGGGTGAAAGTTACCCGAGGTTTTTATTATTCTTTTGTGATGATTCCATATATAATAAATGTGTATCGATTCTTAGTTTCGAGATTAGTTAATAATTTAATATTTCATGTCAATAATTTATAAACGCAAGAAGGGGTCAGACGGCCGTGTCCCTCACTTGCACCAAACTTGTGTCAAAATTGAGACAACACCTCCAACCATTCATCCTTAAACTTTTTTCCTTCTAAATTTCTCTACATTTTTTTTTTTTTTTTTTTGAATATGAGACGCCAGTCAACAAAAGCAGCCAGTAGTCGCTTATTTTGAATTTTCCATCTTTGTTTCGTTTCCAACGTTTGTCGTTTATTATTTAATGTTGACTTGTTGGAATATATGGCCCCCAAGACAGACAGACGGGACAGACAGGTGCTCCTCGTGTCAGATCAATATATGTATATAACACTCGTCTATGAATGTAACTTGTTGATCATTCCCTAGAAAGATATATTTTCCCTTTAACTCTTCGATAACCAAGTCCTTAAAACGTACATAAGTGGCCAAGCAAGGCTTTAACTCAGCTAATAATATTTTTGAAACGGTTGCCGAACGAAGCTTGATTATTTAACTGGATATTGAATTCCTTCAAAATTTTGTTTTTCCATTGCGGGATACACGATTTCAAAATTTCTAGAGAAACTTTTAACTAGTTATTATCAAAGATATCAGCGTCTATTTTATATAATTAAATTTAAAAAAATCACGACATAGATTTTAAAAGATTTTATTAATAGTCTATTTTACTTTAGAAAAGAACCCTAATAATTTTTAGAAAATAAAACCGACTTCAAAAAATAATAAGAACTAAAAAAATCAAAAAAATGCACTACACACAACATAAAATAATTATCTAATTTATTTACAACTAAACGACGAAGTTTTTCCATGAAATAACTTTTTGAAGTCAGTACCAAACAAACTATAAAAGCGAGATTACTAGATGTTGTCTTCATTACCCGCCAAACGTACTAAGTACGATCCGTCGAGTACGATTCATAAAATGTATATTTTTAGTACCGACTTAAAAAAATGATTTCATGTAAAAACTTTGTCGTTTAGTTGTAACTAAATTAAATAATTACGAGGGGTGAACCGCGATTGGAATTAGGTGTACTTTGGAATTATTTGGAATTCATTAGATAATCTATTGTCTTCTACTTGGAAATGAAAGTGGAAGTGGAAGTAGGTGTACACGATTTTAGGTCGCCGTTCACCCCTCGGATAATTATTTTATACTGTGTAGTGCATTTTATTTTATTTTACAGTTCTTATTATTTTTTTTGAAGTCTGTGGTTTTTTTTTTTTTAAATTATTTTTATTATTCTCTTTTTAGTCATGTTAACAATAGTGACTTAATAATACTATGTACATGATAGGTAGGCGGGTAGGCTGCCTTCCTTGCAATAAGAATGCTTCGAACAAATGAATAGTAAAATGATTATAAAATTAAATTAATACCATAAACAGAGAAATTCTCTCGAAATGTAGGCGGTTTTTTTTATAAAAGATTTTAATTTATTATAATTTCCATTATTTGCTCTTAAGAATTGAAGATTTCAGTTATTTTGTCATTGATCATATCATCAGAACTTGACCAAATTAAAATGGGACCACCTCTACGGTACCCCCTTTCTAATAAAAAAAATAATGGAAATCGGTACACATGGTAAAAGGCTATCGCTGAATATACTAAAAAAAAAAAATAGATTTCGACGAATTGATAACCTCCACCATTTTTTGAAGTCGGTTAAAAATGGAAATTTCCCAGTAAATTAAATTCACCAGGCCCTCGGTATATAAACTCTCTCTCTCTCTCTTTCATTTACCCCTTATAAAGCGCTTGAGTCATTCCTCTAGGCACCCTACAGTAATTAATAATAAGTATTGCGAAATTGAATTAGAAACAATGTAAGATGTTGACAGTGTTCTACTTTGTATGTAGTTTTCGTTAAACAGTGATTTTTTAATCATTTAGCGAGATTTAGGCACACATCTTGAGGCAAGCAGCCACTTAGCTTATTAAGTCTTTCAGTGATATCAATTTATGAAGCATCTGGCTGGCTTGTTAGCTTTTAGTGAATTATAGATGGATTCGCTTGCCGATAGCTGAGCGTTGATAAACCAATAACATTCATCATTCTAATAAGATTGGATTGGAATATTTAATAGAGCCGCCACATCCACACACACACACACACATACATACACAGATTAGTAGTAGTAATGCTATCAAACTAAGGAAGTCGAACGAGATAGGTAGATAGATTATACAGGCCGGGTGTTTTACGAGTTTTAACCCTTTTATTTGTGTTACGCCCAAAAGTTATGTTAGTATATTATATTGGGTCGATTAGCTGTGCTTACGTTTCAACGTAAATCAATTGATAAAAAAAAAAAGAAAAGGAAGTGAAAGAGAGAAACGACGTCGACGTCCAAGGTTCGAGGCGTATCTTGTTGTTTGTCACCCATTTGTTACATCCGACGTAAACGATTCATTCATTCATCTGATTACATTTCAGTGCTTTCACTTTTTAATGTTTTTTGCAAACTAATCTTTTTCGATTAGAGTTAATTAATCTTAGCATTTCATAGAGAGGATTAAAAATAATAATAATAATAATTGGATTATGAATTGAAAACTTTTTCCAAGACGGTAAAAATAAATCAATGAATACTAAGTTGCGAACGGTTTGAGATAGTCTTTTCAATGGTTGTGGCAAACTAATCTTTATCGTTAAAAGGTAATCAAATTAATTACACAGGTCTACAAATTTTTTTTGAAGTGATAACTTCTTTTGGGAGAGTAAACCGCTTCGTTACGTAACGCGTTACGGCGCCAGTCTGGCTGGCTTCCCCTTCTCTCACAGCGGTATTAATTTTCAGCAACGCTCATAGAATTTTCTTTAAAAAAGAGGCTTGTCGGATGTCAGATTAGAACCTGAGACCTTTTGCATGAGAGGCGAGACACTTTACCACTAGACCATAGAACCATTTTAAAAAATTTTGCTTTTTACTTTTACTAAAATGAATATTTTTGAATTAGACTTTATTATTAATGTGGAAATAATTGAATATATTATATATAGCTATGTATTTTATAAATAGAATTTATTGAATATATTTTATAGATAAAAGATTTTATGAATAAATAACCTTTCCTTACATTATCATATTGATATACATAAAATTTAAGTAATAACTTAAGCTTTCCTCAAGTTAAACAATTTCAATATTAAATTGTTCAACTTAGATTAGTTTAAGTTATCACTTGTCGCGCGTCCCGAGACGCACACATATTTTTCCTTGTCCTAAGATTTATTTAATGATTTTTTTATTCACTGTGGATCAAAATAAAGGAAAAATACATATATGGAATATTATAAAGTTTGCTTTTGTAGTGGTTATAATAATAATAAACGACGAAAAAGGAAATTTTGAGATATTTTCGAGTCCCATTGGATATTAAACAGCAATATTTGAAATCAAAATATTAATGTTAATGTAATAGAATACAGATTCCTCTTCGATTTTCAAATTACCACTTGTTTTTAGCTCAATTATAACTCGAGTTATAACAAAAAAAACTAAAAGTACGTGATTATAAAGGATAATAAACATAGATAAAAACATAAGGTCTTAGTTTTTTAGTTATAACTCAAGAGCTAAAAACAAGTGGTAATTTGAAAATCAAAGAGGAAGCTTTTTTCTATTACGTCGACAAAATATTTTGATTGCAAATATTGCTGTTTAATATCTAATGGGACTGAAAAATGGGTCAAAATTGCATTTTTCGTCGTTTTGACTGATAGTGTCTCTAAACTCTGACCTGTTGTAAAAAATCGAGAAATTGCATGAAAATCGGCTTATGAAACTCTACTGAAATCCAATGTTAGGTTTACGGGTACAAATTTTTGTCAGCCTGTGTTATTCTTGCTATTTCATAGAGAAGATAAAAAAAATAATTGGACTAAAAATTGAAAAACTTTTTCGACGATAGTAAAATAAAATATATTTGAATAGTAGTGAGCCTGCGAACGGTTTGAGTTAGACTTTTCAGTGGTTGTGGTAAACTAATCTTTTTTGATTAAAGTTAATTTAGTTAATTATTTTTAGCATTTCAAAGAGAAAATTAAAAAAAAAATCGATTACAAATTGAAAAACATTTTCCATAATAGTAAAAAATAAATAATTGAATAGTAGTGAGTCTGCGGATGGTTTGAGCTAGACTTTTCAAAGGTTGTTGCAAATTAATCTTTTTCGATTAAAGGTAATCAAGTTAATTATTCTTGACATTTCATAAAGAAGATTAAAAAAAAATTGATTAAAAATTGAAAAGATTATTTTTCCACGATGGTAAAAAATAAATAATTGTAGAGTAGTGAACGGTTTGAGTTTAACTTTCCAGGGGTTTCATTTTTTAATGGTTTTCGCATACTAATATCTTTATCTTAACATTTCATTGAGAATTAAAAAAAAAATGAATTAAAATTGAAGACACTTAAAAATAAATCAATGAATAGTGAATCTGTGAAAGATTTGAGCTAGTAATCTGAATTTTGATGCAATATATTTATATACACAACAAATATACACAAACACAAATACACTACGTTTCGATCACTAAATCTGGGGTCGATTGAAGTCCACTAAAAGTTTCTTCAATAAAATACAAATTCTCTTGAAGTACAGCCTAAGACTTATAAATTGATTACCTGGTGGATAAAGGTAACAGACTAGATGATATCCATGGAAAAACATAACACGAGGAGGAAACCTGAATTGGGCTACTTGGTGTTCACTAAACCGATTGATACAAACATTTTGAGAATAAAGCGAAATTTTTACGCCCTATTTTTTGTGACCTTTTGTTTTTTTCTTATTCCTTTTTAAAGCAACTATTTTTCCAAATTTTCATTGACAAAGAGAGAATTTCCCCAGAAACGTTTGGATATTTAATAAACGTTTTGAGATTGTTTTTATAAAATAACTATATTTATTTAATAAGGTTTGTTCTAATCAGTTCTCAAAAAAACAAAAAATTTTGTATAAGAACTTATCGTTCATAAGTTATCGTTGTAATCGGAAATCAAACAGACAGACAATGAGGAGAATTAAGAAAAGCATGGATGCAAAATAATTTCCACCACATTTAGGTAATTTTTTATGAGCAAAAGAAAATTTAACACTATTAGGACATACTCAAATCAAATTAAATTTGAAGCATTACTAAAGTTCAAGGGAATTATAAATCATTTTTAAATTTATCTTTGAAAAATCTCAGATCATTAGTGGGATCATCAAAACTTTATTTATATATACTCGTGGGTTAAAAAAGATTATAGAAAATAGACAATACAAGTTAAAGCTAACAATATAATTTATTAAGACTGGTGAATATAAAAATATTGTTATATATTACAAACATTGACGAAAAATGTTTATATATGGTACCTATTAATAAATCTGAAAAACAAGTAAAGGGAGCGTTCATTGTCTGCTGAAACAAAAGTATTGTTTAAAGAATTGAGTATCTATTTGAGAAAGAAAGATTGAGTTTTTTCTCTACCAAAGACTGGTGAATGTAAACATATTGTTATATATTACAAACTTTGACGAAAAATGTTTGTATATGGTACCTATATATAAATCTGAAAAACAAGTAGGGAGCGTTCATTGTCTGCTGAAACAAAAGTATTGTTGTTGTGGTATTGTAAATAAAAGGTCGAACACTTGAAAAATAGGTGCAGGTCAAAAACGGGGTAAAGAGAACCTCTTTGTGGAAGACAGTTAAGTTGAATGGCCGGTCTTAAACCAAAAGACACATGTTTACACGTAGAAGAAAAAGAAAGACAAATCAATAAGAACAATATCCGGACATTGAGTTCATTTGGCAAATTCAGGAATGCTAAGATCAAAAAAAAATAATGGCTCAGGGCTAAAAAAAAATTATGTGATATTGATATTTTGAAAGCAATGTTTCAACTTAATTTTGTTTGTAATTTTTGAATAATTTTCAAATTATGAAGAATTTTATTGTTTGTTCATTGGGCTCGTAAGTGAAACTGGTTGTAGACCCACAGGGGTCAGCAAAATAGTGGCAGTTTTATAAGGTATTTCCAGGAAGCAGGTTAACACTCACAGGCGGAGAACTTCGGGCTCAAAAATGCAGAAAACATCATTTTTTGAATAGCTTTAGTGAGATTTTAAGGCTATGTCATACATAAATCTATAGGAATAAATTAACAATTTTTATTTAACTTGATTATTAATTACTTGAGTAACGTAACTCGAGTAACGTAACTAACGTAATAAGTCTTGGAAAAGTATTCAAGTTTTTAACAATAAATAAATATCACAGAAATAAAAGGAGGACTAAAAAGGGCGCGGATAGAATCATCTCGCTTCTTTTAGAGCAAAATGACCAGACACTACAAGGTTGCCAAATATAAGTTCAGGCCTGTTTCAGTATATTATAGATTAATTTTTTAATAGTCTTTTGCACTTGGATCAAAAGGATACTCATTATACCGTATAGAGAAAAAATATTCAATAACTTCACTTAAATTCAGACAAAATTCTAAAAAGTAAAAAATTTCTGTACCTCTAACTACCAAGGGTACCAAGTCCTGAAAAAGTTTTTACTTTTTCTTACATTTTTAATTTAAATGATCGACACTGGAAAATAAACTTAATCGTTTTAATCTTGAGTTATATAGTACTGTTGTTCATATTAATTAAGAAAAATAATGTCAAGTGAATATCATTAATTTTTAAGGATTCAGGTTCTTGAAAATAAGTTTCATAAAAAAATATGAATGAAATGTTGATGAATGGCTAAAAAAGAAAAGAAGTACAATTGAAAAGCTTTAAATTCATATTACTTAATTTTCTATTTTAGATATTCAAAAGTGCATTATATTTGATATAAATATACCAGCTGCGAAGCCGCCTTTTTCCTATTACAAAAATTAATAATAATTTTTATTGGTCCATTTTTTACGAATATACTATATTGTAAGAAATTATTGTAATAACTGCGAATATTTACATAGATTAATAGATTGACTTCATAAAAATACATATAAAATTTTTGAAATTAAACATTTCTGTGAACAATATACCTATATAATCTCAAATAAAAAAAGATCGCATGCGGTTATTAAAATAAAAGTTGTCAAATAAGATAAGAAAGAATATTCTTGACTTGATTCACTTGAGAAAAAGTGAAAATAAAATTTGATCTCGTGTCTTCTCGGGTCGTGTTAGGGGTTAGGATATCTTTCTCTCTTACCATTCAGGTACGATCCCGTCCATCATCCATTCCAACCCGACCACCGAGGGACATCGCAGTCTCCGCTTTTTGATTATCCAATTGATAATCAAGGCTTAAAAAATAATTTACTGTTTAGATATTACTCTCCCAAGAATATATATTTTTATACCTATCCTATGCTGGGGAGCTTCGCCCCCACCCCCGGAAATAGACTAAATTTCATCAAAATAGCAAGATTTTTTGCGCATTTGTCTGACATTTTGTTCCATACATAATCTCAACATTTGCTCTACACAATAAAGTAAAAATATTGTCAATTTTAGAATAATTAATGTGTTTAAATGAAAATCTAAATCTGGAGCTCTTATTGGTATCCTTTATATTTATTTCTTTACGAGGATACAGAAGCTATTTTTTCTCTTAGGGGTAATTTTACATTCAATGAATTTTAAAATGTTCTACTGAAGCAGAAATGTTCAAATAATATCCTTCGGGGAAAAATAGTTTTCTTTTGATTTCTAAAAGCAATAAAATGACAAAATATGAAAATATTTCAATAAATGTGCAATCTGAATGGTACAAGAATTCGCAATATTACACAAAATCTAATATTAAGTATTTATTTAAAAAGAAAGGGAATCATACCCTCCAAATTGTACAAGCAAAAATAAAATTCATTGATCAAATAAATAAACTTAGTTTCTATATTTACTAAATTTAATTGAAGACTCGTATAATTAAGTTGTAAGGTCTTTGGTCTAAGAAAAAGAGCGATAAGTTAATGGTAAAGTAATGCTTTTAATTAAACATAGATAAGGCGCTTCGGATAGAGTTTACTCGGGATCGAATCTCGCCTTAGTCAGTTTTCATCCTTGACAAAAATACAGTGTGCCTCACTAAATCAAGGGGAAGGCAATGTGAAAACACCCTTATGAAAAAGTTTCCCAAGAAAATTATAATGGAGAAGGTACTCGCCGACGCTCAGAATCGAGTATGGAACTTTACGGGGATTCGGGACTGTTGGAAAATTCCCAGATTTTTATCATTGATGTAATAAATATTTATTCCCGAAATTTGAAGTTGATCGTCTAACTCATTACCGAGAAATAAATTTTTGAAAATTGTTCTTTTAACAGGGAAGTAAATGGACCGAGCTTTTAAAAGAGCTATAACTCCTATACAAATTATACCATTTTCAAGAAATTTATTCAGATCAATAATTCAACTTTTATGAATCGAATGATCCACTTTTCAATATATTTGACAGTCTAGTTAATTAGTTATTCATAAATGTAAAAAAAAGAAGTTATTTCCAGCCAACAGAATATAACAAAAGCACTAGAATCTCAATTCTATTTCTTGAAATCGTTTTTGTGCTAAATAAATGTTTTTATAATGAGAAAAAATTTATCTCAATATTCTTTTTATTAATATTATCAAAACTAGATTTTTATCAAAAATTAACCTCATTATTAACAATTTTTTTTATTAAAAAATTTAGTAGGCAGACGTTGTCACTCTGGAGAAATACAAAAGATTTACAATAGCAATTTTAGATTAAATTTTTCAATTTTAACGCACAGATACCTTCGACTCCGACCCAATCCCTAAATCTATTCTTATTTTCACGATATAAGGGTCCGCCGCTGACTAACTACAGAGATTAAAATAAAACTTTTCCTCAATGCGGCGGCTGTTTCAGAAGTCGCATTCAACAATAAAAAGGTATGATCAAGCTTCAGGTTATTTGATAATAACTAAAATATTTCTAGATTTAGACAACATATTGCGTCTTACCTCTAGAATTAAAGTTAGCTGAAAATGAACTAAGATATTTATTTTGTTCTTTGAAAACTTTGTTTGTTGAAAAGAAAATATTCCTTCTCTTCTCATTTTTCTTATAATTTACGAGAATAATAAATAAGCACTTAGTAGATCCTTTTTTTGTAGTAATAAAACAGTTTTTAAGATATAACTAAGTCAATTAAGTTTCGTAATTAGAAATAAATTACACTCATTATTGGACGAAAATTGACATTAAACTAATTGAGTAAAAAAAAAAGATTAAAATATATGTATGTTAAAAAAACACGAAAAGGGTGTAAATTATTAAAAATTATAAAAATGATCATTATGTTTTTGAATGTAAGATGAAATATATTTCATTCATAATTTTTATTGCTCTGTTTCCTTCGGAAGTCATGGTAGAAACTGAATAAAAAAAAGACAGAGAAACTGAGGGAGACGAGCCTGGGGATTATCTTCCTGGTGAAATCATTTCCACACGTAATTTTGGTTGAAGAAAATATTATTATTAATAATAATAATAAATTACTATAATTTTTTTTCAATAATATCAGTCTCAATAGGGGTATTAAAAAACTTGTATTATTTATGAAAAAAGAAAAAACAAAATTTTGAAGGAGACAATAAAAGAGTGTGTCTTCTGCTGGAATTATAAATTTTATTTATTTATAACGATAGTTATAAATAAATCGTTATAAATAAATAAAATTTATAATTCCAGCAGAAGACACACTCTTTTATTGTATCCTTCAATATATAAATATTATGCTAGTCTCGGAACAAAAACTTTCAATTTAAACAAAATTTTATTAATGAATATTGTTGGAAATCGTGGCTGTGATGGTATGGATTGAAGAGTTATATCAGCAAAAGTAAGGACGGCGGAACCGTGGGGTCAGGGGGGGGGGAGTCAGCTGACCCCTGAAAATTTGTCAAGGGGGTCAGCGGACTTCCTAAAGAAAGAACTTTTACCGTTACTTTACCCAAAAACAACTTTATTTTATTAACTTTTGAACCTAAACTCAAGCATTATAATTACAAACAAAAATTTGAAGTCTTTTTTTTCTTTCAGTTTTCAATAAAACTACAGCTTCAAACTGCTTAAAAATGGGTTAAATTGTACGAATTTGCTTCAAACTCTTCTGGGGGGGGGGGCAGACTTCCCGTTTTCTGGGGCTATTCCATACCCCCCAGACCCTCCGGTAGGCCTACATCACTTTCCAAGTTAAGACCCCCCTGGCCTAAGAACGTTCCGCCGTGCTAGTGCACCGGGTACAATAAAATTCCCAGAGTAACACGTTTCGGGGTAAATTTTATTGGGCCATCTTCAGTTATTAGGACAATAAAATTTAGGGCAAAACCTTTTACTATAGGAATTTAATTGTTCCTGGTGCATCCCTAGTTTTATTAATGAATTTAGATATTTTGTTTTTGTATAAAAAATTTTTTGTGTTTCTTTTCAAAGAGAAAATAAGCAGGGGTCCTATCTTCTTGACTCACCACCAATTTCATGAAAATTAAACCCCTCCCCCCCACACCTTGTATATTATCTTATATCCACTTCTAAAGAATTTGAAGAGGTTTTTATTACCTTGAGTTTTTATTTTTAACATATAGTATAATGCTTATTTTACAACAACCCCCCAAGAAATTTCAATGCGCACTCTGCGTCTTAACATCCCCCTTTGTGGGCAAGAAATGTGAAGTAAGAAATGGTGGATCTAGTTTACTCGTGACCAAATCTCGTCTTAGAAAATTTTTCATCTTTGTCAAAAATGCAAGGCATCTCACTAAGTTCAGAAGAAGGCAATTGAAAACCACCCCTGCGAAAAAATTATCCAGAAAAATTACTATGGAGAGTAATCGCTGACGCTCGAAATCGAGTATGTCACTTGAAGACAAAAAGGATTTTGAAAAAAAATGAAGATATACCTATAGTTAAGGAAATAAAGAGGTTATCCTTTGTTTGATATAAATAAATACCTATTTAAAAATGGATATTTTATATAGAGAAGTGGGTTGTTATTAAAATGTTCGATCGAATAATCATTACTGACATTTGCAAATGATTAAATTATGATTATTTTTTAAAAATATTTCCTAATAATCCGTATTTAATCTTCATTATAATTGTATATTACCTATTCATCTAAATAACATAACTAAACATATAGTTTTATGTATAAAATCTCTCTATAATAGAGGCTTTAGGAAGGCAGCCAGCCAGCCACCCTTTATTTCCCTAATTCACCATTTTATATTATTAAATATTTTAAATCTTTCTATGTTTGATAAATTTCATTACTCATGTTTTTTTTATGGGATCGTAAAATCTTTTCGCTTGGCATTTTTTGGTCTTATTAAACTATGGATCTTACTACAATCTTATTTTATACCGCATTAAATTTTTTCTTTGCTACTATAAGTTTTTAATTAATATAATTAAAAAAAACAACAATATTAAAGGTCAAGGATAGACGTAGATATAGATATTTCATGCAGTGTAAGATAAAGGAATACATATTCAAAATGTCCAAGATCAATAACAATAACAAGGAAAATGTCCATTTTGGTTGAAAAAAATTAATTCAATTGTAGGCTGTTTTTAATGATATAATTTGTATGTTTTAATCACCTACACGACTTGTAGGAATATTATAGGATTTTTTTTAATATTGATGAAAGAAGGAAATATACTAGAAAGTGGCAACACCTGGCACCTGCATCGTGAAAAGGAGACATATTTCAAGGCTTGGGTCGAAGTTTAAGGTACTTGGAAATTCAGGTCTTGAAAGACGCCGGAAATGAGAGAGTTGCAGTCTCTAAAAAAGTCTTAAAGTTAAATAAGTTGACGAATGCTTTGTTTGGTGAGTATCTATTTAATCGCGAAATGTTGAATGTTTGGAAATCCCACTAATTTTTCATTAAAAATGTTATTATACTAGCTACAAAGCCCGCCTTCGGCGGCCCTCTTGCTAGAGAGGAGGCTACGCCCCCTGGACCCTCACCCCTTCCCAAAGATACCCGCTTTGCTCCAAGGGCAATAATTTACATTATTTCACCCCCCCCCCTTTTTGGGTGGTTTTTGGGGGGGAATTTTCTTAAACAAACGTTGTCAGAAATCACATTCTCTACAACTTTAGAGATTTTAGAGTTAGGAAGTTTAGGAGTTATTTGATGATTTCCATTAGTGCGCCACAAACCCCCTTTTGGGGTCAAAATATCAAAACGTTATATAGCAATAAACATAAGCTAGATGACATCTGATCCAAATATGAATTTTCATAATAATCCCTTGACCCGTTTTTACGTGAATCGTGAGCAGAATTTGCGAGGAAACCACGCAAACATACAGACAAACATACAGGAATTTTATTTAGGGTGTTTTCGTTCATAATTTGCTTGAAATGTGTGAAAGCAAAATGTGGCGTGATTTGGACCAAAGTACAGACAAAACCTAAATTTTATAAATATAGATTTTGAAATTAGGAAATTTAATTAATTAGAGGTATTTTCTATCGAAGAAGGAATAGTAGAACTCAATGCGGAATGCAAAGGTATGCCGAAATATAAATTAAAACCACAAATTTCAAATAAAATATTTTATTAGATCGTCCTTTTTATTCTCTTAAAAAATCCGACGACTCGGAAGATCGTCAGGGTTTAAAAGGGTCAAAGAAGGAAGCTCCATGTATGTTAATATTATTTTTAATTTCAATTAAATTCAAAACTTTGTGGGTTGATGATGGTAGGAGTGTGTCAAAAAATTAAATTTTATTCAATTCTCGATGCAAATAAAATATGGCCTTTTTAACCTGAATTCAAAGTCTAAAATAATATTAATACTATATATTGCTCTTAGCTAAAACAAGATACTACTAGTAGCACAATGTTTCAAACTATATAGTAACTATATAGGGACTATATAGATTCTCGAAATCTATATAGGCACTATATAGTTACTATATAGTTTGCAACATTGTGCTACTAGTGTAGCTAAAGATTAATCTAGGAAAGCTGTCCGCCTATATCTCTGCAACTAAAAGACGCCTCTGGAACGTTCTAGCCTACTCTACAGGAGTCCTTGTTAAATGAATATAGTATTTTTCATAATGTTTAAAATTTGACGGCTATCTCCCATCAACTCATTTCCAATTTTTCTAAATAGCAGTGGCGGCGTTAGGGGTGGGTTAGGCGAGCGCCTAACCTGGTAAAGAGAATTTAAGCAAAAAATATTAAAAAACCGAGTTGGTAAAATAAAAAAGAGGTAAACCATCGCTTTCGATATTATAGAATTTTAAAAATATAATAATTATACATTATACCCTAAAGTATTAAAGAATAATATTTAAATTATACAAAAATCTGAATTACCCAAAATAATGCACATTTTTGCTGCCCATCTCAGGGCTCACCCTCCAAATTTTTCTACCAGGCGTCGCCTAAACGAAAAGAGATATCCACTAAAAACCGAACACACAGATAGAAATACACAAGCGTATAATTTGCTTTAATATAGAAAAAGTGTATCTACACCTAAAATGTATTCACAAAAAGATGGCTTTCAAATAAAAAAATTATCTAAAACGCAAATAAGGGAAAAAGAATTGAAAATATTTAATCTTTCTATGGAAATGAGTTTCTTAATGTTTAAATTAAAGAGGAATTCAAAAGAAAATATAGAAATCAAATCAAATTGAGAAATTATCTTGAAGGAAATAGGCAAGTAAAAAGAATTATAATTTATTTATTCAAATTTCTTTGGAAATGAACAGCTAATCAATCAGCAATAGCTTTTTGATATTATTATAATAAATACAGAAGATTACAGATATCAGACTCTTTTTTTATTAAATATATTTTTCAATGATAAGAATAAGATAAGTGTAATTCGAAAAATTCACATACACTCACTGAATATAATTTTCCATTCAATTACCTACTATTAATTAAAATTATTTTTCTCAATTTTTATTAAGTTATTAATTAAAAGTAATTGAATGTAATGGAAGGCAGCCCAGAGGTAGTGAGGAAAGAAAAAATTAACATATATCAAATAGGGTGTAATTTATTGGAATCCTTCCTCCTTTCCTTTCAAACCGACGTTTCGGAGGATTTTTCCCTCCTTCTTCAGGGTTTCAAAGGGTCAATGAATGAAACAAATAAAAACTACCTCTGGGCTGCCTTCTATTACATTCAATTAAAGTTTCTACCAGTCCGTCCGTCT
Source organism: Forficula auricularia (assembly GCA_024734495.1). NCBI lineage: Eukaryota > Metazoa > Arthropoda > Insecta > Dermaptera > Forficulidae > Forficula > Forficula auricularia. The sequence goes on from JALMQS010000117.1 coordinate 7,712,304, forward strand.
CTCTCCAGAGAAAATTTCAATGCAAAAAAATTAAAAGTAATTTTTTATAAATAGCACTTTTCTGTGGATTGGATCTCCATGAACCAAACCTTTAAAGTATTTTATATTTATTTAATTCTTTAATATATTGCATTAATTAGAAGTCGGCGAAACGAGGTAAATACCTCAAGTGGAATAAAAATTAAAATTTTGGGAGTAAATAGGGCTATATACATATCCCCACCAAAATGATAATTCTAAGTTGTGGTATACTTTGTGTTGTTATTTATTATTATATTGTATATTATTATAATATTATTGTTATGTATTTGTATTATATGTGTATTATTGTTATAATAGTTGTATTTTATTGTATTTTTGTTGTACATTATTATTTTAGTGTTTTATATTGTATTATATTGTTAAATTTTATGATTGTATATTATTATTGTATTGAATATTATTATTGTATATGTATAGCTGAAATAAAATAGCTAATAAAGAAATGATTATTATTATTAATAGAAATAAAAAATTTAAATTAGCTAAAAAATGCATGGAAATCGATTGAAGCCCCAAGTCAGTAATCAAATTAATCTTTTTTACTTATGGAAAGTGGTGTAGGTTTTAGGTGAAACATGATGTTAGTTAATAGAGTAAAGGGTGTGTAGTTTCACAGTGAATGAAATAAAACTCAAAGAGGTTTATACAAACTCAATATATTTCGGATTATTAGTCCATCATCAGGAGTTTACAAGTTAATACTGGTATTAATTATTAAAATTAGGTATTAACTTGTAAACTCCTGATGATGGACTAATAATCCGAAATATATTGAGTTTGTATAAACCTCTTTGAGTTTTATTTCATTCACTGTGAAACTACACACCCTTTACTCTATTATTAAATTAATCTAAAAAAAAACTAATTTTTATTATATTGTAAAAAAATGAAATATTTCTTCAAAATCATAAGTTAAAAACTCTTCAATGAAATTTTTTCTATTAATTAGTTACTTTTCATTTTGGGGTAATTGTTAAAAAAATTTCCAGATTCCTATTATATTGATAAAATGAATTTATTAAATGAACTCACCAAGTCGGGAAATGCAAAGTTGAGATACTAGGAAATACTGAATATATATATATATATATATAACTAGAGAAAGGATAAATGATAAAAGTCCAAGCTGAAGAATAGAGCGGGCAGGGTAAGGTTAGCGCTGCACTGGTTAAGTCCGTCTGCATGCGAACTTGCCGGAGGAATGGATCGGCCGAGTGAAATAGTGGAGTGATAAGCCCTGGCCCGAGCGAAAGACAAAGCAGCATTTATATAATAATACAAAAATAAATTATTCAAGCGTTCTGTTTATCACATATTACTAAATGGCATTTGTGCCTGTATTCTTTGAATCTGTATTTAAGTATCTATCTATCTACCTATATATCATGTCCGTCCCCTAGGAATTATTTGATTTTAACTCCTAAACTGTTTACTCTACGGCAATTTTCATTAGAAGCAAAGTTGTAGAGGATGTAATTTTTAACATTTGCATTAATTTTTTTTTTAATATAACCACCCAATGAGGGGAGGGACAAAAAAATGAAAATTCTAGCCCTTTGGTCCAAACACAACCAAATTTTATATACATATTCTGGGGGCCCCCAGAAGAGTATAAATGTAAAAACTAACCACCCAAAATGGGGGGGAGAGTCAAAAATGAAAATTATATTCCTTTAGACCAAACTCAACCAGACTTGTATACAATTTCTGGGGGCCCCCAGAAGACTAGAAATGTAAAAACTAATCACCCAAATGAGGGAGGAGGGGTCAAAAATAAAAATTTTAGCCCTTTAGACCAACGGGCTTCCTCATAGCTTACAAAAAGAAGAGAAATCTCAACCAAAACTTTCTATGAAAAAACAGGCCAAGTTCGAAAAAGTAGTGAAATCTAGTGTGTAGCCAAGTTAAATTCGCCAAAATAATTAAGTTGCGAAAATAGTATATCTCTCAACTTAATTATTCTTGGTGAATTTAACTTGGCTACACACTAGATTTCACTACTTTTTCAAACTTGGCCTGTTTTTTCACAGAATGTTTTGGTTGAGATTAGATATCAAAAATGAAAATTCTAGTCCTTTGGACTAAACAATCAAATTTTGTTTTGGAGGATAGAGGGTTTAGGGGTTCAAGGGGAGGGAACCCAAGGGGCGAAGCCCCTTAGTTAGCAAAAGGCCCGCCGAAGGCGGGTGTCGCAGCTAATATATCATAAAAATTAAAAGAAAAATTGAAATGTATTTCATATCTCAAAAACTTAGAGCAAATTTTAAAGATTGCCGATTTTTATTTGTTTGTTTATTTTTTGCCAGAAAATACTTCAGACTAGAAAGCTAAATTTTAGCGAAGTGGAGTAATTTATTAATTAAAATATGTTTAACGAATTTCATCTCAGATATAACAATTCACAACTCTCCTTTCATGTATTTTTTTTTTTTTTTAATTTATGCATTTTTTTAAACAGAGAGAATTAAAGAAATGCTATTGTTAGCGTGAACATTTTAGCATCGAATTGAAAATATTGACATGCAATTGAAAAATGTTGTTATATATATATATATTGGGAAAACTCTCTCTTTTATTTCTTACACGTGAAACATATGACCTAGTGAATAACTCATAATAAATAATAATTTTCCAAAAATTATTTTTACTTTTCTTTTTCGACTAAAATCCATTATGTAATAGAAATTCGTACTTTAATGGGGACCTCATTTTCTATTTTAGTTGAAATGCATTGAAGAATAGATATCTTGAAAAAAAAAATTATCCAAGATTGCAAACCAGCACAAAATCATTGACTAAGTGAAATTATATCTCTGATATGTAAGAAGTGAAAAATAGAGCGTTTCTCTCTATAGAGTCCAATTAATTTGAAAAAAAAAATGGAAAAAGCCCTGAAGGCAAATTATGTCATCACGGTGTTAGGAATAAGCTCTCTAGTTTAATACAATTTATAAAATGAAGAGTAAAATATATGAACGTGACAGGATATAGATTTCGCATGCAAGAGTTCCTTTGTTATTTTAATGAACACACACTAACATTGAGTTATCTCTCAGTTAATGTTGTTCGAATTCCGAGTTCAATTGCAATTGAGAGTTATTAACTTCTTTTTTTGTATAATAATTTTTACTTCTGTTGCTGTTGTTGTTTGTTGGTGATTGTAATTTTATTCTACTGGATTAAAGTTAGTTGAGTGAGTGAGGTGATTTTATTCAGGAATTCCAATTCATTTACAAATACACGATTGTTTTTCCATTTATTCAAACATTCTTGGCGATTTTTTCAAATGTCCTCATCGGTTCTATTGATTTGCAAAGTTGTTTCTTTTTTTTATACTTTCACTTACCACATGACCATGACCTCCCCAGAAACTATTTTTTTATTTTTTTTTAATCCAATAAGTTTAGAAGATTCGTTTGGATTGGACCACTCATGATGTAATTGAGAAAATAGGTTAAAAATTTTTAGGGTATTTTCATAATGTTTCGATTTTTAAATCTAAAATCATTCTAAAATTAAATAAATAAATAGAATACATTTTGTATTTGTCCTCAACAATTCAAGGGCGGATCCAGGGGGGGGGGGCGACCGCCCCCCCCCCC